>JAFBJZ010000625.1:0-454233 GCA_016785225.1 Psettodes erumei | reverse complement strand
TTAAAATGTCTACAACTGCCAAAAAATGCATCAGAACATCAAAGAACAGTGTTTTATGAACACTCCATAGCGTAATAGGCGCTAAAAATGCAAATAAGGTCATAGAATAGCATGTCATGAAAACTGGAAAAATCGTCATACAAATGCATGTCGAAAAAGTCAAAAAATGGAAAAAATTAAAAATGTCTAAAACTGCCAAAAAAGGCATCAGAACATCAAAGAACAGTGTTTTTTGAACACTCCATAGCATAATAGGCGCTTAAAATGCAAAAAAGGTCATAGAATAGCATGTCCTGAAAACTGGAAAAATTGTCATACTTTTATTTACAACAGGTGTCCTGTTCTGATTCTTGACAGGTTCTTGTTGCTGCTTTTGCCATCTCAGGCTACTCATCCACTTACTATAGAGCAGGAAGTAAGCCATTCAACCCTCTACTCGGAGAGACTTATGAATGTATTCGGGAAGATAAGGGCTTCTGTTTTTTCTCAGAACAGGTAAATTTTTCTGCAGATTTTATGATATTTGCATTTTACAGAGGAGTGTTATCATGGACATATGGCAATTGGAGGTGATATGAACATCTTGTTCATGTTAGATAACTAACTGAACAACTTGAGAACATCAGTACTTTATCAGCAACATTTTGTCTTATTTAGTAAAGCTACTTCATCATTATAAACCATTAAGTATATATATTGTATTGCTACTGCCATGGGGAACTCCATCACTTGGATTTACCCACACAAATCATGACACACACTATAATTTGCATAGCATTTGTACATCTTAACTGAAACATCCATTTAACTTGGGCTACAGTTAATGTTATATTAATTATTGATTAGTCTGCTGATTACGTTTTTGATTAGTCAAATAGTTGGTCTAATTTGGCCTTTGAATTGTTGAAGAGTTCTGAAATTTCCCCTTACAGTTCCTGGAAATCCAAAGGGACATATTTAAATTTTCTTTTCTGGCTAATAATCCAAACATATTCTGTTTACTATCAAATTTAAGAGTGGAAAATTAAGAAATTTTACTCTTTAAAAAAAAAAAATAATCAAAATGAGGTGCTGTATAACATGCATAATCTCAAAAACAACAACAGCAGCTGTCAGACTGTTTTTATTTTTGATCTTGTCTCAAAGGTGAGCCACCACCCTCCCATATCTGCCTGCCACTGTGAGTCTAAGAACTTCACCTTCTGGCAAGGTAGGTTACCTTTCTAATTAGTAAAGGACTTTCCTCATGGGAACTATGGCTTATCACATGCCTCTTTAATATGCTTCTGAATTTTTATAAAAGAAACTTTAGTTCTAATTAGTTTATAGATTTTATTTCATCTCATTTGAGAAGAAATTTTAAAAAATTGAATTTGCATTGATCTTTATTTCTGATGTTTTTTGCTGTTGTGCCTTTCAGATGTGAGATGGAAAAACAAATTCTGGGGAAAGTCTATGGAGGTTTTACCAATAGGGACTGTGAATCTCATGATTCCCAGGTAACGTTGATGCTGCATGTAGTGCTTAAACCTAAAGCCACACCTCACATCAACACAATGTTAATGGAAATGGAAATACAAACATTGAACGCATTCCATGTGCTCTTGCGGAATAGAGGACTCGACAAGGACATGCAGACCATGAATAATTCTCTTGATAGGGAGGTTTGGGGAGAAGAGCGATGCTATTTTTATCTCACAAAATTGTTTTTGATATAATTGAATAAGCTGCTAGATCAAACTAGTGCAGTTCAAGTTTTCTTGTGTGTGACCCTCTAAAAAACGAGTGCACTAAAATGAAACTAAAACAAAAAGAAGAAGCTGAGCATATACAGAGTACAGGTGTATGTTGTTCAGCAGCATCTCAGACTGATTGGTGTCTCTCTAGGTTTGGAGATCACTATGAATGGAACAAAGTCACCACCTGCGTACACAACATCCTCAGTGGACGCCGGTGGATCGAACACTACGGGGAGATCACCATCAGAAATACAAAGAGCAGCGCCTGCCTCTGCAAACTTACCTTCGTTAAGGTACAGAGAAGCGCCCCCTGTTAGTTATCACAACATTCACTGACATTTAAAATTGCTTTGATAACACATACGCCATAATGGGATTTAATAAACACTGTTACTCTGGCCACAGAATGATTGATATGAGTGCTGTGCAAGCGTAACCCCAGTATATGTTTACTATTATTATTATTATGCTGGTTTTTTTATACCTGACTCCTTCTACACGCTGATCTGCTTTGTTTCATAAACATTTCATAGTATAATATGTGATAAAAATGTGAAAATAATAATCATAAGGAAAATCGCTTTATGAACACATTATATGTCATTAAAAAAAAAAAAGAAAAAGTACAATACAGAGTACCTAAACTAATACTGCAGTATTTGTCATTCAGGGAAACTACTGGAGTTCTAATGTGAATGAGGTTCAAGGATTTGTGATGGACCAGGAAGGGAAAGTGATCCACAGGCTTTTTGGAAAATGGCACGAGGGCCTTTACTGTGGTGTCCCACCTTCTGCCAAGTGCATCTGGAGGCCAGGTGAGTATCAGTTCCTCTTCCAGACTCAAAGCTAGAATTTGCCTATGACGATATTTTTGACAATAGTTTTGAACACTCCAACTGCAGTGGATGGGGAACAGAGGAATATTTAAGAGAAAAGTTCTTAAATAGATTTTAAGATGTTAAGATTGATGTCCATGGTGTTCTATCTCTGTCAGGCTCCATGCCCACAGACTATGAGCTGTACTACGGCTTCACCAGGTTCGCCACTGAACTGAATGAGCTTTGTCCCGAGTTGAAAGATGTCTTGCCGCGCACAGATGCCAGATTCAGACCTGATCAAAGGTACGGGATCACATTCCCAGCTGCCATCAGGTGCCCTGATAAGCAGAAGTAGACTGAATCATAACTGAAGTCAGTCATATGTGTTTACGGAGAGACGTTGTTTGGGTCACACAGGCATCTTGAAGAGGGGAACTTGGAGATGGCTTCCTCAGAGAAGCAGCGTATTGAGGACATGCAGAGAGCCAGGAGGAAGTGGAATGAGGAGAACAACATCAAACAGGAGCCAAACTTCTTCAAGTAAGCACTGAGTCCAGCAAGCAGATGTATGAACCTCTGTGTAGGAAAGAATATACACACACATTATTCTCATCACATTTTAAAAATGTAAATCTTCGGGAATCTTAATTCTTATGATGATGGACACTTGAAACCTTCTCTTCCAGGAAAGTGGTTGATGCCAATCACAGAGAGAGGTGGGTCTCCAACAACATGTACTGGGAGCTCCGCAAAAACCCCGGCTTCATAAATATGGAATCTAAAGTGAACCTGTGGTAGCGAATGGATCATTTTGTCTGGCTTATCTCCATCGCAGACATGAAAGCTGTTACCTATGCACAATGTTAAGAGAAACATGTTAATGATAAGAAAAAAAAACGAAAAAAACCATCCGTGTGCATGGATAGGAGCAGCTGCAGAGGTGAGAGGATGGCCTGATGCACAGCAACCCTGTCGAGGTTCTGTGGCGCTGCCACGTGGTCGTCCATCTGTGGAAACATCCTGTAGGGTCACCTTCATCGTGCTTCTCCAAGCTGGGTTGTCAGGGCAACAATTGTTAACACTCCTATGTAGATCTTTCCTCAGCTCCTTTGACTTCTGAGTATGCCTTAAAATAACACGTCACTCAATGTAGTGCTTTTTTTTTTTTTTAGTTGAAGCTATTTGATTTCTGACAGCTGTTTGGGTTAGACTAGTCTATGAAGTAGACATTTTGATTACCTACGATACAGTGCATGTTTAGAGATCAGCTTTCACTGGCATAAAGCCGCACTTACTATCGCATCAATTATTGTAGAAAAAAAGAGGTATTTTTATAAAATATCTTGGACTCAGAATTTAGTGAAAAAGTACTATGTGAATTGGCAGATTTTATTTATTCTTGCCTTTTAATACTGTTGATTCTGCTAGCAGCACTCTCTCGGGAAACAACTCATTTACTTCAATTGGGCGTAGCCTCCCTTCAATCAGCCAAACTCTTCCTCCCCCGCCCCGCTGTCTGGTTAGAAACACCATTACATGACACCAACTCCTCTGAATCACATGGGTACACAAATACATACATAATTCCCTCCGCGCAGTATGGTGGGCACTCGTTCAGTCTGTCCTCTGAATGTTGTGGGAGTGAAATGTAAAACAAACAAAACTTGAGATGTTCAATCACCTCAACGTCTAAGAGTCTAAGGAAAGATGGTGTTGTGTGCGGTACACGTTGTAAAGACCTCAGAGACACTTCTTTTGTGATTATATGCTTTATAAAGGAGTAAACAGTCACATATTTCCATTATGACCAAACAGTTGTTCACCGTACATCCAGACACACAGCTATAATGCTTATTTTTTAAATTGTCATTTTAAATGTTAAATTATTCAAATCGATCATTTCCCATAAAAATAACAACAAATTCCAATCATAGTTTGCCAAAGCGACGTTGCAAATGCACGTCCTTATTCTGACTAACAACCAAAAATGTTCATTTGTAATGTTGTGAAACAAAGAACAGTACTAACTCTGAAAATATAACTATCAATATGTTGTCTTCTACATTATTAATCAGTTGTCAAAACAGGAATACATACTCTTCAGATTAATTAATGAATCAGTTAACAATGTTGTCAGTTCAGCCAACTGCATTACAGTTATGAAACACCAGAGACACCTACAGGTCATCCACAAAATTGCAGTTTCAGGATTTTGTAGGACAGTTTGTTTTAAATGTCAGAACATGTTTGTACAGTAACATTTATGCTGCACAAGGATCAAAGCTTATTATTTTAATGCGTCTCCCAAGAGACTCTACTGCTATGATGTGGGTTTCTGCAAAAGCACCAGTTACTTATTTGATGTTTCTATATTTATTGCAAAGCAGATTAGCTTTAATGTTTTAATTAATGCCCCCCTTCCCTTGTATTACAAGTACAATTAAGAAAATATAACACTTGGTCTTTGATTGACATCAACCCACAACACAAACAAGCAGTCGCACATTGTGCACACGTATGAAGGCACAGTTGATTCCCCTCGCTCGCGCCTGCGGGGTGAGGACCCCGCAGGAGGGAAAGAGTGAATATAGACATGAAGAAAGAAAACTTTGTGAAGCAAATCCATTCTGTGTGCACTGTTCACATGGTACCATAGATTACAAACCAAAAAGATAGTGCCGCTTTGCATTCATGACCTTTTCTTTTTTTTTTTTTTTTTCTTGATGTGTGTAACGTGCTTTTAATTTCATCCCTGATCACAAACTCAATGCTACATCTTCAGCGTTCGGTTCACTTGCCGTGCCTTAATGCATTTACTAATGCCTCACTAACAGACTACCGATGAGAATTCCCCTACATGAAGAAGGTGTGCCATTAGTCTCCAGTCGCCACCTGCTTACAGATGATTAATGATATTGAGGATTTATCTGCGGGGATTTTGAGGATGATGTTGTAAGTGGGAATAAATGGTTTGTCAATCTGAGTGTAAAATGCTTGCAGTGTTCAAAGATATTCTGCACTACTCCCCAACAGGTAACCAGTACAGTTTTGGTGATCACTGTAAATACAGCACATTTTAGAAGATGGGTCACTACTGCAACAGCTGATCCCTTTCTCCTCCTACATCAGTGTTTTGTTTGGTTTTTTTTAAACAAGACTGAATCCCAGCAGTTTTGAGTGGAGGTAGAGGCGATGCTTTGCGTAGTGTTTGGTATCATAGAGTCAGACTGTAGTGAAAAAAAAAAGAATCATGAAACCTTCTCATGCTTTCCTCGTCCATTGTTAGACCTGCATGTCTAGACAACTTAGCCTGCCAATGAATGTTGCAGATGCCTTATTTGGAAAAAAAGGGGTGTTTTTTTCTCAATTGGACATTCACAGTTTTTTTTTTTTTTTTTTTTTTTTGTTTTGGGGGCTGACCTGTATCACAAAACACTGTGTCAGCTCAGTTTTCTTTCGATTTCCTAATGGGTACCTTCTAAAGTGCAATTTTAACAAAGTACATATCTTTCCATGAACACTGTACACTGCTGCTACATAGCGCTTGTTCTAATAAAATTGTAAAACTCAGCTGAGTGTGTGTGGTCTACATGAAAACGACATGGTCATGAGACTGAAATAATCTTGTCGAAATAAGAATTGCGCCAGTCACGTAATCTTTAAGATAGAAAATATTGAACAAGTGTTTTTCATGCGATGGGCACTAGCTTTCTCGTCCCTTACTAACTAAACTAAACACAAATCAAGACAGAATGAGCCAGGCCCTGATGTAGCTGCCTTTGTACAAATACAACAAGACGTGCTGCCTCATAAATTGAAGGCTGCCATGTGGTCCGCTCCCACGAGAGACATTTCATTCAATAATACTGCAGCAGCTCCTGAATGCACCGCTCTCTCAGTACAGACACCAACACGCTTTAAGATTTAGCGCTCGCATTTATTTTCTGGATTACTAATCACGGTGGTGCTGCTATTATTCTCCTCCACGTGTCCAGCAGAGGGGAGCAGTCAGTTTATGTATTAAATATATCATACATTTTTTACATTTAGCTACAATGAGAGAAACCGCTGCCTGCCAGTTGAACTGATTAACATTGGTAATCTTGTTTGAATGGCACCTTTCAAGGGCGGTCACATGGCAGGTAAGCAGTGGATTGGACTATGACATTAGGCAGTAGGCATACTGTCAGTTCTTGAAGTTTATGTGTCGGAAGAAAAATGGACAAGTGTAAGGATCTGAATGACTTTGACAAGGGCCAAAATATGAGACAGGGTCAGGGCATCAGCAAGACAGCAGGTCTTGTGGGGCCTTCATGCTACGCAGTGGACAGTAACGACCAAAAAAGGTCCAAGGAAGGACAACAGGTGACAAGGTCATAGACACCCGAGACTCACTCATCCACATGGGAAAAGAAGGCTGACCTTTGTGCTCCAGTCACACAAGAGCTACAGTAACAGTAACTGCTGAAGACCGTGGTTTGGCGATGGCAGAATGATGTCAGAACATACAGTTCATCAAGGCTGGCTGTGCAGCCACAGAGCGGTCGAAGCGCCCACGCTGATTCATGTTCCCAGCTGAAAGCCGGACCCAGAGCAATGGAAGGCGGTGTCCGGGTCTGATGAATCATGTTTTCTTTTACATCATGCGTGCGCGACGCGGCCACAGGATGCACCGTGGGAAGAATGAAGGTCAGCATATGCAGCGTGACACTCAACGTTTCGCAAGGTCCTGGATTCCCAGAGGATGTTAGTTTGACATGTGTAATCTAACCATTGTTGTGGGCTCCTTCGTGGCCCCAGTGCCCTGCCACGGTGGAAAAAATTGTTCGGGGATGGTTTGAGGAACATGGCAAAGAGGTCAAGGCGTTGACCTGGCCTCCAAATTCCCCAGATCTCAATCTGATGGAGCGTCTGTGGGACGTGCTGGAAAAACAAGTCCAATCCATGGGGAACTCACAATTTACAGTTATATAGTAGATTGTGTTGTGACAGATGGAAAAGTGGAAACAGGAATAAAATGAAATACTTTCTGTTGCTTGTCCTTCACGTATAAAAGTCCAAGTAATCTCTCCTCTTCAAGGACATTTCATTTAAAAAGCAGGACAGTCTTACTGGCTGTCAAAAGCACAAAGCTCAGTACATCGCAAAGGAGGAAAACTATGCAGAGTAAAAAAATAAAACACACGGATATAATAAGTAACACAGTGGGTGAAGTGGCTGTGGTGGCATTTACTTGATGGAGGCCATGATCTTGATGTACTGGAGGGCACTGTGTGCTGCGTCGTTGTGCGCGTTGCAACAGGAAATACCCGTGCCGTGGCACACGGTGACCGGGCAGGTGGACAGCTCTGCCAGGCACTGATACTGGCCGTTCACCGTCAACTCGCCTGCAAAAGACAGACATGCATTTTTTTTTAAAAAATGACACATCTGGCAAAAAAAAAAAAAAATAAAGCAAGCGTTTTCTTTGTTCGGCTGAGTATGCTTCATCCTGTCCTCCAGCCTGTTAGCTGTAAGTCCGTGGCTGATGATCTTCCAATTCCTTAAAATTTTTCGGGGATTTTTTTGGGCCCGCGGGGCGGTGAGAGTGAGCCAGAACAATAAATATTTCCAGTCTTGAAACCAAGAATAACAAGCTGAATGACTGAATAGAAAGTTCCATAAATACCATAAATATCAGTTATTGGATGTTTTTGTAATCAAAAACAAATTATATCAGAATTTGGAGATTTTACGATCATCTCATGTCTAATTGTTTCTTAAGTAACAAATTAAAATTGCCTACTTGTGCAAATTTTTCTTTTAAGCCTCGACTCAATTATTTCCATGCATTGCGGGACATATCCCCCACAGTTTAGAGCTGAGACGGGAGCGGAGGGGGTCAGGAGCAGCTTGAGCTGAATGGAAAGCACTCTGATGGGTGCAGTGCAGGACTTTCTCACCGATATCAAAGTATGTGACCTCAAAGCCCTGCTCCTTGGACAGCTCCCACATCATCTCCATGTAATCCGTGTTGGGAATGCTCAGAGGGTTTCTTCTCAGCAAAGATATCTTCTCTGCCGACGAGTTCCTCAAGTTCTCCAGTCTCACACTTGGTTTAGGTGTCTGAAAATGAATAAATGAAGCATTAACACAAAAAAGCTTGGCACAGTTGAAAAACTTTTGAGTCAGAAATGTTGCTGCTGCCTCCAGAGGTCACAGAGGGAAAAAAAGTGCTTGAAATATTTGACATACCCATGTGATTTCAGAGCAGCCTGACAGACTCTGAAGCTTTGCCACCATTTTTTCTGCAGCCGCCTTTTTCGCTGCCTTTTTTGAATTTCCCACGGCTGTCAAAAACATGAAGACGGAGATTGAGAACAGGACAAACATCCAAAAATGTATTCAGATTAAAAGGAATTTGAATTAATGCCTACAAAAGAAACAAAAAAAACAACACCCATCATACCCTTCTCTGACAGGGATTCCAACTGACAGGTCACAGTGAATTCTCTCTTGTGTGGTGGACCAGCCTCCACTAAAACTGTGTATTCAGGAAGACGCCATCCTCTCTGCAACGCCAGCTCCTGAAACAAAAGGCCAAAGGTTTGTATTTATCTAACACTTAGTGTGCACATTAGACAGGACATACTCTTGGTCATGGCACTTTCAATAATAGCGCAGAGAGGCACATTTTTGCTAATCACCGGAAGCAAATTGATCAAGCTTTCCCTACCTTTTGCACACATACAATCACATGGACGAGACGTATGCAGACAGACACATACGCACAGGAAAAGTATATAAGCACAACACAGCCCTTATTTACACACCTGCAGTATCCCTACTGAGTTGGGATGGCTGTTTGTTTCTGCTGCCACGTCGTTACTCTCGGATTTCACCGGAAACTCCCTGCGGGGAACCACATCAAACCCGTTACCGCAGCTGCAACGGCTGCGACATTCCCCGCAGACTGTCAACTTGATTTGCACATGACTGCAACAGTGTCAGGGCTTCAACTAACCATGCCCATCTGCCAATTAAGTTCTTCTTCAATTATGTTCTAAAAGAGCTCTACGCAACACCCTAAATCGCTTGTTTTATTCAAAACTCAGTTCAAATACTTATGAGATAAGCAGTAAAAGACAAATATTCACACTTAACGAACCCTAAAGCAGTGAATTTCTACTTAACTGAGTCATTGGCAATTAATTTTATGTCCATCAACTACTCGCTTCATCTCTACTCACACTATTCCAGCGTCTCGTTGCAGAATATTCAGGGCAGCCTCCGCAGCCTGGTGTTTAGCAGCCTTTTTACTGGGACCTTGACCTGAAACAAAATACAATGCTACAGATTTTGGAATACATCACAGACATGACTTATTTTTTTAAAATGGATAAAAAACAAAGATGCCTGCACAACTAAATCTAAAGTCTTGTTTTGAACTCAGGAATCCCACGACATGGGGCATCCCAAAAAGTTCAAATTAACCCTGACGCTTACAGGAAAAAAGCAACACTGATCACAGACAGACAACATTTGGCTGAAACTATCTGCAGATGCTGTCAAGAAGTCAAATAAGAGGACAGGATTATTTCTCATCACCTCAAAACTCAGAGCTTTGAAAACACAGGTCATACTCTTCTCTGGACCTGCACCACTCTACACCTGAAGTGAGATACCTCTGTTAAAATACAAAATCAAGGCATATGGAAGATTCATAAATATATCGCAGAAACAGACATGACTGACAACAAAGCAGAAATGACAAATAACACTTTGCACGCGGGAAAGAGCAACGTATGATTTTTGATTCAAATGAAAGGCTTTGTTCAGTGACAGGCAGTTATCAGCACAGCAGGGGTGGGACCGTTCACATACCCATGCCGCTCACATCTCCAATTTTCACGCTGAAGACGAAGCTGGGCTGGTGAGCCTCTCCATCGGCCTTCTCCAGCGCATACACGGGAAGGCTGCCCGTTCTGATGCCATATTCGTGCAGGATTTGTATGGGCGTTTTCCCAGGATTGCTCCTTTGCGTTTCAAGTACATTCAAGCTGCGTGTGTCAAGCGGAAACACACAGACGGTCAACCGCAGGCATAACAACTGCACTGTTTCCTTACATCTGAGCATAAAACTGGGGCAACATATCGAATAAAAATAATGAATGCAAATGATAGGACCTATTTACAGCAGGAGATAAATAATGAAGCAAAAAACTGAAGCTGTTTTATTTCAACAGATACACAGTGACATCTTTGTGTTGTAAGCTTTGTCTGACCAAAATAACATTAAATAATAATTTAAAAAACTGTTTACAATTGTAAAAAAAAAAAAAAAAAAAAAATTTTCACATTTAAGAAACTGGAACCAGCCAGAACGAATTTTTTTTTCCGAATATCGAAAAAAAAATTAACTGCTGAGAATAATTTCTCGAGTCTCGAGTGCTCGATTAATTAACTGCTTTAGCTCAACACCGGTTAGTTGCACTGGTGAGACGGAATCTGCAGCTCAACAGCATCGCAGCCGGATCCAGTAATCAACTGTGAAGTGACAAAAAGAAAAGAAGAAAAGTGCCCGAAACGGTAGGTGGTCGAAAAATGTGGGGCACCCCGGCAATTAGCTAAATCATATTTGCAAATGCTATGGCCACACTCAAGCAAATGAGAAGAAACATTACAACTTTATTATCAACTTTCAATATAATGCAGTCCAAAAAAAGCAGAGTTCACTCCTCTCTGATACCGTCTCAGTAGAAATTATAAAGATGTGCAAAGACAACATTAGTAAGACTTCACTACTGGATGACATTTAACTTGGTGGGTTACATAATGAACCATTATAATGACGACGAACCACCAACAGCTACAGCTAAACCAATAGGAAAACTAATAAATTATGACATTTATTTTTGCCGTTTCCCTTCTGTTCATTTATATGTAGCTACATTTGTAGCTTCACGTCTTGACCAGGGTCTGTTAAATGTTGTCGTTGTGTTACTGTCAGCATCAGACACAGTTGAAAAACTGACCTGGTGTCGGTTTTCACTGGAGGTGAGTGATAGCCCTCCTGAGACATGTTGACAGGTTCCTGTGGCCGATAAGAAGCTCTGGTCCAGGACAAATCTCGCACCACTTTAAGATTTTTTTTTTGCCCCCTTTTCTTTCTTTTGAGGGAATCTACTTGTGTTACTGTGAGGAGGGAAAACGGCACTAACTCATGTCTGTAGCCTAGTCTCGGTAAATTAGCGGGTTGAACATCGTATCAACATCCAGGTCAGCAGCGGGTCAATTGAGGCCTCTGCGCGGAAGCGACCGCCCCCTGCTGGTGACGGCAGGTCACCGAGTGCTTCTGTCCGAATTTATTCTTTTATTTATTTATTATTTATTTATTATTTAGAAGAATATGAAACGCAGCGATAGTGTTGCAGCTTACCGGTGATGCATTCAATTTAATTACATGGTTGCAACTTGAAGAAGAAGATATTACATTTGCACGGATTTAAAAGAAAAGCAGCAAATCCTCGCAATTTGAAGTGGAAAACAGCAAATATAATTGTGTCATCGCTTTCATTTTTCTTCATGGATTTCTGATGTACACGTATTAAATGTCAATTTCAATCACGATAGAAACAACGATGCAGTCACATTTTAAAGAATACACACGGCCGTGCGAGTTGTTCCAGGCCCTGAGCGTCTGTCAAATATCTTACATGTAAGATAAAACTGAAAAAATAACAAAATAAACAAAATAAAAGGCTTTGGTGTTGTACTCCTGATTGATGTGTATGTCTGGTTCATACATTTCATCGTAGCATCATTAAAAATTATATACACATTATATACACTTAATTTTGGCAACACGACAAATGAAGGAGAGGGGTTGGAACTTGTGTGTGTACTCACCGAGTATCATAACAGTCTGTCTCATATAAACCTTAAAAAATATAACAGTTATAAATCGTCTCAGCTAAAGGTTCACTTTCATGTTTTAAACACATCTCAATATCGCCATCAACAAATGGGAGCTGGCTCAGAATTCATCCTAAACGTATAAACACATTTAGAAGTTAAGGATCAGCCTGTTTACCCAGCATCATCAGATGTGTGAAGCAACCGAAGGCAGCCTGGGGGGTGGGGTTTTAGGGACCGGGAAAACCACTTTCTTTCTGAGTGAGAAGGCTGGCTGAGGCATTTGTTTTTTTGTACCGGTATAATCGGTCTTCTGGCTGACATCTGCATTCACTTTTGTCAAGATGGACACGAGGTCAACTCCCCTGGGAAAAGCAAAAGATAAGTGAACTGCTAAGTGGTAAGTGAACTCGGCTACTTTCCAAAAAGTTCACATCATCCAACGATATCTGTTGTTTTGTTTCACTAACCTGGGCACCATCTGGATGAGGTTTTGGCACAATGACTGAATAAACCAGGTGCCACTCTTCCTCTCTCTGTAGGAGGCATAAGAAGGAACGGTGGCCATGGCCTGCAGGAAGTCGGCGTCACATGGGATTGAGTCTTTCGCCTCAATAGCATCGCTACAAACAAAACTGCAAGAAGGGCCGTCGGCGTCAGTGTAGACGGCCTTTTGCTCACTGGTACCCTGGCAAGCCTGGATGAAAAACAGCTTGGGTTTCTCTGCCAAAGAAGGGCACCTTGATCCATTCAGAGGTTCCATCAGTTCCGTGAGCTTGACGCTGTTCCCGTCCACACCATACACCTCTCCATGCAGGCCATGGCTGAGAATGCAGCACACCACACAGTCCATCTGCCCATGGTCTTTTCTGCCAAGCTCTCGCAACACAGTCAGCATCTCTTTGCTCGTACAGTCATTTTGTATCTCGATCTCAAAGCCCAGCCACAGGAACACATCGTGCAGGCACTCTGGAAATCAGGCAGATAAATGGAAATACACACAAACACACAATAACCATATGCCCATGGACAGACAGAGCAGCACCGGAATATTTGCACCTAGTTGCAACTGAGATTACCAAATTCAATAAAAATATAAGCTTACGTTCATCTCTCATGGTCCCCTCACGATCTTTGAGATGGCACTTAGAGAAGTTGTTGTTGTTTATTATCAAACAGATACTTCTCTTTACTGCAGTCATGGGATACATTTCCAAATCCTGTAGAGATAAATACATAAACCAGATGTTTAAAGCCTGTCTGCAGGCTGAATTTGGGACTTTTTGAACCCCAGAGGGTTCAGATGTGGGACAGTTGTTCATTTTGCCAAAGTGGTTATTCAGCCTTGATTACATGTGCTTGTACAAATGAGAAGAAATAGATCACGCACCTCATTGTTTGTGTTTGTCGTCTGAAACGTCTGCTTTTCAGAGGAGGTCTTGTCATCCTGAGAGAGCAGTGGTTCAAAGGCAGTGCTTCCCACTATGAGGCAGGTGATCACAAGGTTGAAAGACAATCATTTTCCCCAGAGATGAAGAGACAAAAGTTAATAAAAGTTTACTTGAGGGTCTGTCATGTTGTTACACTACAGCTTACAATGTAAAATACTTAAAACTACCTTTCATGGAAGCACAGCTGCTCGATTCAATGCCTAACCCACCCAGTCCACCTGACAGGGCCCCACATTCATCTCCCAGGTTTAACACATCTGGAAAAGTAGGGAAATATATAAAGTTGGATTTATAATATATCAATCCACTGGACTGCAAAGTTTCACTTGTATAAACAACAAACCCAACTCAGAACTCACCCACAGAGGTATGGGAAGAATTCATGGAACCCTATGTGGGACACAAGAGGAAATCAAAATTACAATTAAAGGCAAAGAAATGTCCCGATTTGTTTCATCATCATAGACAGGAAGTGTGTGTTAATTTTAAGTTTCTCACCTGGGAGAATGATGATCGGAATTCTTAAGGAAGAAGAAAAGATCATTAGAATTCCTTTTCTTGACAAAATGGCATATAATGCAACATGGGTTCGCTGTGACAATGGTGAGCCCATTTACACGCACGTGCACATCGGATCATAGCAATATAATTAGGCATGTTTGACAACAGAAAAAAACCCAACAATATCTAAATTAAGTTCAGATGCCCACTTCTTACACTTTCAAAAAATATCCAGATTTTTTTTAAATCTCCTAAGAGACAGGACACGTTATCTCATCTCACTTTACCTGGTTTCTCACATGTGAGCTTTCTTTTATGATCTAGAGATTGAGGGCTCTGACAAAGAACAACAACAAAAACAAAACAGATGTGATGTGAAGATTATTTTGTGGCTGAAACCATTTTTGTGAAACAGACAGATTGAAAGCAGCACAAACCTGGTCAGGTTCAAAAGGATAAGTCACAGACCTCGGTCGACTGTTCTCTAGAGGTATGAAGCTAATTTGAGTTACTGTGATAAAAAAAATGGCACAAGTAAACCAACAGTAATGTGTTTACATAAAGATTAAAAGGCACATATTCGAGATGAGATGACTTCATTTTTGTCATTAAGATTTACTATTCAAATATTATCATGTTCATCTCTTTTTTCCTTTTTGCCTATCTGTCTACCTACTATACATACATTTTGGGGTTAGGAATGTTGAGAATCAATGTCAAAGTCAATGCAAGGTCCTCTTACAAGAGGTCATGGAGGCCCTGTTGTTTCCTGTGCTGCTGTCTTTACCTCACCACTACCTGTCCACA
Source organism: Psettodes erumei (assembly GCA_016785225.1). Classification (NCBI taxonomy): domain Eukaryota; kingdom Metazoa; phylum Chordata; class Actinopteri; order Pleuronectiformes; family Psettodidae; genus Psettodes; species Psettodes erumei. The sequence continues at coordinate 439,023 of JAFBJZ010000625.1, read as the reverse complement.
CATTGTTTCACTCTTGTTCCTGCTCTTCCTGCCTCATGTTTCCAGCCCTGCTGAATCCATAAGTGGAAACTCTTAGCTTACCCAGATGTGCTTTGAACTGGTTGATCTTTTCCTTCAGCACGGGACAGACAGACTCAATGATTTTCTCCAGTTCGTTTAAATTAGTATCACTGAGGATGTCCATGTGCTCCATCTCCAGGAAGACTTCTAGTGTAGTCTAGCAAAGTGAAGCATATTCACTGTTACACTTAATTTTACAGCAGTAACAGAATTCAAATGCAGGTGTGCATCTGAGTGAATTTCATTATGATTTAAAAATGAATTTATCGTGTATGAAGTTGCAGCACTTTGTGCGTTGGCTATTACTATGGCTGATTGCCTAAACACCTCTACATCTATCTCTTAACATGAGTTTCAAACATAGATAAGTTGAAGAAGGACTCACAACACTGTCCACCAGTTTTCTACGTGGAAGCATTGGATTTAACAAGAACTTCACGTGTTTCAAGTCATCATTGGTGATGTCCTCAGACAGCTCGTAGAGCAGCTTCCTGGAATGACAGGCAAATAGTTAAGGAAATAAAACCTTGAAGTACTGTCAGAGTAGTAGTTGAGTGCTTGACTGGACATAGGCCAGTCAAGCACTCATATAAAAATGTGTATCTTTTTTCTGTTTTCTGACTTTTTGGAGACCAGAAGATGAACAAATTCTTCAAGAAAATTCCTTGCTGAATGAAAAAATAAAATTCCTCTACAATGTGACGCTGCAACTATATGTTTGCATTATGTTTGCAGATTTCCCTGTAAACTAGACCATACTTTGCGACTTACTTAAAAACAAGTATAAGATATGGGCAGCCTACCTGTATGGCGAGATGAGGCTGCTGCTTGTCGATTCATGGTCAGTGAGCTTGAGGTCATGGACCAGACGGGTGCGTTGAATAGTGAGAAGGAGCTCAGTCAACAAGTGCAGTTTCTCAGGCGAGAGATGGTTTTGATCCGCAAGACGTAAGAAGAGGTCATTGGCGGACTCCACTGAGGTCGGGTTTCGGTTCAGGAGGTCAGTGCAAAGAAATGCTAAAGCTTTTACCTCATCCCTATTCAGGGCCTTCCCTACCTCCAGCAGCATCCGCTGAAAATCCATTACCTGTACTGAAAACGACATTAACTTAGTAAACACATTTAGTATTAACACTCAGATATGTGGTGTCTCTGGTGTAATACTGTGCAATTCATCATACCAGTCATTGCATCCTGATGTATTTAACCCTGGACCATCCCTCAGTGATGCTGCTATAAGCCTAGACTGCTGGGGGAACTCCAATGATGCTATTCTTCTTCTCTATCTCCTCATCTCCCCATGCATTTCTATCACACGACTTAACTTCCCCCACCTTTGCTTTGTGGTTTTCCTCTCTGTCCTCATTCTGCAGGTATCTCTGGCTCCAAATCTGCCACTAAGAGGCAATTGCACTACTTGGTGCTGCTATCATTACTGTAGTTATTTTTTAATGACTTCATTAGACCTATGAGTATCATCATAAGAAGCAGTCTGATAGGGCTTGAATACAACAGTATAGCTGTTAGCCTTGAGCTGGTCTCTCTACACTCTGCCGCTCTTCTCTGTCCCCCATATCTCTCCCCCTCAATCCAACAGGTTGAGGCAAACAGCCGCACCCTGAAGTTTCTTCCTCTTAAAAATGACTTTAGCTTAGTTGGTGACAACTGCTGGGTTGCACTCTTGAATACTCTAGGGTCTTGACCCTACTCGGTAAACTACCTTGAGATAACGTATGTTATGATTTGATGCCATACAAATAAAGATTTGAACTGAAATGATTTGGCCTTGCCTTTAATTACCTCTAATACCTCTATGTATGAATGTCTTATGCTATCTCGTAAAGCAGGATAATCACAGTTGGAGCAGTTAAAAGTCACATGATCACTTCCACGAACCTACGGCTCCGTTTATTTTCACTTTCACTAAAGCCAAAAGGTTTGAACAGATTAGACTTTCTACAGAATAAAAGCAAAGAAACTGATTTTTCAACTCAAAGTAAACATGTCGCGCAGTGATACCTGTTTGGAGGCGTTTTCTGCAGGTCTGACTGAAGAGGATATTTGTCGTCTACTTCAACATACTCGAAGTACTGCAGGCAACAGTACGCTACTAAAATAGGCGGTGACACGAAGTTCAAGGGTTTGAAATCAGCTCACGAAGGAAGTAGGTGAAAAGCGAAAGCGAAAGAGTATCGGTTCACAGTCTAAAAACCAGCCCTCCGTCGGATTTTGTGGAAGTACCTGTGACGCACAATCCCTTATTTGGACATAAGTCGAAGAGAGAGGGACTTTATCCTCACCCGAGCCTGACCACGCTTCTAACAGAGTTGCACAGCGTCCAACCTCTGACCAAACCGTCTGCTGATGTGAGGCGAGCATCACCTCAAAAAAGCAGTTTAATAATGAAGCTGTGTTCAAATTAAAGTTTATCGTGAATCAAGATGAGACACCTGTTGCCTAAGCAAACAGGATAACCATACAAAGCCATCAGTTGAATTCAATTATTTCAAAGTGGAGACTATTTTACCTATGATTAGCAGGGCTACCAAATTACAGTGTTCTTTACGGGAGATGTCTGATAAAATTCACAAAAATTTTAAATTTCACAAAAGAGCAAATCTTACGAAATTCAATTCCTGGTTTACCGTGAATACAGCAGCGATACATGAACTGTTTGCAGTTAAAACGAACAAAGACTAAATTAACAAACAAACAGGTGATCTTAGTAACATTGTGACTGTTATGCATACATTGTCACATAAAATATTACTTTTTAATTACATTGTATTAAACTGCAGGAAACATGGCCATAATATTGTTATTTTATGCAGTGTTAACATACAGACACACAAAACTAATTGCACACAATCTATAAAAATAATCAACAATTTCAAGTCAGCTGGGCCCCTACCTTTTAGGTATTTAGCTTGATTATATTGTTTGGTTTTTAGCAAGATTTTTTTCTTTTGCATAACATCCACTTTTCTTTGGAATTGTACAAACAATATAAAGCAAAGTGGTTACATTTTCGCTTTGTAGGGCAGCGCAGATTTACTTAAAATTCACTTTAGGTATATATTATAACAGGGTTTTTTCAGAGGGAAAGAAAATATCGATAAAGACTATAAACATGAAAATCTCACAAATTAATTGTGGTAGTGTATGTTTGATTTGGGTTTGGTCTTCATAGTCTTGATGTGTCCTCTGCGTCTCACTCTGACACTGAGCCATGTATGAGAGTTCACACCTGAACTGTTGAACCTGAACGACTCTATGGACACACACACACACACAAACAGAAGAAAGCATAGCATATTACAACAATAATGATACAACAACATTTATCTATTCAACCACATCTAAAAGCATATACAAACTTTTGGACTTAGGTGTTATATACTGTGTATATATACACTGTATATATGCATCATATACTGGCAAGATCATTTTTTCATCTTTTCTGTCTTGCTGCAGTTTCATGAGATATATTCCTCAACTGATGATATCCACTGTAACACCAGTGAGCCCCCACTGATGCAATTTGGCATTTCAGATTATTTCTGCTCTTGCTTTAGGTTTAAATTAAGTTTCCCTGGTTGGATCCATTCTGGTAATATTTGCAGCAAAAGTGAAAGAAGAATTTTAAAATTGAAAGCATTAAAGAGATAATTTACAAGGGTTTCATAGCTGGTACTTTGTGCTCAAATATGCTGTATATGTCTGAGAAATATTATATTTTGGCATGGACATTTAATTTGAGTATCTAATTAAACTATCAGAGAAAATACTCAGTCAGTCGTGTTGTAGGATTCATAAAGTACTGAGTACTAAGACTCTCTGTCCAGTCACCTTTGACTTCTGAATGTTGAGAAAATGTTGTTTTGTGTGTTGCTGAAGTGAGATGCAGTACATTTACTATCAAAAATTGCCATAGTATTAAGAGTAAAAACACATACTTATTGTGCAGAAAAAAGTATCCTCTAACTGTGCTAATATTATTTTATTGGATTATTGATTATTAAAGTAATGGGCAGACAGCATTTCTAGCTTGTGCATGGTCAAAGATCAGTTCATTTTACCTAACTTATATCCTTTTGGTTAGTTTGGCATTAGTTTGGCATTGGCATTATTTACACCATAATGCACCACATTTCAAAGGTTTATTGCAGGTGTTGGATGTAACATTGTAGAACAATCGTATAATATCGTATAATGTAAAAAAAATAAATATTCAAGTAGTATGTAGTAATAATAATGCTAAAATTAGACTTAACTCATATATGTGCTATAACAATGACATATCCACACCTTCGGATACGTGCCTTCTGCGTACTTACTGTCTGTGATGAGAGAGTGCACAGCGGTGACGTGTCTCCGTCCCAGGCCGTGACTCCTGGATAGCACGCAGTCCACGTAGATGTCCCAGAAGACCCGGGCCAGGTCCCAGAACAGCGCCGTGTGTTTGCTGTTGTCCGACGACCTGAGGAACACCATGATGTCCCAGAAGGCAGGCACCGTGTCTGCGATGCTCGGGGAGCGCATCTCCAGCAGCAGCGCGGTGGAGGAGTCCCAGCACTGCGGATTTGCCCGGTAGGCCGTCAGGGGGTCCACCTGACCCGTCTTCTGGCCCTGCAGCGGCACGGCACACATGCAGCTCAGCACAAACACTGTGGCCAGTGGTACGTTCAGGAACACCTGGACCATCGGCAGGGGAAACAGCGCAGATCAGCTGTTTCTACTGGTTTACCAATAAAGTTTAGTAACAATATTGAGCAGCATGATTTTAAAGTATTTATTAGGTTTAATAGCTCAGGAAACACTAAAATCACATCACATAAAACTCTCCTTCAACAATTGATTTTTAAGGTGATATAACTTTTAACGTCATATGTACTGTATGATGAAGAAAAATAAGACCAATCAAAAGACTTACATTAATTTTGCATTTTGCATAAGCTTAATGCATGTACACCGACCTGTCTGCCTGTGATTTATGAAATTACCTGCTAATTATTCGCCTTATACTCAACAGTGTTGACAGTTAAGCCTGTAATCTGTTACTAGGCCTATATATAAAATATAAAAATACATATATACCTAAATAGAGAGTCGTTACACCATTTTCCAATAAAACAATGTACTTACCACTAAAGCTGGGCGGACTAACATGGCTATAATGTTGATTGGAGTTTGGCAAATATCTGTTGGTTCTTAACTGACGTCAATGCCTCCCTCCTCTGCGCGCAGTAGCCTAGTCACTGCTATCTTGTTTGACAGGCTATAATGTCATTATTAGATTGCATTTGTGGCTTTGTTGTTTTGTTTTGTTTTGTTTTGGTAAAATACACCGGTTATTTAATATTTATCTATGCGCATTCTTGTGCACTAAGCAAAAAGCCCAAGATCTGATGGTCTGCTAAATTATTGAATGAAAAAATATTCTTGTTTAGCGAGCATGTGCTTGAAAAGAAAGCGCATCTAATACCTGTTTTAATGTTATGTCTAGGTGCTTTTGATACTACAGTACAGAGACAAACTCTGACCACGTGAGTGATCCACTCGTTTAGAAGACATATGACTGCAAAAATGATTATTTTGATCGTTCATTTTCTTCTTAAATGTGCTTATTATTTCGGTCATAAAGATATTATTTTCTCTATACACTCTCATAAGAAAATGAAAAAAATGTGCATTGCTGTTCTCTACAGCTGAAGTGGAAATCTTCAGATATTAAATTTAATATAATGTAGCTCAAGGAAAAGCAGTCATAACTTTTAAGAAGGTGGAACATATTGCATTTTTGCTTGAAAGGGATTTAAATTATTTATCAATTACTGAAATACTTTCCAATGAATTAATTATTTTTCATCCCTTATTCTGTGCAAATGTAATCCAAAGCTAAGCAGAAGCTAAGGCTTCTGCTGTCTGCTGTAGCAAAATTTGACTTTTAAATTTTGAATTCTTTGGGCTAAAGTAAAGAGCAAATGTCATTTTGTGATCACATCGCTTACATCTGTTTTTAGTAAGTAGTAAGTATTACAAAATCTTGATTCATGGTTTTATGGGACAATATGGGATACTGTGTTTAATGTATACCTAAGACACAAGTTTTTAGTTCAAGATAAAGAACCAGCAGGAAACAAGCAATCTCACCTTCCAAACTCAGGTGGTTCTGCTCTCTCTAAAAACAAGCTCAATGATGAATGGCGCTCCAGAGAGCGGTGTACGAGCAACATTTCTGTGCTTTTACTGAAATGTCACATCCATACTTGATCTCAAATGTAATTACTTTCACAGTGAGAGGCCAACTCTAAATGTACGGGGATGGTTTTCTTACTCAGCCATTCATCCTTCTGATGATGTAAAAAGAAAAGCAGCTGCAAGGCCTAAAATTATAACTTTTAAATGACTAGCATTTTTCATATGCATATTGAAACACAAAATGTAATGTTAGGATGCCTCTAGACAGGAAGTGAGGCAGTTAGGGACAAATTATTATTATTACATGAGAAATTATTATTGTTCAGTGGGTTTTATGAGGAAAAAACATTTCTAAGACGGGTCCCCATCATTTTTTCTCCACACACTAATCGAAGAGGTCATCTTGGTGATTTCACAGCCAGGGGTATTTGTACCCCAGGGGGTACTATTGCAGTTGCCAGGGGTATACATGGATTACAAATAATCTCAAAAATAGCAGTTTGATTTATATAAAATATAGCATGCAAGCAGAGAAGCTCAAGTAGTTTTCTAAAAATAATGGATAATCAGTTAAATAATTTAATAAAAGAATACTAGTGCAACTTCAGCAGTTTTGTCATGCAAATCCCTTGATTCTTTTACAAATTAAAGCTCCCTTCAAGACTCAACTAGCTTCTTTCTACAGATGATGTGGCTCAATACAGGAACACACAGATTTTCCTGTTACTTGACACAAGGGATTTCTGCATTTTCACTCTTCTCCCAGTCTGAAAAAGTTACATCACATACTCTCATGCACCAATAAGGATTCAGCAAAATTTTAATCAAAACATGAGGTTACATGATGCTTGTGAGGTTGTATGCTTATGCTGGGAAAACTGTCAATCAAATGTTATGACACCACACCTGAAGATACAGATTCACCTTTTTGACTGTTAAGGTCTAACATAATACCTGAAGATGTTCCTTTTGTAAATTAAACTTTGATTGTTGTTCTTCTGGTGATAAATATTTCACAAAAAAGAAAAATATCTCCTATTTGAAAGCAAGTTTTCAGGGTGTTAAAGTCATCGGAATGAAGCTATAGGCATCCTATAACCTTGATTCCATCCAAATATATCTCTCACTGCATAGTAAACTCAGAATAAGTGCTTCAATATTTGTAAAATGAATTTTGCACTGTGTTTAACCTTTTGAGATAAAAGTTTTCTTGAGTAATTTCCTTCAGCAATGAGATAAAGAAGTTCTGTTCCTCTTGATAAAGCTCAGAAAGCTAGTGCTGTCATGCCCTGTGCCTGTGTCTCAAGGTCAACTCAGTGCAGAATGGCTGCAGCTGCAGAGCTCTCTTTGCTGCTGCTGTTTGCTTTCATCAGCGGCATTCATGATGAGGGACTTACCACCATCCTGGAGGTGAAGGGCTCTTACACCTTTAAGCTCCCAGATGAGGCCAACATCTGCGTGGTCTCCAGATTTGTTGGTGAGCAGAAGCTTGTTTTGTGGAACACCTCTGAACTCTGGTCCGAGAACACCAAAGTGCCCGAAGACTTGAAGAAGGGGGGTTCGTTTTTCAACAGGGTGAACACTTCTTCGAACACGATCCACAACTTGACTCATTCTGACTCCGGCTTGTACCAGGTGGAGTGTTGGATCAAGGAGACCGCCACAGAGGAAAACGTCAGTGTCACTGTGTGCAGTGTGAAACATGAGATGAGAGTTTTCCAGGGGAACTTTGGAGCAACAGTGGACCTGCTGTGTAAGGGAGCAGCTGACAAACAAACTGTTCAGTGGCTCAAACATAAACATGAAGATGAACAAGGAGGAAAATGGACAAGTGTTTCCAGTGAAGGTAAGAAATCCCGGATGGACAATGAGGAAGACAGATTGCAAGTGCTAAAAAACTCATCCACTCTCCGTGTGTCCAATTACAACCTGGATGTCTTTGGCCCTTACAACTGTCTGATTATGGACAAACAGCGTTGTATTAGCAGTCAACCTGCAGCTATTATCATCCAGAAAAAAGTCATCTATCGCTCAGTAGGGGGGAGTGCTGTGCTTAACTGCAGTGACTCCAATTCAGCTGATGACCAGCCTCAGTACTGGTTCGACCCCAATATGAAAGTGATACCTGCCCAATTTCCACAGAACTTCTCCGACACATTTGGTAACTCCACCGAACAGCAGCAGAATTTCTCCTCATTGAATCCAGAGATACACCGAAACAACCTGCTGGTCTTATCGTCACTGTCGCTCAATAACACAGGTTTGTACATTTGCATGAGGTCGTCCAGTTGGGCAAATTATTTTCTGTTGGTGTGTCCTGAATTTGGCCCAGCTGAGATACAATACTTCTCAGAGGGAGATGTCGTCACACTTAGATGTAACCACAGCTTGAGCCAAGATGCGCGGCCTGTTTGGCTCATGAAGACGGACCGAGGGGAGGATACAATTGTAACAGTCAGTCAGTTTTACGAGCAAGAGTCATCCATCAACAGGAATGTGAAAAACAAAATTAACATGTCTGCTTCTTTTGACAAAGTGGTCCTCTCTAATGTCTCAGTGGAAGACAGAGGCGAGTATTGGTGTGCAATTGTTGACCAACAGAATCAGTGCATATTAACAGCCAAAACAATTCTAATATACAGAGGGCCCCTTTGGATTTACTTCACCTCCTATGCACTGAGGTCCTTACTGCTGATTATCCCATGCACTGTCATGCTCACTGTGACCCACAGGACCAGGAGAAGAGAGCAGCTTTCTGACATCTGAGAGAGTTTAAGGTCCTTTCAAAGATCATACAAAGACTGACAACAAAAACCACCAGGATTCATTACTTGCCAAGAAGGTTATGTTGTGGAGTCAGTCTGTCTGTTTGGTTGTTAACAGGGTTATGCAGAGGAATTTGGTCTAACTGAGAAATGATTCAATTTTGGGAGTGATCCGGATCACTATCTGAATCCAGAATTTTAAAAAATGATGGCAAATTATGGCAAAAATTTCCCATTTTGATTCATATCTCCATAAAAGCAGATAGATAGCACAATGGTTTCAAGAAAATAATATATATCAATAGAATAAAATAATATAATATCAATAAAATATCTTTCCACAATTTTAATACATAGTTTTTCTTATGATCATTTTAAAGAGTACTTTGCTTTTGGTGAAATAGTGTTGTATAAACAGTATAATTGTACTACTGAATTATGGATGGGAGTTTTAGTTTTACAAATTCTCTGAGGCAAAACTGCATCAAAGGTGTCATAAAAAATTACTAGTGAAGTATGACTGTTTCTGGATAATATGAGATATAGATATATCTTGATTTAAAAGTTAAAACGTTTAGGTGGTTTAACATTGGTTTTGTGCTTCAGTTTAACCTTTAGTGTTGTATTTTAGGCATACATTTTCATACATAATTGATTTTTTTTTCCTTATCATTGTAATCCCATGGAAACCTTGCTTTGTATCAGGGATAAACTGTTTTGATGATATATTGCAAATATGAGTGACTGTCCTCTACCTGATTCAGTATACCAGAATATCATGCTACACAGAAGAGCTGAACTGATGTGTACTTTTTTTTCTTTTAGTATAAAATCTATTAAATGGTTGCATTTCTTGGCCAGGTGCCGTCACTTTCTCGAATTGAGCTAAGATAACTATCTCCTGGCTGTGACTTAATATTTACCACACAAACATTAGTGTTATCAATCTTCCAGTCCAACTCTCTGCAATAGATAGTAGTAATTAAAAAAGTATGCATATTTCTTAAAATATTACTGTTCCTTAAAGCAGCCAGCATAGTGTACCTGCATGAACCATCTCATATATTTAAATGTAATTCTTAATAACTCCTGAGGAGGATAAAATGCTTATAAGTAATGACAATACAACTATGAACAAGGCAGTATATGTGGTATTTACTTCAATACATACTGAAGCTTGGTTAATTCATAAATTTAAGGTGTAAGTTGATGCTTGTCTCAGCAAAGAACATTAATTTTACAAAGTCAGCTCCACTAAGTTGCTGTTGTTGTCATATGTCACGGTAGACAAACTCTGTGAGATGAAATCAGGTCAGTTGGGTTATGGCAAAGAAAAAAGCAGTAAAGCACTGCTAAAATTTGTCAGTAGTTTATTCGTCGGTCCAACTGTACATGATGCAGTGAGAGAGGGTCACCAGACAATGAGTAACATGGAGGATTACAACAATGCCAGTGCTATGGCAGCACCTGGAACACACCAACTATCAGCTGGACTGGAAATAATAGCCCTGCACAAGGAAACTGTTCAGGCCTCATTATGTACAGGCACCATACAGTGTGTTTGTGTGTATGCGTGTGTGTGTGTATGTCTGTGCGCGCGTGCGTACCTGTGCGTGACTAAAAATATCAGATTGAATGAAAAAACACACAAAATTGGTTTTAAGTTTCCACAAATGTAAAAGGGTGCTCTCTCGTTTTTCATTGGAAATAGCTTTTTTTTTTAATGTCCATACTACATTAGAGTACACTGAAGCGAAATGAAATGAGGTGTGGGAGTGGCCAGATACAAAAGATTAGCTGATTAGCAGAGGTTTTTTGTAATTTTCCTACATTGATATCATGATTACCCTTACTTTTGTGCAATATCTCTCTTTGCATAGTAAATAAAAGTTAAATGTTCTCGTTGTTGACATGCACCTATCTTTTGTAGCATATTTTTCTTGCGGATTTTGGGGACTCCCATATAGAATTATAAGCCCATTATAGTGATTGCATGCAGCGTTACCGGTAGAGCTGAACTTGATTCCTACTAAGAGTTTATGAGAGCAAAAGGCAAAGCCAGTATAGTGGGTGCTGATGAGGACTGTTAAGTAACACCTGGCTGGACAGGTGAGTGCCTGCATGGACAGACTTCATGCCCTCAGCAGTAGGAGAGGCACCACTGGCTGCAGACACAGGGGAAAGTGATCTGTGTGCAACAACATCCATATGTTCAGGTGATTGGTTCTTTGGCTTTTGAGTCACTGTTTAAGATACTTCAGGGGGGTGGGGTGGGGGGTTTCTTGAGACTATAATCTCAGTAATCTCAGTCTGAATCCCTTTAGAACTGACATACTTCTCCTCGACACCACAGCCGCTCTGTCCGCCCAAGTGAAACTAACCTTTGACCTCTGCCTGGAAAATCATTACAGTTTAGGCCCAAATCATAGTTCTTGTTTTTTAAAAAATAACATCGCCAAAAAACACCCGCTATACAGCATGCTGAGAAAAAAACCCCAAAACAAAAGCAATTGATACCCTTGTAAAATATGCTGATAATTCCAAACCTGAACTCCTTATTTATGTACAAATTTTGTGTGTGCATTCACTATGTGGTCTGCACCACCCTTATGGGTCCTCACATGCAGCCTCCTTATTCATCTACAGCACCTAAACGTGAACTATAGGAGCTTCAACCGGCTTTACACTGGGTTCGGTTTTTTAACGAGGCTATCTCCTCCTCTTTTTTTTCTCCCCTCTTTGTAGGTTTTTTTTGCGGTATATTCATAGCTTTCATAGCCATGCAGAGCCCTGTAAAGAGGGCTCTTCATGCCAGGGGGCCAGCAAGCAGCACGCTTTGTGCGGATAATCATGCCAGGTGAGAGAGTGGTGTGGATTCCGCCTGAACGCCTGTGCACTGGCACTAAAGGATGGAAGAGGAGCTCTGTCGCTCTAGAGATCAGGGTGGGTGGGGCGGTGGGGGCTGTTACGTGAGTGAGGTGAAGTCGAAACGGCTGCATTTCTTATGTCACTACGATGGAACTTGATAAAATGTCCACGATGTCTTTTTTCAAGTAAATCTAATGCCAAAGATCAGCAGCAATAAGTGCAGTCCAGCTCTCAGGTAGCCAACTACAGAAGCCTTTGAGGAGTCCATTTGTGATTGCCATCTCTCCCTGGGTTAAATGGCTGTGGCGTTGGGGTCGTATCGCCGTTTCTTCACATTTCTTATGAAGAGACAAGAAACAGGAGTCAGCGTTTGCAGTAATTGCGTCTGTCAACAAAGCTTCTGCAACCTGGACAAGCAGCTACATTCATCCCTTCAGTTCACAATAGTGCTCACAAGCAAAATGTTGTAAATGCCAAACGGTTTGTTCGCTTGAACAGTATATTCAGTGGTAAATAAAAATCAATGTTACCGATTCCTTCTTTTTTTTTTTTTTTAAAAAAGGACCTCTACGGTCGATATGCTGAGGACACTGAAGTGTGGAAAGGCTGGTCCATGTTGGCCAGTTTGACCTTGACTGCAGTCAGTCAGAAGTATCTATATTCACAAACTTTTACTTCTGAATTTATGACGATGTACAGTGTGGCAAGTTTAGATTTTAATTGCAAGATCCCACTGGAGACGAGTGCCAAGATGTTATTTTTATTTAGGATCCAATCAAATTGTGTTTTTATATTTCTGACTGTACAAACTTGTGACGCGGCGCAGCAGACAGAAGGGACCTACATTAAGGCGATGACGCATTTTATTGACCGATAGAACAATGAAGTCGCCTCACTCAAATAGACTAATAACCGAACGAGTGTGAATATTGTCGGTCTGTGAATATAAATGTCCTCTGTGGCCTTCTTGCAGACAAGTGCTCGCCGGCTTGTGCGTGCAACATCAGTTTACAAGGTGGAGAAAGTGTAGGAGACATGTCTCGTTACCAGTTTTGATGGGAAAGACATTAGTTCCACTCAAAACATACCCATCCGGGAGGAAAGAGCTAACATAACATAAACTCTATAAAAGGAGGGAAAGAGGAGACAACCACATAAACAACAACCACAGCAGCAGCGGCAGCAACAATAACTACTACCACGACAGTGGGACAACAATGAATACGACAACAGGAGTGATGCAAAACCTCCCCGTACTGTGGCTTGCTGTGGGGCTTCTGTCACTCTGTCATGCACCTGTTCCAATAGTATGCCAGTTGAAGGTGGCACTATTGCTGTGCGTGGTTCATGCAGTGAAATGCGCCGTGTCTGTACCAGGTCTGTGAAGCAGGCAGCAATGGCAGCTGGTGTGGGCGGGTCCGAGAGTCCTGCTCTGCTCTAGGGCGGAGCCTGGCCATCCAGGTGGGTGTGGCCAGCCATGGCACAAAGGCTGCGACCAACAAAAAAGGTCCTGGCTTCTCTCTGTCTCTCTCTCTCTCTCTTTCGCTCTCACCACTCCCTTTAAAGTCTCACCCCATAAACAGTAACGGACTGAGAAAAAGATCATGGAAGTGATGAGAGCATGACAACCCTGGATCAAATCATTCTGGGTTTGGCTCAGCCTTTGTGCAATGAGCTGACCTCCTCCAAATCAACAAGTCAACATGCAGACATGTTTTCGTTTCTTATTCTTTCTTTCATTCTTTCTTTTTTATTGGCTTTGTTTAGGTGAAAACCATGATGCTTTGCTACCTGGCATGCTTTGATGGCTGCAGGATTGTATTTCTTGTATTACTCCTTAGGCCTATTTAGATTAAGATGCGTAACACCCCTGTTGCTCAAGACATCAGGCTAGTCAATGGTAGATTGGAACTTATTAAACATAATCTATTGTACAATAGAGTACATTGCCTAGCTACACATGTTAGAGGCCTATTTCAGAGGGGAGGTCAAATTTTAACTTATTAATACACACACACAAGTTCTTTTTTTAACCATTTAGCTGTTAAAGTATTCATTCCCCTCTGTTTTGTGAGAATCTATGTTATTAGTTCCTTCACTGAGCATGCATGTCAAGCATTGAGCTCTGCCTGTCCAATCAGTTTGAGGTTCTGCTACAGACGCACAGACGGCTTCCCAATCCGTCTCCAAATCAAGCTATGCATACAGTATTTATACCCCTGGACATTGCTCTACAGCCCCTGCATGAGAACAGCCAGGACTGGGCCCTGGATGAAGCTGAGCATCACAGCCTCGTGTTAAACGTGTTTGTCCCAGCGTTGCCACGCTTCTAAGAAAGAAGAATCAACATTTAACACTTTATGTTTGTCCACGCAGGTGTCCATATTCTGTAGCAGGAGCTCAAACCCTGTTGTCTAGAAGCAGCAGGGATGCTAGAGTTAAGACAGGAGAGGCATGCGGCGTGTTGCTTACTTAAAGCCCCATCCAGTCCCCCCCAGCACTATGGCAGCCACAAGGATGGCTCCGGCGATGGAGCCTATTATTAGATTGGTGGCACTAGGACCTGTAAAGGGTTATGGGGAAAAAGACATGAGTTTCTGTACTCACTTACTGTATCCATAACATGTAACTATACAATGACGACTTCACATGGAACAGAAAACATAACCATAAGTATACTATTACAGTAAAATGTATTTTGCATGCTTTTCAGCCCCCTTTGGTGTGGAACGTGAAGATAATGAAGTAGAGGCCCTGGAAATATTTACATTTATCTAGTGTCAGTTGATGTTGATGATGATCAGTGGTCTGTTTGTTAAGGTTGTGCAGAGGACTAGACCCTGGGTATCCATCACTGTAAAGGTTTAATTGAACAGAGATTGACAGCTGATATGTATATGTAGCCTGCAGTATGAGCAGTAGAAAATGTTTTTAGGGGTCCCAGTCGCCACACAGCCTACCACTGACTGACAAGCCAGGTCACCTACTGGACACTTCTCAGGACTGTTTTCCATCTAAATGCCCCACATGCCCCAGAAAGGAGAGGATCACAGGAGCAACCACATAACGACTAAGAATAAGAGAAAGAAAAGGGATAAGAAGAGGAAGAGGGACGATGGAGAGAGAGAGAGAGAGAGAGAGAGAGAGAGGCTTGTAGTAATGGGGAACAACAGGAAGTGGCAGGAGAGGAGGAGGCAGGGGGGGGGAGTCCATCAACCAATCACACAACACTGAAAACATCCAATCACATGACAATTATATGGTCATCACCAACACACAAGAAAACACAAAGCCACCGGGACGCACACACGGGCTCAGGCCGGCTCACGAGACCGCCCGCACACTGAGGCACCACTATGAGAGGAAGAGCTGTGAAAGGGTTAAAGATGCTTACTCTATTCCCCACCCTGTGCCTCCAAAAATCACCCCCAGGGCCAGAATGGTCCCTGCTACTGCCCCTATCAGCCTGTTAGTGGCCACGCTCACTGTGCAGAAGGAAAAGGAGCATTATTACCACCCTGTCAAAAACAAACAGCAGGCTTCTGCTTCAGAGTCATGGATGAAGTGACACGGTTCCCTCTGTGACGCTTCCCACCCCCTTAACCACCTCCCCGACTCCCCCTGTAGGCAAACCGTCAAGGTGTAGAGCTGGACTGTGTGTTGGTCTCATCTTCTGAATCAAACTAAACAACATGTAACACTGCTTTTCTTGTCACCTTCGGCTGATGTTTTACATGTAAAGCCTATGCGGCACGAGTATGCCAGCGAGACTCACGTCTAGGGATCTGTGGAGACTCGGCTCTAGCAGCGTGACTGAGAATGACAAAATATACAGTATATATACTCATATGTCAGCGTGAAGCTTGGCTATGTTAAACGAGTGCACGTAAACATATGTGTTATTCATTCTATCAGACGTCAGAGGTCGAAAGAGGTGGAAACTGACCTTTGGGTCCTTCGTCCTGAGTGGCCTCAGGCTCTTTAGGCGGATCAGGCATGCTACAGTCTGTTCCTGCCCAGGTGGTGTCACAGGTGCATGTGGCTTCATTGTTGCACACCTGTGCAAATCAGAAAGGAAATGGATGAAGCGATGGGGGAATTTAAGAGTTAAACATATTCCCAGCAGCCGTCTTTACACTGGACATTTATAGTTTTTTGTTCTACCAAAGTTAACACAGAACTCCACATAAACACTGACTACAGCGTTACACAATTATGTATTTGATTAAGCACTTATAACTAAGTACAATTATGAAGGGTTAACAACGATAAAACATACTTGTGGAAACTTCCTTCACAGCCCTATTTTTAGCCACAGGTCATTATGCAAAACATTTTAACCACTGGCAGAACTCAGTCTACTATATTACGCTACAGTGTGTAAACCCACTGCAGTCCAACAGGTCTTTTAAAGCAGCAGACATGTTACATCTGGAAATATATTTATTTGCATTTGAGTGCACTTGTTGTATCAATTAAAGGAAAAATACGTTTGATTGAAGGGGAGATCTACAAATCACCTTTTGTACAGACGATGCAACTGACATATTGCTGATGCCTCTTCCACGTTACCCCTTGTTGAGGCTTTGCCACACCACAGTGTGAGTGAGGCCTAAAAATTTTTGGTCAGTGCACTCCAGGACTCACCCCATGGGCAGAGCACACCTGTCCGTTAGGTCCGCTTGGGCAGGTGCTCATGTTGAGTGACTGGATGGGCAGACACTTGCGGTCAAGGCACATCATTGACGGCCCACAGGGAGTCCCATCCTCCACATAGCCTAAATCAGTGTCATCATCCAGAAGGACATGGCCACCACTGTGAGGAGGGGAAGGAAGGAGGGGAGAAAAAAAACTATAGACTATAAGTTTCTGAGACATGAAAAGCTGGAGTAATATCGTAAACAAGTGTCTACCTGCAATCTATCTGGCCATTTTTATGGTTGAAGAAGGTGGTGGTTATTTCTCCTTTCATTAACCCGATGCGTGGATTGCGGCCAGTGTTGGTACACAAAAGGTACCCGCAGAACACATCGCTGTAAAAGACAAGCAAAAAGACATCAGAGATCATCAAAGACATTAATCTATTTCTTTTTTTGGCTTGCTTTACTTGGGGTCCCCTTTACAGTAACCAATTTGTTTTTCAAAAGTGATTTCTGCAGATAGATGTATCAGAAGGCTATGGTCAGACCTGCAGGGTCTGGAAAAGAAGCATTAATGTGCAGATGGAGTGGGCTGCATAACATTAGGACACTTTATGTATGAGTTAGATGAACAACTTTCATAAATGAAAAAAATTATATATGACAAACCCTCTGCTGCTCTCTGTTGGTTGACTTAAAGAAACTAGAATCACTTGTCCTAAAATCACAAGGAACACGTTTCCATGTAGAAACCAAAATTATGAGGGAAATACCAAGGCCAGTTTAATTTGCCTTCCTTTGAAACTCACTGTTTGCTGCACTGGATCCATTTCTCTCCATCTTTTCCACAGTTGCCCTTCTCTGTGCCCTCTGTGTTCAGCTTCTCGTAGCAGAACTTCTCTGAGCCTCCAGCCTCTGAATAAAAGAGAAGAGGGGTGAACACACTCCCGTGTACGGCTGATGCTCTGATACTGACACCGATCGCAATGTGAAGCAAAGGAGTTTTAATCTTACTTGACCCCCAGATGTATTTACACTGGTTCTCTCTGGTCTTACACTCTCCGTTGTAGCAGCGACCCTTCGGACAGATAGAAAAAAAGAAATAAATACATTTTTCGGGCTACTACTCTGGTGCATGGTTTCTCCTGTCTCAAGAAATAAAAAATCAATCCAATGTCATCAGTCTGTGTACCTGGTTAACCTGGCAGAGGTAACCGTCTTGTTTATGGAGGTTGGGAGGGCACTGAAAAAAGTGATAAACATATGACTTCTTAACAATGCGCGTTATCTCAGCAATGAAGAGAATGTCAGAGTTGAACTGTCTGAAACAAAATCAATGTGACAGAGCTACATAAGAACACCTGTCCAGAGTCTCCAGAGCAGGTCTCTGAGATATCACAGTCGTTGACAGCGTAGCGGCAACTGTAACCCCGTGGGTAAAACTGGCAAAAAAAAAGAAGATTTAAAATTTAGGTTTCAGAAATTAATATTCTGTGCTCTAGACGTTAGAAATTTAGAACATACCAGACATGTATTATTGCAGCATGGGCCATCGCTGCAGTGCGCCCCATTGGCAAGGGAACACTTCTTGCAGCACTCCTTGTAGCACTCCTGAAAACAAATAAGGGCAATGAGCCCTTCGCCCACCTGAACAAACAAGGCAATGACAAACAGATGCAGAAGTAAGAAGTAATGATACTCACTGATCTACCTCCACAGTCACACTCTTCTCCCACTTCTACGAATCCATTCCCACATTCTGTTGTCTCGAACAGCTGCCAGAGGAGGACATACAGAAAAAAAAAAAGTGTGATTGACGACAGCTGCGGCGTGCGAAGAACGGGGCAGAGTGGTGAGCTTCTAACCTTGGTTGGCCTGTTAAACAGACAAGAGCCTCCACCTTTCAAGAGGAACTCCTTGTAATCTGAGATGCTGCATTTGGAGAATCTCCGTGGGTGTTGGACCCTGAGGAGAGAGCGAGAAGACGAGGTGATAACTAACCAGAACTGGAAGTTGGGTTTAAAAAAGCTGTGGAGTTCTGTGTGTGATGATCTGATTTCCCGAGCACATTTCCAGCCAAAGTAAACGCAGACATTACTCAACTGTGGTATGAAACCTGAGAAATACCAAGTATTTCACTTTCACCTCGTTAGTTGGTTACTGGACATTTTCAGTGGTATTTATTTCAGACTACTGCTGAAATTTATCACTTATTACATATCCTCAAAAATGTCTGATGAGAATACAATGAGAATACTGTTAAAATAGTATGAAAACAGGGACAAAGCATGAATCAGTCTACATAAAAGTCAGTAAAATACAGTCAAAGCTATAAAGGGAAGGCTGCAGCACTTTTAGAGTGGAAACTCTGCAGTGAGTGTTGAATTTCATCCATGGCCACTGATGGTAGTGACTCTTGCTGTATTGATTGATTGCATGGAAATGGACATTAAGCTGAATTAAATGACAGAAAAACAAGGGGAGAGGTACTGAGATTGCATTAACTGGCGAACAGGAGAAGTTTGAAATAATGGCCCTTGTCTAATATAAACATGTCCTGGTTCTCGCTGCCACAGAGATAAATAAAGGCTAATATAGCAAAATTTATGGTAGCTTATATTCTGTATCTGTGCTCTATGATGCATTCAGTCCACGTGCTTGGTATCTTGATACTGGCTGAATTTGCAATATACTGTCATTAGAGTAAAAATACACACCTGTCCTTTTCTCATGTTGTAATGTTATTAGGCCCTTTGTCAAAATTTTCACAGAAAAGTAGCTGACAAAAAAAACACCACAAAACTAAAAGGTCGACATTGTTTATGGTTTCTAAATTCTGAAAATAAAGACACCATGTAACACTGAACAGAAATGAAACATTCATCCACTAGTTCCGTTGTTTTTATGGGGGGGTGATAATTGCATTATTGATTTTTGAGACATTAACAAGCACCTGTAATTGTTATGCTATTCCTCTATTAAGTGTGTGTGTGTGTGCCTTGTGATATGTTATGACATTACCCAGTATCTTCCATTATGCAGCCAGTCCATGAGTCAGAACAACCGCATTCCTCTGAAAATAGGAAAGAAAACAGAAAAACCGCAGAGAGACAGTTAGGGAGTGAAAGAGAAATTACACAGAAAACAACATAACCGTTTGCAATCCTCCCAAAAAGAAATCTTATCAGGACCTTTTTAATACGCAATCACAACCTGAATTGCAATAAACCAGAATATCATTAAAAACTGAATTAAACTTTATTTTTAGTGCTAAACTCGTAATAAGTGGTCAGTCAATAAATAGCACCACTTTTGAATGACAAGATAGAAACAATGGCAGCAGTAGTTTACTGCTGTTATTGTATTTTTCCAACTGCTATAATCCATCGGTCAGTGATGAACGTACCAAGCAAACAGTTTTGGAAACATCAGAGAAAAATTCTTTGATAGCATTTCCTTTTCAATTTGCAATTCCTAACTTGGCAGCTGTTTGATTACTCTGCCTCCTTGAGCAGTGTGATCTTAAATCTGATGGCACACATCCTGACTCAAGTCTATTTTTGGATACCTTTTTCCAGGGATAGTCAGTTTATCTCTCCGTCTGTCACTCCTGGCACAGAAGTTGTTAAGAGGCAGTTTGCTCCTATTAAAATGCGTTTGTTTTGTTTTGCAGGCGCCATCTGCTGTGCCATAAGACGTTAAATATCTGGACCTAAAGACACGATCCCACTTTTTCAAGTACTTATATGACGTTGCTTTTATCAAAAAGAGATATTCAGAACTGTGAAATTTAAAAGGGTTAGCACACACAAATCAATATATTATTCTACTTATGCCAAGAGGATAGTGGATAGAGAGAGTATCCAGCCATGCCAAAAATTTTGTTTTATTTGCTGAAGTTTTAAGAAATCTCCTGCCATCCCAGTACCAATGAGAGTAATCAGATTTCTGGTGTTCCAAGCACCACAAAAAAGAATGCCTCAGAATAATTAGGTCAAACCACAGATCTTTCTGGGGACAATTTCAGGGAACGGTTTTCTACCAAACATTAAAAAACAGGGGGAAAAAAAGAATGATTAATGCCTCAGTGCCGGTCAGATTCAGACACACGAGGGTGTCTGATTTGTTTCCCCCACTTTTGCGACTTGAGTGACCTGATCTTTGTGATTTTGGCTCCACATAGACTTCCCTCATTGACACACTTATAGCAGATGTCTGATAACATTGTGTGTTTCATGTATACTTCTCTTGGATGCTGGGTCCCACTGGATGCCAAGATTCTGTGCTAGGCTCTGGCATAGCGACACTGCCATGGACCCGGTGGTGCCATACTGTGGACACGACAGAGAGCAGAGATTATTCGGCTGCAGTTATACTCTGTGATCCGTGTACAGAGCGATACCGGATGTGAGACAGCAAATCTGACCTCATTGACCCCCACTCCGCGGCTCATGGAACATGTGCCCCGAAGAAGTATGCTGCACTGCTTCTGCGGTAGTGGAAGGTCACATTTCTGCAAGAATAATGAAAGGTATATGTCTGACGTTTAAATATTCCCTCCTGCAGACACACTGCTTTTTCACAGGGAGCTACAGTGTCAAGTCACATGCACAGTGAGCACAGATGTGATGGGACCTCTGTGACCTCAGAACCACATCTCAACACCGGTTGCGGGCTGACAGATCATAATCTCACCGGATGTACAAACAATCCAGATAAGGCAATTAGGACAAGATTATGGTACCTACCAAGAATTAAGTAAAAAAAAAAGAGATTCTAGAGAGAGTTTTATGGCAAGTCAATTTTCATATTATTCAGTCTGCTTGCATTTTTATATCCAAACAAAATACACATCCATAAGAGAAATAATATAACAAATGACAACTGCTGTTAGCATCACCTTGTTCTATACTTATTTTTATTTAGCATCTAAAAAGAAAATCAAGGCCGACTTTGTTGAAAGAAAGAGCTTACGAGAAGAGGTGCACAGCGTCTGCGTGGTGCTTGATGCTCTGCTGCCGGTACTTGGAGAAATCTCGCAGCATTTCAAGCGGCCTCACGCTGATGGGGATCTGATCCTTGTCCGTCCAGATCTCCACGGCAACAAGCACCACGCGTGTGTGCAGCTGCTCTTTGAAGATCTGTCATTGAAGCGCAAGGCAGAGAGCGACAGAGAGAGATAGAGAGAGAGAAAGGCAGGAAACATAAAAATAACATTAGGATTCATTGTCTGGGATATCTGCTCCAAATTTCATGGTAATCTATCCAGTAATTCTTCTAAGAACAGAGAAATTTAAGTCAAAGCCATGAGCCAATTGAGTGACTGGTCGACTGACACTGCCATTCCCAGAGCCACGCAGCTGGGGTGGCTACATGAAAAACTGCTAATGTGATGTGGATCTATCGTAAGGATGAACTACACATTTCTCAAAGGATCACTAAGTAGTGTACTCACAGCATCCACAAGATTCACCACCGACTTGGCAAAGTTCCTCGTGTGCTGCTTGGTCTTGTGTCGTTTATACTGCGGGAAGGCCAGTTAAATGAGATTCTACATATAGATGGTAAACTACCAGCTATACAGTAAGGAAGGATAACAGAAAGTCAGAGCATGGATTTTATATAACGCATACCATGTTGTGGTCACTGACAATCATGATCTCTAAATATTTCATCTCCTCAAATACACTTCGAGGCATCTGCAAAAAATCAGAAACAATCAGAAATGACCAGTTAGTTCCAAAAATATATATATTTTTAGTCGTATTACCACCACAACTTTGACCATGTACACTACTGTAAAGTTTTATTGAAACCTCACTGTATAATCATTGAAGGGTGGGAGGACTAAAGTTTGTTGCATTACTTAAGAGAGACTTACAGCTCGCTTTTTCCTGCGCTTCAGCCAGGACAAGTCATCCAGTTCTGAGAAAAGCTGTTCTTCCTCTACTGCGAACACACACAGACAAAAGGAAACGGTGACACACATATGAAATATTTACAACTGGGTAATCTTTGCTTGATGAGTTCAAGCCTGCAGCAACATGTTTTTATTACGATTTATTTTCCCAGTCCCACAGACTGAGCAACAAATCTTACGCTCTATAGAAAGAAATGGGTCTTTTTGACAACATCAAGTTCCAACACTTTTACTTGATTCCAGTGACTTCCTCAGGTGTTTTTAGTTTTCTCCAGGTACTCCAGCTTCCTCCCACCACCCAAAAAGAAGCAGTTAAGGTTGACTGGTGACTCTAAATTGCCCCTGTCAGTGTGAATGGCTGTTTGTCTATGTGCCGGTCCTGTGACAGACCGGTGACCTTTCCAGGGTGTACCCAGGCCTCACCCACTGTCGGCCGGGATTGGCTCCGGCGCCCCCGCGACCCTGCATGGATAAGCGGTTACGTTAAGGGAAGTAACAACCATTTAGGTTGTGTTCTGAATCCTTGCGTATTGCTGTGCATGTCGTGTGGTGAAGATCCAGTACGTAAGGGGAAGGTAACGACAGGAAAAGGGGAAGGTGTGGCAATGCTCAGAGGTGGAGGACTCTCATAAGAGGTTAAGTAAGTGACTGATGATAGTGACAAAAACACTCACCATGTTTCTCTAAATCATTGTTCCAGTTTAGGGAGGCTGCTCTTCTTAGCTTGTGAGGCCTTGCAGCTGTATCCTGCAGCGGGTGGGGCAATCAAGTGATTAGAGGAGCTGGGAAAAAAAGGCACTGGTGCTAGGGAAGAACAATGTTTATTATGGAGGATGGAGGATTAATGAATATAATGAATGCAAAGAATAAAAAAAAATGACACAATAATTGTTGAATATTGTATTTAATGGCGCCATACTCACAGTGAAAACTGTAACATGCTAATGTTCGCCATGTTCAGCATCTTAGTTTAGCATGTTATCATGATAATAATAGCAGGAAAACTATATTACCCAGCCCCTCTACTATGTCAGTAACAAATACCATTTTAAAAAATGGTGACAAAAACACAAAACTTATGTCACCATTTGCTTCATATAGTTGAACAAATTTAGATTAACGCTATTACTATAGAAAGAGGTTGAAACTGGTCAAATACACAGGATGTTTGTTAACTATATCAGCATATTATAACAACAGAAAAACTACATGTTGGCCAGACATGCAGCTTCTTCCCTTCAAAACAGGAATTTCCTTGGAATTATCAGGACATTGGATGGTGTGGTGGAGGTGATGCAACATGAGCAGCAGGGGAAAAAAAACAACATTTGTGTGGGAACATCTTGGTTCTCGGCGAAAGGGAATGACTTACGATTGAATGAGTCTGTTCTAAGGGCTCAATTAGATACACATAGACTCCATCGTCGAACATCCCGCTGCAGGGCAGAGAGAGAGAGGAGGAAAAAAGGGAGAGAGGCCGTTCAATACGGAGTCGATGGGAGCCGAGGAGCGGAGACGAGCTTATCCGCAGATATTCTGAACACGGCGAGGATTACACACAACTCTGCTGTGCACTTACTGCAGCCCGTTACAGGTAGATAAGGCCACGCGGGAGTTATCGTTCCCTCTCACCTGGCCGTGGTAGTAACAGTGCTCACCGCCCTGAGGGAAAAAGACATAGCGCTAATGGAGCATCACAGCACACCGTGACCTTGAATAAAGCAGCATTAGGGGCAACACAACACACAAAACTGCATAAACCATTCAGTACATTGGGGAATGTGTCGGTTTTCTACTTAATTATCCCGTGCTTGAGTTTTTCTAACATTTCCAGGGATGTAACAGCTTGTCTCACAGATGCCCGTCTGGCATATATGCAGTTCACGTCCGCAGGGGGTTCAGGCTGTGCTCGTTAAGATGTGTGTTTGTGTGTGTGTGCGCGTGTTAAGAAGTTAGTGCATTTGCAAGGAGGGTCCTGGCGCTATCTGTGACTCAGCTGTCAGACCCAGGGTGAGCAGAGGACATCCTCCTCCTCTCTTACTCTGTCTCTGCCCCTCTCTTTCTCTCACTTCACCCAACCCACGCTGCACTGTTACTGCAGAGTGCTTTCCCTCCCTCGTCACGTGACCAGAGCTCCAGCAGGAGGCTGCAGGGTAGCAAAACCCTGCTGATTCAGCTACAGTGTGCCCAGCCCAGCCCTCTGCCTGAATCAGCAGCAGCAGCAGCAGCAGCAGCAGCAGCAGGACGAGGAGGAGGAACAAGCTCTCATTCCCAACCTGTTTTCTTCTATCCCTCTGTCTCTGTTCTCTTTCTGTGTGTTCTATTGTTCCATAAAATGCTCTAATCCCCTTATGCAAGTCCATCTATCTGCTATATGTAACTGCAGTTTTTTTGGAGGGCATGTGATTGTTGTATTGTTGATTTAATTACAATTAGAACATGAGGGTTGAAAATAAAAGAGAACATGAAAACTGATTTACAGTCTATTTTTTTTAATAAAGGTTGTGGCTTTAGCTTCATCAACAAACAGCAGGGCACATTGTTCCCGCATGGAAACTAAAGGACCAAACTCCACTTAACTGAGAAAGAGATTTGTCTTTGAGCACTTCGGTCAAAGCTACAGAAGACCTTACCTTTGACAGAACAGGTTTGCCGCCTTCGTAATGGATCTCAACATAATCTGAAGACAGCAAGCCGCTGAAGAAAACACAGGGATTGCGGTCGGTTAGGGTGGCGGGACGTGATGCAGGGACAATAAAAACAAACATGGGTCTGTCTGCCTTTGCTTTCTCTGACTCACATACTGTGGTTTCAAACAAGCGGTGAGCGCTGCTTTGGTTGGCGTTCAGATGAGAACACTCATCACCACAGTGCCTGGATTAGTCTGCACAAACACGGCATGGCCCATGGCATCTCAAAAGTGCACCACAGATGTTAAATGCTGGCCGCCCTCACGGAAAATTATGATGCGTTTCCGTCTGAGGATAATTAAGTATTACTGCAGAAGGCTGGAAAAGATGCTAATAAATTCTGTAAATAAGATGCAAAATATAAAATGGCATAGATAGTCACCAATTTTGCTTCAAGTGGCCTCGACATTATCGAAATGAAAGAAAACTGAAAGACTGGAACTAAATTTTACACAACTGTTTCCTTCTCATATGTACCAATATTAGATCACTGGTTGAGAAACAGCACACATAACAGGAACAGAAACAAGTAACTACGTGTGAGAGGCGGCTAATGTGATAAATGATTGCGAGGCCTCGGCTTCACCTTGAACACAACAGCAGTTTCCGCGGCCTGAGTCAGCGTCCCTCACCATTACACACACTCCATCAGTTAGCTGACGGCTGATTTCAAGAGGCTGCGATTTCTGCCAGAATGGCGCTTTTCTTTCTGAGTAACCTTGCAAATCACGAAAGAAATATCCTCCTCCCCTAAGAAATGTAGCTATGTCGCTGGAGAAAACCAAAGAAAAGAAGGGATGGAAGTCGTGGATCTGTCCTGTGACGGCAGCAGTGTGAGATTTTTGAGTGATGCTCGGCAGCACGCGAGCGGGAGGTGCACCATAACGAGCAGCGTGTGAGAGTGAGAGATTCCTGGGCGAGGGGGCCTATTTTTAGCTTGACAGATGAGGCAGGGAGAGCAGAGTGGGCCATGCCAGAGAGTATCGGTGCATTAGCGTGTGTTTGGGCGGTGGGGAGTATTGCAAGGCGTGGAGGGATGAATCCGAGTGTGTCGAAGTGTGCGCGTGTGCGCGTTCGAGAGCCGTGAATCGGCGTGTGGAGACCACGAGTAGGGAGTCCTGCCCTGAGGTTTCTCAGTCTGCAGAAGACTGAGTGCCACAATGCAGCAGCAGCAGCAGCTGCAGCAGAGGAAAGCGAGACAGAGGCGAGGCGGAGAGGGAGGACCAAAAAGCTGCAGGGGGCGCGGGGTGGTTCTTACATCTGGCGCCAGATCAAATGCAGCTCTGAATCCTGTAGCGACACACAACGCCATGTCATGTCATGCTGTTCAGACCACCAACACATAGGAATAATCTGCTCTGACTCAAGACAGACGATGATGAAGAGTCGGCGGCGCTAATAGTCACGACGAGATCGCTGAGAAAGAACTGAGGTCCATTACAAGAGAGTTAGTGGTCCTATTGGTGGTAAACTATGCAAAAAGAATCTGGTTTCAATCAATATAAGATTTGTAGTAACTAAAAAAAAATCTCAGTGCGGAAAAACTACTTTCTTGGTTTACAACCTCAGGTACAGTGAGAGGTGAGGAGATAAAGTAGCACCCATTGGCAGGTTGCAGACCTATCTATATTTAGATCAGTACTGTCGCAGCTACAACACCAAGCAGAATTCAAACCCCTGTTCTCACACAAAAAAAAGGCACACACTGAAGTTAGCTCATGTATCTCACAGATAACCTACAGTGCAAGCAAACAGCTGGGAATCAAGGTCAGACTTGCTGATACATGAGCGTGAACCCAGCATACATGGCTTCCAAACAACACAGCGCTCATTAGCACTTTAAAGTGTCTGAGTCTGGAATCTGCCGTTCCTCCTAAATCATCTAACTGTGTACATTTGCACAATAACACAACTTGCCTCTCAAAATGCTACAAGGATGGCAGGACATCCAGAGTTGCGTTTGCAACATCGTTTAACTCGATTACTGTGTCAGCGGCTATCAAACTAAATAAAAATGCCCTAAAAGGAACCGGTGAAGTTCTCCATTATTTCCTCTTTTTTCTCTTACGAGATAAAACTATTCTTAAAACTTGCATGAAAGTGTTGCAACATAGACGTAAGCTGGGTTTATGTCACTTCCTCTGCCATAGCTCTGGTTTGAAAAAGCTCCACAGACATTGTCTGTAAAATAGCAGGCTGCTAACCAAACACTACATACCAGCGCCCAGGCTGAATATCCAAGAATGTGAAATTTGCCTACGACTTCACAATCTAACAGACTCAGTCATGCACAATGTAAAATCATTCACTCATCGTTTCTGAATCCTTCTACACACATGCACATTAAGCCCTTCACATGTAGACCAGCTACTTTGTTAGGGGAGCAAATCAATATCATTGAGTGCCTGGATCCTCAGGTCTCCGAATGGGACAGTGATCACAGACCAAAGAATAACTGTCTCTCACCTCATTTTGATGGAAGTCAACGAAGCTGTATTAAAGACAGAGAGTCTGCGTTTCCAAAATCATTTTGTAAAAACAGTTTATCTGTATTCTGGCATTGGATTTCTTTCAACATTTTTGGAGGATTCTGGAAACAAGCGCGCTGACCTATTCAGTCACAGCTTTCCTGAGTGCATTTACTTGGACAGAAACTGCATTAATGACTAATCGGACATCTAATAGCTCATATCTTTTACAAACAACAGTCAGATGCAGACACTTATCTCAAGTGATGTCATTTTTTGTTTCAGATGTAACGCACACACACGCAGTATCTTGCCCAGATACACCCAAGGATGATTCTGGACATTTTGGTGCCCTGAGACAGACACTGACAACACTGTCGCCTCTACAAGATTTGATCGTTTACAATCAAACAACTTAACCTTGTTCTGCTGTTGTTTAAGTAACTTCACTGTCACTTCATCGGCAACACGTAGTCTTCTGACACGCATGTTTACATTGGTACCCGCGCT
The DNA here is from genome assembly GCA_016785225.1 of Psettodes erumei. NCBI lineage: Eukaryota > Metazoa > Chordata > Actinopteri > Pleuronectiformes > Psettodidae > Psettodes > Psettodes erumei. The sequence goes on along the minus strand of JAFBJZ010000625.1, from coordinate 410,901 downwards.
ATTTCCCTCTCTGGTTTTGATAGAATTTTGCACGATTATGGTATTATCCGGCCTTCTGACTGTCACTTCTTGATGATTTAGGAACCACTGAGGTAACATAACTATGACTGAAGTTTTTCCCTTTCATCGCAAAAGATTTATTTTTATTCCACTGTACTTTATCTTTTCCTGCTTTTTAAGCCTATTGAATTGAATTGAAATTGAATTTAGAAAAACTAAATGGCCCTATGTTTCAAAAGTAGCATAGTAGAGTAAAGCAATCCCAGCACAATGTATTTTATAGATCTGTAGAGAGATATATCATGTTTTTTGATGCTTTTGAAACACTGCTTTCAAAACTTTATTGCCAATAAAGCACCTTTGAATTACAATCTGTGATTTTTTTTTGTGACATGGATGTTTGAACTCAATTTACTCAGACTGTCTTTACCCCAGCATGAATAACGTTCAGCAACTTTCAACCATCTGCATATAACACGGCATGACCTCGACAAAAGATACAGTTGAGAGAGATATACAAATCCCTCTCACTGCAAGTTAAACCACAGTCCAACAGTTTGTCAAAGTTAATGACCACAACGGCTGGGTTTTAGCTATGAAATGAAAACCCAAATGAATTAGTGCTCTTAGAAGAGGTTAGGAGGACCTACTTGTTCAACTTTAGATCCAGGACAAATCTGGAGCCAAAGGCCTCTAACTGGAAACTGGCCTGGGCGAGGTGGACTGCCTGTTAAGGGAGAACAGATTGGTCACTGCTGATGATGGCAGCTTGCAAAGTATAAGATGGATTACATCCGTCTGCAGAGTGAAAAATCCTCCAGAGAACAGCACCAACATCATCCACAGCACGGCAAACAAATAACAGATGTGGTTGATAACTAACAGATGGTAATGTGCAGCGGGTATATTTGGGAGAAAGGCTTCCTTCAGCATGGCATAATTTCAGTACGTGAAGACACACGTCTGTTAATGTGCTGCAGCTTTGCTTTATCTGATGCTGTGATGTAAAATGACTTATAATTTCAATGCCATTATCACACAGCATACTGTTACATGACTGGACACTGTTGATATTGATCACAACAGTTTTTTTCTAAAAAAAAAAAAAAAAACAACAACAACAAAAAACACAACTTCTCACTACCCCTGTGTTGGCTTACCTGGCCTTCTGGGCCTTGGTTCTTGGCCCGGGTGTCCAGGTCATGGTAGGTGCTCTCCGTGTCCTCGTTCAAGTAGTAGATCAACCGAGAGGGGTAGGCGATCTCGTGCTCTACTGCATGGTGTGTTACGTTGTCTGTGGCAGGTGCTGCAGTTGCCTGTTGCTTCAGCAGTGCTGGCACTGCGTCCCTCTCAACCCCGTCCTCTACTCCTTGAGAAACTGCAAGACAATTCCCACCGTGCAAGACATGAAAAACCTGACCCCTCCACACACACACGTACAGTATATATATAAATATATACGAAGAGCCGTCTGTCATCCTTTATTCATGAAACGCATTGATAATACTGAGGCAAGTGGCCACACGGCTCCATTGCAGTTCTTCAGGACACACAGTTCAGTGAGACTGGCTACATGGCACAGTATACTGACAACCACATAGGGCAGTTGAACTGACTGAACGCACAGAACATACATTTGCATTTCATTGATATCTACTTTTGATATTCTTATTGCTAAAGTGTTTTAAAAAAAACAACTCTGCACCAAGCAGATAAATGCAGTGTCCATTCTGCAACACGGATCCAAACTGCTTCAGATAACAGCAGCAGATAAAATCATGCACCTGAACAAAGTGTCCCAGTGACTGTTAATTCGAACGTGGCTATCATACACATTAAAGAGCAATGGGTTGGGTTTTTTTTAACTAAAAAAAAAAGATGCTAAGATGCTGTAGTCTGCCCTCATGCAACCATCACGTTGAAGACGCCGCATATATTTTTTCCCGGGGGAGAAAAACACGACTTCAAGCATCTGCAGTACTTCGTCAGGTATTATTTTAGCCCAATACAGAAAGTGAAGGGTGTATTTCATGGGATGAAAGTGGAAGGAAAAATAGCCAGCAGGCGATATTGCCAATACGTACCGGATGACGCTAGTGATGGGTGAAGCCAGGGCGAGAGGATGCTGACGAGCAAAGTGGCCAGAAATATCAAATGCATGATTCATATTTGATAACTGAAATATCTCGATATCAACACGTCAACGCAGTGAAAGGCTTGCGGCCCATCGTGGCGGGGAAGGAGCCGTGCAGGAGGGGTTTCTTCATGGATCCGGAAGGCGCCGGGGCTGCTGCTGCAGTAGCTGCTGAGGAGGAGGATGAGGAGGAGGATGGGGAGGAGGGGCGATGGTTTGGTGGGATGGGGGGGGGGGGCAAAAAGGCGGTGGCCAGGCAGATACTGGAAGTCAACCAGCAGACTCCTCCTCGCCAAGCACAAAGATGTCCTCCCTCCTCCCCTCCAGGTGACTTCAAAGGCATGGCTGTCACAGCAACCTGAAACAGACAGGAAGTGGCCGGACGGTGACACGCAGATTTATTAATAATGATCACACGCCAGAAAAAAAGAAAAAAAATCCAGCTCATTTGCAATGCTTTAGAGCAGAGTACACACAAAATAACCCCGATACAGATCAAACACAGATGAATAGAAAATAAAACAAGGGGATCACACTTGATGCTGCAGTAATATATAACATTTATGCATATTTAGTCACTGCAGTAAACATTAATAGGATATAATAGCTATGGATTTAGTCTCTAGTTTTCAATGCATGGATTTCACTAACAGAAGGCAATGTGACATAGAACTACTTTTAGCCAAACCACACTGTAATAATACTAGAAATAACATCATGTTGGAAAATTATGAAAGGTAAAGGTGGTCTACTATTACCTACAGCAACAGAAACAATATTGCCCTCTAAAATGTAGTGAAACCTTAGTATAGAGCATGAAGTAGATATAATTGAGAAAAATATGGGCACTTTTAAAACATATTCAAGTACTTGAGGAATATAAATTTAGTACATAAATTTCATTATCTGTGCTCTTGGTACAAAATTTCACAGTACGTGTTATGGTTGAAGTACAGACCACAAGCACCATACTCACCATAGGGAGCAGGCAGATATACTGGTTTGTCAATAGGTCTTTTTCCACAACAGACATTCTGACTAATAGAAGGAAAGGAAAAAACATGTGTTAGATGACGGTGAGGAAGGGTGCACCAGGACCCTGAAATTGCAGCTGCTAAATGGAATTCACCCATCATTAATTTTATTATTTATGTTTATGATGTCTTGTGTGAAAAAAAAGCCTATATAGTATATCTTACCTGTTTTGACCTATTGGCCCTTAGCTTGCAGGATGTGTAGCCATCCATCTCAGAAACAGTATGTGGGAGATCTCTCAGAAATGTGTTCTCTAAAAATGAATCCTGTGTCGTAGGCCCACTCAATCTCAGTTTTTTCCTATCGTTGTAACAGTAAGGTAAGGTGCTCTTATTTTTGTAAGCTTTATTTTACCAGGCAAAAAATTAAGAGCAACTTCTTATTCACAAAGACAGCCTGGCCAGGCACGCTGGGTACGACCAGGATGTGGGAGGAAGAGAGGAGGGGAGAAAAACAAACAAATATGCAAACATGGGCAGAGTGGACTTTTCCTGGAATCAGCAGCTAGAGCAGAAATGAAGGATTGACTAATTAGCTGATTAGCCAATCAACAATTAAAGAAAATCATGGAATTGTGCTTGCCGTTTGCATTGTTTTTATATAACGGTAAACTCAGTAAAGTGAAATTTTGGGCAGGGGTTGCATGACTGGAGAGACAAAACAAACAATTTTAATATTTCACCATGAGCTCTCAAATATGGTGATTTTTCACAGTGTTAGATAATTGCAGATAATTAATCAATTAACTCAGAAAAAAATCTGAAAAAAACCTAAATGTCAATAATAATGATCATATGCTGCAGCCCTACTAGTACTTTATTCACATTTTAGCAATTATGTATGTTCCCTATACTATGTGGATAAAAAAGTATTTAGTGTGATGGCTGAGAAGGTAAATAAAAAAATGGAGTGATTGATTCGTGGATCTGAATTGAGTTTGTTGAGACAGTACGTGAAGAAAAACGTAAATGCTGCTGCTTAAAGAGATGATGATTGCTCCATTACAGTCCCAGTGGGGACTAACTGCAGAGGACACTATCTGAGATAGCGCCATAATCTTTAAGGAAGGCTATGTTACAGGAGCCACAGACTATTTAAAGTGGGTGGGATGACTTCTAGGTTTGATAAGATGACACAGAACACACAGACAAACAAGCTACTGGAGGATGTGACAGCTCCCCCTGAATGATACACAGAAGGATGACATGGTCACTTTGGGCCACTGGCGATCAAGAAAACTGAAACGGTTTGACTGTCGGATGAAACAAAAAAAAAGAATGAGTAAGCAGCAGTGTCCAGATGAACAGTTTTTGTAGATTCAACCTGTATCATTCACGAGCCATTCTGTAGGATGAGTTTTTTCATATACAATGCCTGTAGCTTCAAAACTTTGGCATTGGCATGTTTAAAAAAAGTTAATCAGTGAACGCAATCCACCTTTTCTCATAACATCTGTGCTATCTATGTCTGGCAGGGTTGAAATTCAATTACGCTGGGTTTCCCCACGTTGTTTTAGCAAACATTTTACAGTGCAATCAAGCCACAGCCACATTCAAACTGGAGGCCTACCACAAGTTCATTATTTAGAAGTTTATGGGCACAGAGCCACACAAGTGCAAAATCACCTAGTTAAATGCTTTAAACTGTTAAACTGTGTCTACACAGGCCCTACCCACGGAAGTAGTTTGTGCTTTTAGGGAGGCAAAAAAAAAAATCACTGTATGTCAACAAAAAATCTGCAAGGCGAAACTTTTCCCTGAAGTCACGTTTGTGTGTTTGGGGGTGGTGGGAGGTGGAGCGGCGGCGGCGGCGGCGGCGGCTTTACCCTGCTGTTATGAGAAGCAGCCGCAGTTACTCTGAATGAAAGCATTCTTCATTCCGTGCGGATGACCAATGCCTTTTCTTCATTCTGTGGTTCGCGTTTGACGCGTCAGCCGGGCGCGCCCACGGCACATCTCGACCCTGTGTGCATCCAGCGAGCGGGGTTTAGTTTGGATGGACGCACGGAAAGACTACACATGCTACGGGAGGAGTTTTCGCAGCCGAGTGGGGGAGACGCAGGCGAGGCCCAGCAAAAAGCAGCTAAAAGGCTAAGTTAGCGTTGCTCGGACCCAAATACTGATGCAAGGAGGGGGGGCGCTGCACTTTGAGGTGAGCGACGCACTCTTTTATTTAAACTCTGAAGAAAAGTTATTGCATGTTTAACCCATTAGTACTCCAACAATGTGTATGTGGCACTGAATGAAGCCTGAACCATTATTTCCTATAAGAATCCTATTTTTTTAATGATACTTTTATATAGATATTCTTACTTTAAAAGGACAGGCTCTGCTATTTATTTGTTGGCTGCATCGATTCTGCATCCAACATTTTGTCTAATTTGTTTGTCGCATTTTAATAGCCTCTTTTAAGATTTAACACCTATACTTAATGTTGCTGTATTAATTATACTGTATATTTTAATTTACACGTTTCTTTGTTGTATACTGAGACTTAAATATCTCCACCAGTTTTTTTTATTTTCAAAGTGCATACATAATATTTAATTAATATGATAATAATGTAAGTAATGAAGAGTAGAGAGAGGTCAATAAAACACAAGTGTGACTTTAACAACATTGAGTAATTCAAGACTGATGGTAGTAGAAATTTATAGTGTGCCATTTTGGTCTTGATGATGATACCCTTTTTCAGATATGTGCACAAATACACCTTCACTAAGTTTATGTCTTGGCCCTGTAATAGATTAAAAATGAGATAAGTGTATTTTTAAATCATCCAAACATTAACATTGTGCCTCCACATGCATAAAGGTTGTGACATCATGGTTACTGTTAGTTCTTCTGTGTTTACTTTCAGATCAAACAATATGAATCAGACTACGAGAATTTCTGCCTCATATGTCTCACTGTCCACATTTGCTGATCCAAATGGATGTTGACACTATGTTCCAGGGTTTTTCAGGACACACCCAGTCCTAGCATCAACACAGGAGCAGAGTGATTGGAAGGATTGGAAAGGGTGTTACAGGCCCTGGATCCGTTAGGATAAAAATCAAGCATAATCATTGAGACTGTGAGTTAATAACTTTTAAGCAATGTGGGGATTACTTAAAATGCTGTGTTTATTGTTCACCTTATAGGAATGCATCTTATATCATGAGAATTTCCTCCTCACAGATAACTTCAATACAGTCTACAACCTTGCAACAATGGACGACTTCAGCGAGGACTATGAAAACTACACCTATGACTATGGCATGGAGTACGGGGACATGGAGGAACTTACAGTAGGATACAGGCAAAGGGATACTATGCACATCATCTCAGTGGTTATCTACATTATTTCCTTTGTGTTTGGACTGATTGGGAATGGAACAGTAATTTGGGTGACGGCATTCAAAAGCAAAAGGACTGTCAACAGTGTGTGGTTGCTCAATCTAGCCATTGCAGACTTTGTGTTTGTGCTATTTCTTCCCTTCCAAATTGATTACATACTGCGGGACTTCCACTGGGACTTTGGTGTGGCCATGTGCAAGCTTAACTCATTTGTCTTCGTGATGAACATGTATGCCAGTGTTCTCTTTCTCACCGTGCTCAGCATTGACAGGTATGTCGCTCTGATCCATCTCAACTGGTCTCAGAGGTATCGCACTGTGGAGAGAGCCTGGGTGGTTTGTGGCTGCGTATGGGTGCTGGCTGGAGCCATGAGCTGTCCTGCGCTGCTTTTTCGTGACACCATGCACTTACATGACAAGGTGGTGTGCTTTAACAACTTCCACGCACAGGACAGATATATAGCAGCCATGAGACACATCGCAATAGCTGCCATCCGTACCACTGTGGGTTTCCTTCTGCCATTTACTGCTATATGTGTGACAGGCGTACTTCTGTCAATCAAAGTAAAGCAATCCGGTGGCTCGGTTCGCGTGTCTAGCTTCTCCAAAACAGTAACCGCAGTAATTCTGGCCTTCTTTTTATGCTGGGCACCTTTTCATATTTTTAGCTTAATGGAGTTAACAATACACTCCTCAGTGTACCTACACAAGGTACTGAAAACTGGCTATCCTCTTGCCACCAGCTTGGGCTTTTTTAACAGTTGCATTAATCCCCTGCTGTACATGCTCATTGGCAAAAAAGTGCGTCATCTGCTGAAGCATGCATGCCTGAACATAACTAAGAGTTCACTAAGAGAGCTCAGCCAGTCAGTCTCTGCCACTGAGATAGAGTCTGTGCCAGGACTCCATCAGGACAGCGTCCCAGAGGAGGCTGTGGAATCATCAGCTCTATGATTGCAAGCATCCGCACACACGCTTTCCAGCTGCTGTGTTAAAATGTTCCTATTTTGTTTCATTTGGAAAGAGTTAAACCTAATCCTACTCTCGACAACTACTCTCAGTGGAAAATCTGAGGGAAACGGTATGCAGTGCATGTACAGTCAGCATCTATGCATTTATTTTTCTTTTGCATAACCCAAGCAATCTCAATAGAGAATCAGACAAAAATAAAAAAAAAATAAAACTACTGGCCATCCTCTTTTCCAGCCTCTGGAGTGTGAGGTTTTGCTGCTTTTCCTCATGTTTTGATGATAGTAAAGTGAAACGCTTTGAGTTTGGGACAGCTGGTCAGATGCAGTTTGCAGATGTGTCGTTGTAGAAAATGTAATGGAAATTTTTTACTCTTTTCATAACAGCGTTTTAATAATGAAATATGCAGCTATAGATATTTACTACAGGTGAGGCAAGATGCTGATAATCGATAGTCTAATGTGTTTATATACAGTTTAATATGTTTGCTATTAAAATAATGTATTGACTTTTTAAGTAGTTAAAGTTGTATAAATGTTTTATTCTAATATATTCCAAGTAAATAGGATATATCTGTAAATAAAATAAAATTGTTCTCCTGAGCGCATCCTGTACATTAAATATCCCTGTTTAATGTTTATTGACTTGATGTTAGCACAGTGTGTAACCTCATGAAAAAGTAGGCTTTGAAGTTTTGTGTACACACATATCCGAGTTCCGTGAGGATTTAGACAATCCTATTTATTTTGCACAATCCAGATTTGCATTTCCTTTCCGTCCCCCGAGGGTCTGTCTCCAGCCACTTCCTGTTGTTTCTGTCATGAGGAACTCTCCGACTTGGAAAGGATTACATCACTGTTGGGTTTGAGACAGAGTAACATCCTGTTATCCTGTTTTTCAAGAAATTTCCAATGTTTTCCAGTTTGCCGAAATTCATACCTGAAGAGGATTGAAGTGCAGTACAAACATGTTCCTTTTCAAATATGTTGCAGCATCAATTGGCTGCTCTTCATGTTAACAGCCATGGTGATAAGTTACTTGCTACCAGCCACTACTGTTTTTGTTTTGGTGGTCACATGTGGGCTACATTGTTTTCCAAGTTTTATAATTACACCCTGACTTTGAATAACTTGAAATGTGTTTTTGTTGTTGTATGAGCAAATCAGCCCAGACTCCCCAGTAATTATATTCATATTGGACATTTTGGCAAGGCACATTTTACTTTAAATGCCAAAGTTCAGTACCAGTGTATTATTACACACAATGTCGTTTGTGGCTCAAGAGGAGCTTTATCAAGTCAGACATTAGGCTTGAGTTCTGACTTAAATTTTGCGGAGTTCCTGCTTTTACATTTTTATCAAAAAAAATTGCATCACATACAAACTGTAGACAGTGTCATGTGGTGCATTTGGTCACCAGGCCAGGAAAACACATGAAGTCTGGACCAGCGATGACAATGTATATTGTGTTACAACAACTTCCTGTTTCAAATTGACAAAGTATTGAAAATCACCAAGCGGCAATGGTTGTGAAGATTTGAAGTCAATCTGAATGTGTTTGACGTTTTTCAGGAGTTTTCAAGTCCCTTTAAAAGAAGAATAAGAAAATCCCATAGAAATTACAATAAGGTCCCACCAGTTGGTGCCCAGGCCCTTTTCACTGGAGTAGCCCTTTGATCATTCCTTAGCCCTGCTGTAGCATTGAATGTTTAAACACAATCCAACATTTCCCAGAATATCAGTGCTATCTATGTCTGGAGACAGGGCTGATACGCAACAACACTGGATTTCCCAGGTTGTTCCAGCAAACATTTTACAGTGCAATCAAGCCAAAGTGCACAACCACATTCAAACAGCAGGAGGCCTAATGCAAGTTTATTCTATTTTAGCAGTCGCAAAGCCACAATGTGCTAAATCAACTACTTAAATGTGTTGTAGGACAAAAGCAAATGCAGAAGTAAAACACACAAACTGCGTCTGCACAGCAGTTTCTGGAGGAAATAAAGAAGCTCCATCCGTGTGTGTGTGTGTATATAAATGAAATAATGAAAAATGAACAAATAAAAAGAATAATCAAAATGGCTCTGTTTATTAGGGATGGGGTGTTACCTGTTGTTATGACAGGTAGCCACAGATCTTCTGAAGAACTTCATCTGAGGTGCATGTTTGACGCTGAGGATGCTTTTCCTCATGTTTTATAGCAGATAGCTTTTATATAGATCATTAAGTGAATCTCTTTGGGTTTAAGACAACTAGTCAGAAAAAAACAAGCAGTGTGCAGATGTGTCTCTGGGTTGTGGATATTTTTCACACCAACCTTTCAATAATAAAAATGAATATGAATGAATATTTGGACAGGAAGCAAATTATTTTCATCCTTCTTTAACAGGTCAACAACCCCTTATGGCACTAGGAGCGTATGTTCTGTTCCTGTTTTTTTCCTGTTAATGCATGTGCCCTTTAAAGTGTTGCATTAAAGGGTGAGAATAATCCACAGCACACAAGACTGAATCTGAGGAGGAAAGCCCTGCTGTTTCTGCCACATCACCACCACTGTCACAATTAGGCGGAGATGAGTATCTACATGCGGAGAAGTTGCATTACTTTGTCTACTGTGGCTGCTAATGATAAAAAAAAAACCCTTACGATTAGTTGAGTCAGTATTTACACAAAAGCAGTCCCCTCCCTTCTTGGATTATAGTATACAGGATTACTTAATCCGTGACGCAGCAGAATAACAGAGCAGTGCGCAATCTCCGTCGCAGTCAGTCTCACGAGGGCAAACACTGGCAAGGTACGTAACTGGTCAACCCCAGAACTCGGATCTACCGCGTAACGTGAGGTAAATTACAGCCTGGACGCCACCGCCGTGAGTAGGTTCTAAACGGATGGTGACATCTGAATTCACTTGCAGAACCACTGGCGTTTGTTACCTTAACTTGTTTTTAGCACGCCGTGCTAAAGCCGTGGGGGGTTACAACAGACGTCACTCACGTTAAAGCCGCTTCACGCGACAGTGGGTCAAAATTAATGAGTGATGTTAGAATATGACGACAGCGCAGCGAACATTACATAACGTTATATTAACCTTTGTCAACGGTCGCGTTAGCTGGGCATACCGCTCGGCCAGTGACGTTGCTTACAGCTTGTTTGACATTTCGAGAAATCCCCAACGTTTTCCTGTCAGTCAGAACTCATACATGTAGAGCATTAACTGTATTGCATTCCGAAGACATTTATTTAAAAAAAAAATGTTGCAGCATGAATTGGCTGCTCTTCACGTGAGCACCCATGGCGATGAGCAGCAAGCTACCAGCTACTTCTGTTTTTGTTTTGGTGGTGGCGTGTGTGCGCCACGCTTCTCCAGGTTTTCCAATTACGCACCGACCTTTCAATAACTGGACACGTCGTCGACACTAGAAAAAAAAACATGTGTCGGTCGGAGGCGCTGGACCTTACACAACATGTTACCTGTGTGTCTCTCTTCCAGCATGTTGCGTTTGCCGGTTGTGAGTCGGAGTTTCCTCCCAGCTGCTATTACCAGAGGAGGCGTGGTTGCAACGAACAACGGTACCAGCATGACCCTTATGTGTTCATACCAACCGATCACACTTTTGTTGCATGCAGCGCGTCTCTTGCGTTTCTGCAGAAAAGTCGTTGCGTTTGTTCCGTGTAAGAACACCCTTGTCACTGTTCCGCTGTTGGATTATAGGCAGGATTACAGATTTGCCAGATACCACTTTTGGTGCCAGGCTGTTGCCGGCTCAGTTTAGCCAATAGCAATCTGTGTCACTAATCTGCCCTTGGAAATATCAGGAATTCCTTACAGTGTCATATACGATAAATTATGTCCGTGATAACAGTAACAGTCCTGAAAATTTCTCTTTGCTTGAAGCTCGCACTGCAGCTACAGCAACAGCAGCTGCCAGTAACCTTGTGGAGGTGTTCGTGGATGGGAAGCCTGTCACAGTAGAGCCGGGAACCACCGTGTTGCAGGTAAATTCATGCATGCAGTTACAGTACATACAATTAGACAGGTCATTTCCTGATATCTTGAGTCACAACATTGGATTTAACTCTGACTGTATTCCGTCTCAGGCATGCGAGAAGGCAGGCATGCAGATCCCTCGCTTCTGCTACCACGAGCGCCTGTCAGTTGCTGGAAACTGTCGCATGTGTCTTGTGGAAATAGAGAATGTTCCTAAGGTATGCTTGAGGCTGCGCATTTGTTTCTACCCTTGGTAACTATGCTTGTCTGTCAGCCTTGCATTTCTTTGCGTAATTTTACTGAGACAGAGTGATGACATAAAATATATATATATATAATTTCTCTTGTACTAGCCAGTGGCAGCTTGTGCTATGCCTGTTATGAAGGGCTGGAACATTTTAACCAACTCTGACAAAACAAGGAAAGCCAGGTAGGATCGAACTCCCAACTAAACACCATTGTAGGCTTGTAGTAATGTAAATGCCACCTCAGGTCTTAATGGTAGTGTCTAACTTTTATGATAAGACTGCTTTTATTTGTGCTTGATTATGGTTATCTACTGTATATTTCTATGATATTAGCGTTCTCCTCAGGAAAAAGCAATGTTAACATTGTCTTATGTGAAAGTCAACTCACCCAATGACATTCAAAACTGTTGTTTAATTTTACACAGAGAGGGTGTAATGGAGTTTCTGCTGGCTAATCACCCATTAGACTGTCCAATTTGTGATCAAGGAGGGGAGTGTGATCTGCAGGTAAATGAAAAACAGTTGTGCTTCCATGGATTCCTTTTTCCATTGTTATTTCATTTGACTTATTACTGCAGTTAAATATTTTGCCTTAAGGACCAGTCGATGCAGTTCGGCAGCGACAGGAGTCGCTTCACAGAGGGCAAACGAGCCGTTGAGGACAAAAACATTGGCCCGCTCATCAAGACCATCATGACTCGCTGTATCCAGTGCACTCGCTGCGTGCGGTGAGTCACACTATAATATCTAGAGTATGCTGAGTTGCCATATACATTTATAATACAAAAACTTTCATTTGTTTAAGTTTATTTTTCACATTTTACATCTTTTTACACTTTTTCACAGCTTTGCCAGCGAGATTGCTGGGGTGGAGGACCTGGGAACCACTGGAAGAGGCAATGATCTGCAGATTGGGACCTATGTGGAGAAAATGTTCATGTCAGAGTTATCTGGAAATGTTATTGATATATGCCCAGTGGGAGCCCTGACCTCAAAACCATATGCATTCACTGCTCGCCCATGGGAGACCAGGTTTTTGAATTGTGCTTTACATTTTGATTAACTTACTAGGGTTCAGATTTCGTTTTCCTGCTATATATTTTCTTTAATTTTCTACAGGAAGACTGAAACTATTGATGTTCTGGATGCCGTGGGCAGTAACATTGTGGTAAGCACTCGTGGTGGTGAGGTGATGAGGATACTGCCTCGTCTCAATGAGGATATTAATGAGGAGTGGATCTCGGACAAAACCAGGTTCCTTACCCACAAAGTTTGCTTCACAGACCTAGTGTGATGTGTGATCTTGGCATCATTGCTCAACTGCTCCTTGCTTCCATCCGGACAGGTTTGCCTATGATGGACTCAAGAGGCAGAGGCTTACTCAGCCGATGGTGAAAAACGACTCTGGGCAGTTAGTTTCCACAACCTGGGAAGATGCGCTGACTCAAGTTGCTGGAGCAGTACGTAATTTATGATGATATTTATTTCTGTAACAGTGCGTGATAACCCTGCAACTTGTGGTTTCAACTTGGGGAGTCCTAAACAGCATCTGTTATATTGGACAGTTGCAAGGAGTCGAGGGAAATGATGTCGCTGCTGTTGTCGGAGGCTTGGTGGATGCAGAGGCTCTCATTTCCCTGAAAGACTTGCTGAACCGTTTGAATAGTGACAACCTGTACACCGAGGAGGTTTTCCCCATGGCTGGAGCTGGGTAAGGTCACACAAAGAGAAAAAAAACTGAAGATGTTGCAAAGCCAGTGGAACTAGCGCATGATAATAGGTTTCTTTTCTGAACTTGGCTTAGATCTGACCTGCGTTCAAACTATCTTCTAAATACTGGGATTGCTGGCATTGAAGAAGCTGACCTGCTGCTTCTGGTGGGAACCAACCCACGCTATGAGGCTCCTCTTTTCAATGCGCGAATCAGAAAAGGGTAAGTTGAATGGTCTTAATACAGTATTCCTGGTCATTGAACAACAACGAACTTGTAAATCAGAGGGATGTCAAACAAAAGTTGTTTAACATGAACTTGTTACGTCTGCTGTAGCTGGCTTCACAATGAGTTGCAAGTGGCTCTCGTGGGAAAAGAAGTGGACTTGAGTTATACCTATGACCATCTTGGGGAGTCTGCGAAGGTCCTTCAAGAAATTGCCTCAGGGACTCATCCATTTTCACAGGTAAAAGTCTGGACACTCTTAGTTATGCAACGATTGACAGTCAATAGAAAGGTGTCTTTCTGATTTTGTGTTTCATTTCCTATTGCAGGTTCTGGCAAAAGCAAAGCACCCAGTTGTCGTGGTTGGTAGCAGCTGCCTGCAGAGAGAGGATGGAGCTGCGATAATGGCGGCTGTGTCAAACATTGCTCAGAATGCTCGTGTCAGCAGTGGAGTGGAGGAAACCTGGAAGATACTCAATGTGCTTCACAGGTCATTGTCTTGGAAAATTAGAGGGAAAGCTTCCAGTCACAAGGCAGGGCTAAAGAGGGATTTCACTGTAATATGAGTGCTGTTTTGTCTGTGTCTTCAGGGCTGCCAGTCAGGTGGCTGCACTTGACATTGGTTACAAGCCAGGAGTGGACACCATCAGGAGGAATCCACCCAAAGTTCTGTTCCTGCTTGGAGCCGATGCTGGCTGCATCACTCTCCAAGACCTCCCAAAGGATAGTTTAATAATTTATCAAGGTCAGCTGTTTGACTGCACAGCAGCATAAGCTCTTTCATAACATCTCTCATTTAACATTAATTTATGTATGCCATCTTAGAGAGGCAGTGCAATTCCTGACGTAAAATTCTTTGCTTGCACAGAAGAACGACAAAGAAAAACTTTAGCGAATTAGGAAAGAAACTCAAAGAATGGCCAGGCTTCCACACAATGCAAATGGGTCACCGAAACATTTGATGGATAATTGTAACTGACTGCAAACCAGTTAAACACCTCCGGAGGGGTGCGCGTGTTAAACAACACTCCAACATCCAACATCATCAAAATACTAAATGAGGGAACGAAGGGCACTGAACTTCTTCTGATTGCTCATAGACAATTTGTCATCTTTCCGTATATTTTCATGCTAAGATTTGATTTCAGTGCTCTGTGCCATAACTGCCCAGGTCACCATGGCGATGTTGGTGCGCCAATGGCTGATGTCATACTTCCTGGAGCTGCATATACTGAGAAATGTAGCACCTACGTGAATACTGAAGGCCGTGCCCAGCAGACCAAGGTGGCAGTGACTGCTCCAGGCATGGCCAGGGAGGACTGGAAGATCATCAGAGCCATTTCTGAGGTGAACCACAAAACAAGACAATCAAGGTTATATTAAGAAGTAGGAAATAAGGTTAAATACTGTGCATTTCACATTCTCCTTTCAGCTTGCCGGTGTTACTCTGCCCTATAACACTCTTGATGAAGTGCGTGACAGATTGGCAGAGGTTTCCCCAAATCTGGTGCGATATGATGATGTTGAGGAGGCCAACTACTTTAAGCAGGCTAATGAACTGTCTAAGGTTAGCTGTTATTTTCCTCCTGCATGTGTTAAGCAGATAAGGAAATAATAAAGCTTGATTAAAATGTTGGGCTAATTTACTTAATTTATCTCAGTTCAGTTCATGCTGCTCTCTGTGATAATGGTAATACCACAGTATTATCTGATTTATCCTTTCAGGCAGTGAACCAGGCTGTCCTAACTGAACCTTTAGTCCCTCCACAGCTTACTGTGAAGGAATTTTATATGACAGGTGGGTTACTGGTACTTAATTCATGTCTTTCTCCTCTCACTAAACCTGTTTTTAGGAATTTGAGGTCAAGTGAACAAAATACCTCTTATCTTAAAAGCGATTGTCTGGGATTCTGTTAATCACAAATTATCTGAGTCTGCAAAACAAAAAATAAGTAGTATACTGTCCTATTAATCATCATTGTCTAATCTGTGTGCTGGTGTTACACATTTGTATGACATAAAACACTTGATATACTCGTCCTTGAAAAACTGAACACAACACTGACTGTACTGAATTTTGTAGCATTATCTTTCCACGTCCACAATATGTTTTCAAATGGATATATTTGTGTAATCATAGAATTTAATGTGTGAGCAATACCCATTTAAAAAATAAAATAATTAAAAGCATCATAAAAACTTAAGGATTTTAAAACTTAACATTGTTATGTTGTGCTTTGGTCTACGCAGTAATTTATGTGTGCTCTCAATCTTTACTCACAGATCCGATAAGCAGAGCCTCCCAGACGATGGCCAAGTGTGTGAAAGCTGTCACAGAGGGAGCACAAGCTGTGGATGAGCCAGCCATATGCTAACACACACACAAAAGATAGCCATTCAGTTCCTGGAAAAAAGAAGGAAAAAGAAATGATACGCACAATGCCTCGATTTGCACATTCCTAGAAACATTTATTTGCACTTGTGTTTTACTATAGCAGAGGCCTCATTTATGCACATTATGGAACAAACTTTACTAACATTCAAAAACATGCCTGTGTATTACTTGCAGAGTGACAGTATAAGCTTAGGTTTTGCAACGCTCCATACATGCACCTTTGACAGTTTATTTTTGCACCTGTTAGGACATTCATATTGTAGTAGTTGTGACCAAAGGTTTAAAATTTTTATCCTCCAAAGGTAAATCTAGTTTTTTGTCTTCCTGTAAAATTACCAATATTATAATTCTATTTTCTTAAAGGTATATGGAGTGCAATTCCAAGTGTAGTTATATGTAAGTGTAATATTTAATAAACCAGCTTTCTTTAGCAAACCTAATGAATCTTTGCAAATCCACAATTTTAGTTTGTGCTGAATAATATTTAATGTATTTAAAGTATGTACTGGTGCCACGAATGACACTTTCCTTACCGACTCAACTTTTCACATGTCTCAGTCTCTGGTATCTGATTGGCACGTGGTCTATCATCACCGAACAGGCGGCAACAGGGTGGTAGCAGGGCTGACAAGTCATTCATGTGGAGGATGATAGCCGTGGTCCAGGTGGATTTTGCACTGCAGCACTTAACTGGACCTCTTAGTCAATATTTTTGCCCCAGCTGTTTAAAATGTGGAACATGCAGACTTTACTGTCCTCAGCAAAAACTGCAATTTTCTCAATAAAGCGATTAAAACGACACTTTCACAGTGTAGGGGCTTTTAACAAAGTTGAATTTCCAATATGGTAGGAGAGGTTGTTGTTGTTCAGCCGATTGTTGTCATGTCCCCGCAGTGCCTGTAGTGGTGCTGTGAGGAGTCTGCTGTGGATCCAACAAAAATCCTCAGCAGCCTACCTACTGCTTGTAATTTGCTCTGGATAGCCTATATTTACATGCGTTCTTATTTCAAGATATAACGAGCTCGATGAAGATAACTGTTACCATCCTATCTCGAATATCGACGCACAAATAGCCTAGCTGATTCTAATAGACATTTCGGCCGTCTATCTGGAGCGAATACCTTATACAGCCCATACCAATTCAAGGTAAGCGAAATCGTATACAGCCTCGGTCTCGATTTCAGTACGTACCGTTTCGCAGAGGCTTCAGTCCGCTAGGCGTTCTACTTGAGGCCGCTGTGCTATCGAAGCTAAGAGGCCTCTCAGATATGACTCATTTATTTTAGAACTTGTGATCTGACCAAATACCTCAGATACCATACGATAATACGTTGAGTTACGCAGCGTTGCCATTTTAAAGCCATGTAGCCTTCTAATGTTATAATGTGTAGCTATAATTCACATCGATTATAACCACGGCCTTCGATGACAGGCCTTAAGCCTCGTATGTAGACCCTTTGTTTGAAAGTGTTTTGCCATAAATGTATCATGTTTGTATACATTATAATCACACGACTAGGGTCGATCGTTTAATTATTACATTTTATGATTATGCTTAAATTTTATTAAATAAAACTAAAGTGAAAATAGACCTTTTATAGTGTTGCCATTTGCTTATGCTTCCGTTTCCTGGTTAGCTACCGCCTACTAAGTTGTGTTTTTAGCTTTGATAGCGTTTTAGCTAATTAGCAAATTTGACTTTTCACGTCTGGTCTATGACGATGATATTTTATTTCTGCCCGAAAATGGGTATAGTTGTGTTTTATTGAATAACACACTGGCGTGTATCACACGAAGACACGTTTACGATTTCGTATTATAAAGTTTAACATCTGTATTTCGGCTCTAAGCTAATGTGGCAAGCTAGCTCTCTCGACTCATATGGTAGTTAGCTACCCAACGTTAGTCACCGTTCGCTGCCAGCTCATTAATTTAAGTTGACCAGGCTGATATAAATGACTCTTCGCCAACCTGTCCTTGTATGTCCAACATGTACCTCAGCTGTGATAGCCGAAGCTTTCGCCAAACCAACTTGAAAACATATACTGTAATTAAAGTTAAAAGTAGCAGTCTAGCTACTACTGAAGCTGAGCAGCTTAGGCTACAATTATTACAGTGTATTATGATATACCAAACCACTTCATGTGTTCCGTCTTTAGTCGAGCAAGGGGACTTTTGAAGGGGGTTAGTTTATGTGTTCATTTGGTCTTGTAATGATACCTACACGCTAGCAAGGTAATTTTTAATTTAGCACGGCAGATCGCTGTAATGCAACATACTGTTTTACCACCATCGTATTATCTTGTAAGTGCTGGCTGCGAGGAAAATTAAATGGATTGTGGAATAAAATCACATGCTCTCTGTTAACCAGCTGTTTCTCAATGAAAGATTTTGACATTGAAAATTATAGGGTGGGAAAGCATCTTGTCAATATTGAGAGCCACTGTTTGTCTACACTGTAACGTCTTCAAATTGCAGTTTACATACAGCATTAGTAATTCATCATCACTCATCATTCACAAGCAATAATAAATTAAATCAGTTATAAATATTGTAATGGCGATAATAAGTTTGACTTGACACTAAAAGCATATATTTCATAAAAACTGTAGAGATTCCTGTGTATTGATATTCCATCCATATTAGTAATGGCTCGAGTAAACAGTCACCTTTGGAGGTGATGATTTCCCCTGACTCCTAAGTACATACATAGTTACCTCTGCAGTGTGAAGTGTTCCTGATGTAATTCTTGGTTTTCCCTGACTTTATCCCATCAGCTGATGTTGTCAAGGACAAGAGTCACGTGATGTACGAAGGCAAACACATACACTTCTCAGAGGTGGACAATAAGCCGTTGTGCTCGTACAGCCCAAAGCTCTGCAAGCAGCGCAGGCTAAATGGCTACGCTTTCTGTATACGGCATGTTCTGGAGGACAAGACGGCCCCTTTCAAGCAATGTGAATATGTGGCTAAGTACAACAGCCAGCGATGTACCAACCCCATCCCCAAGTCTGAAGACCGCAGGTGTGTACGAGTGCATCCATGTGTGACGGCTTCCACTTTGCAGTGCAGAATGCACGTTAGAGATGTGCGTAGTGAGCTTAGAATGTGTTCTTATTTTCCAGGTACTGTAACAGTCACCTGCAGGTGCTCGGCTTCATCCCCAAGAAGGAACGGAAAAAGAAACACGATGCTTTGGAGGAAATGCGCTCACGTGCTCACCTGGAGTCAGTGGCGCTCAACATAACTGTGCCCTCTCTAGCTCTGAAAGCTCCCAATGGTCTAGATGAACTTCCGCCATCTCCCCCCTGTGCGCGTCTGTTACCCCTCCCTGATGGGGAACTCCTAGACCCTTTTGCCTTTTATGAGGATGACACAGATGGGGAGGAGGTGGGTACCCCTCGGAGGGGCAACGCCATCAAGAAGAAATTACAGAGTCGGTTGGTGCTCAGCCAGAAACTCTGCCATGACACGGACCTCTTCCAGCCGCCTCCTGAGCACTTTAGTCCCAACCCTGTCCCCTGTGTCCACCCCTCCTCGCCGCTCAACACACACCTCCCACGGCAGCAGTCAGGTCTTCTTCAGCCGCCCCAGCACTCCAGCATGACTTCCTTCATCTTCCCAGGACAGCAGCAGGGTTTATTATGCAATCCACCACCACCTCAGACGGTCAACTTTCTGCCTCCAGGGATGCTCGTTAATGCAGCACCCAGTCCAGTGCAACCCTCTGGGCCATCACTCAGCAGGAAAATGCCTTTCACTGCTACTCACTTGCCTGTCAGTTGCAAGGACAGTGGCTATAACAATCAGCGGCATGTGGTTGTCATGCGCCCTACTGCCTTCTCACCTTCTGCCAGCTGTTTGGCCAGGTTGCAACATCTGGTGCAGCTCTGTACGAAGAGGCACCAGGAACATGGAGACCTCTTTCCACATCTAGGTACTCAATTTAAATGCGCTTACCACGAGTTCTCAAACTCAGCCTGTTCTTCCTTACTCTATTCATATGAGATATGAATATACATTTCAGATATACTGCAGCTGAGTAGAAATGAACTTAGCGAAATGGACGAACAGCTCTAACTCTTCTCTTTCAGGCTTGGACTGGTCAGAAGACAGTGCAGATGATGACGATGACGACGAAGAGGAGGCAGACAGATTTGTTCCTTTTCAGAACTCTTGGAGACCTCAGAATGGGTTGGTGTCCCGATACTTCCCCTTAAAGAAGGTGACACGAACTCTGACTTGACATGTTTGGTCACGACTGCTTCCAATTGTTTTCCCGAATTAGGTTGGAAGACGACTGCGGCTCCTCTCGGAGAACGCGGCTGCTTAGGCTTTGCTCCTACCTCCGGGAGAAGTACAAGCACATGTGCAGGCAGGAGAGGGCGAGTATCCGCCAAAAGAGATACCGCTATGCCTTCCGCAAAGCCTTGCTGCACGCTGCCAGTAACAACCCAGACTGTGCTGGACAGTTGATCCAGGACTTTGGCGGCGTATCTCAAAGCTCTCCCAGGTATTCCGGCCAATGTTGCATTTGTCAATTTTGTTCGTATCTCAGGACTAATGTGCACACGGTAAGAACATGGTTAAGCCAGTCACAAGCCTTCCGTCACCCACCTTTAAGATGGAAAGTAAATGAATGTGATTTAAGTTTGATATTTTATGTTTGTGCAATGAATTTCCTGCTTTCTTTTCGGTCGCGCTGCTGTCCGCTCAGTCCCGTGGCTGTATGTCTTCACAGTGTCGCTCCTGCAAAGCAGCAGAGCACGGAACCAGGGACGTGCACCGGCAGCACAAAGGGCCAGGCCTGCAACAACAGAGCTCTGCCCTTCACTCAACACTGCTTTCAGCGTATCCTTTGCGCCGTGACGCCGGTCGCACAGCTGGTTGTCAGTAGCGAAGCACCGCGGCTGCTGTTCTGTTCTCTAATTTAGCATACAATTTAATCAAACTTCGGTTGGAAGCAGTCTCACGATCACGTGCCCCTCATCTGGTATACCGTGTTATTTCCTTTATTGTTCTCCATAGACATTCTGCTGAATCGTTCCCAGCAGCTCTTTGCCAGTTGCACAGCCAAATTTGCAGATGGCCAGCAGTGCTCCATCCCTGTGTTTGATATCACGCACCAGACGCCGCTCTGTGAAGAGCATGCCAAAAAAATGGTGAGTGCTTCAGCGTTTAAATCGCACTGCTTTGAAAAACGCGCATAATTTCTTCCTTGCAGAGAAGACTGATACTCCCAGCTAACTCAGCTTCGCAGTAAGACGGAACGAGGGGGGGGAAACGGATGGACCGGCTTTGTCCGCAGGAACATTTGTCCACCGGCACCTATAAAGCTCACTCGTTAACAAGATGTATCCTGTGTCTCGATGAGTCAATGCCCTCCGTGCGTTCCACACAGGACAACTTCCTGCGTGGGGACGGAAACCGCCGAGTGCAGCACCAGCAGCAGCAACAGCGAAAGCCGCGCAAAAAGACCAAACCACCGGCGCTCACCAAAAAACACAAGAAGAAGAGGAGGAGAGGGCCGCGGAGGCCTCAGAAGCCCATTCCTCCGGCGCTGCCGCAGGGGAACCTGGGAATGCCTTCGACAAGCCTGGCGATGCCCTCGCAGGCCAGCATCAGGTGCGCCGCCCCCCTCGTCGTGCTCCGCGCTGTCCAGGTTAAACATGAAGTGTGCAGAGATTCAGAGTCGGGGACAATGGCCTCATTCACAGGCTCCCGTTTCACGCGTGTTAGAACAGCCACACTACAGTGACTTGTTCTAATTCTTTTCTTGCACTTTTTTTCCCCCATCATCTCCTCTTCCTTGCAGGAGCCCTTCAACCCCAGACCTGAGTACAGAGGAGCTTCCCGATGACATCACCAATGAAATGGCTGACATTCCGAATGACCTTGAGCTCAACCAGGAGGATTTCTCCGATGTGCTGCCCAGACTACCTGACGACCTGCAGGACTTTGACTTGTTTGAAGGTTCTCTTACAGCTCATTCTTGTGCCCCGCTAAACCCTTCATATGCACAACAACGAAGCCCCCCCCCGGTCTGTGATTATTATTTTTTTGTAGTGATTCATATCTTTGTGTGTTTAGGTAAGAACGGGGAGCTCTTGCCCACCACAGAGGAGGCTGAGGAGCTGGTGCGCGCGCTGCAGGCCATGGGGTCCTACCCAGACTCCCTGGTGTGCCTGACCTCCATGGGAGACCTGGCCCCGTCTGAAGGAGTGGACCATCGAGCCATGACCGTGTTCCCTGGTCCGGTCCAGCCGGGGACCATGGGGGATTTGCTCAACAGCCGCATCCCAACCGAGAACTTCACCAGCCTCGAGCTGGAGGACAACATACTGCAGTCCACTGGGGGACACTTTCCCCATTCACCGCCATCTCAGCCCGCGAACCAGCCCCCGACGTCATGCTCCAACCTGACCTCCTCTTCTTCTGCAGTAGCCCCCTCCACCACCTCCCTGCTCACCCAGACCTCCATAACGGAGCGAACGTTTTCCCGGACGCACGCGTCCCACGTCCTGGCCAAGGCGGACGCGCCCACATCATCTCCCCAGGGCAGCCACTACAGCAGTGAGCATGTGCCGTCCCCGTACAGTGACCACATATCCTCTCCCCATGCCAGCTCCTTCCAGACTGACACCCCTCTGCTGCTGGAGGTCCCCCTCAGCGGGGTACCTGGAGCCCCACGCTCGTCATGGAATAATCTCCCCCTCCCCCTCACCGACCCCACGCAATTTGGCAATCTCATAGGATCAGAAAGTCATCTCATATCCACCTCCCTGTCCACCCCCCCGGCCACCACCCACTCCGTGACGCTGCAGCCCATGGCTGCCCTCTCAGCGATGCCTCAGGGCGGCTTGACAGGTTTAGCGACTCCCCCTGCCCCCTCCTCCTCCCTCCCGTCCTCCTCACATGATCTCCTGACCTCCGCACAGCCCAAGCAACAGCTCCCTCAGTTCAGCGCGGCCTTTGGCCATCAACTGGCCTCCCACAGTGGCATCCCAAAAGACGTGCAGCCCAGCCACAGCTCTACGGCGCCCCCCGCTGGCTTCTCCATCGTTAGTGCCACTGCTGCAAGTGCCAACAGCGCCACACCACCCTTCACGCAAAGTAAATGAGAGCAGGCGGCCTGCAGCGGCTGCGTGATGGTCCGTGGACTCACAGTCACTTAAAAATCCAGTCGGCTGGCTCCTTATTGCCCACCCCTCTTCATTTGCTACATGTGTGCAATGTGGTAATAGTGCACTATTTGATAATGAATTTGCACAACCTCAGATTTCCCTCAATATTTTCTATTTTTCGTTCTTTTACTCTGCAGCCAGGCGGTCTCTGGGATTTTAAGTCAGTGTGAGTCCAGCTGTTTGATGCCTTGTGGTTTTGTCAGCAGGGGGTCGCGGTCAGACTTTGCAGAGTTCGTGGTGAAATAAACGGGTGAAAATTGGCGGAAGGACCTTTAGCAGAGATTATCTGTGCTCACAGTGCTGAGAATTTATAGAAGCCTCAATCAGTGATCGGTTTTCGTTTGCTTTGCCAGTTAAAGTCCTGTCTTAAAATGATCAACTGTACCCTGCCTTGCTCAGATGGCCATTGCATTTTTTATTTTAAATTCTTCCACCTTTTTCATACACTGCTTCTCTCACCCCCTGAAAAATAAGAGTACAAGTTGTGATATTTGTGATCTATTATGTTTCAAGCTATTTAACTGTTATCATCATATAGAATCGTACTGAGTCAGATTTCACAGTCATATGAATTTACCAAAATACTTTTAAACAGCTGTTTTTATATTGTGTATACTATATATGTGCTCATTTATTTGTTTGCTCAGACGTCAAAATCTCTGACCTCACCATTGGCTGTGGGACTCTTGAGTGGCCTAGTAGACACTTGAAGGTAAAAAAAAAAAAAAAGTTTTCTTAAAGCAATAAACACATTAACATAACTCTAGCATTGCAAGGCATTTTATTGGTCTCATTACATGTAGCTTCACTCGCTGGATCAGGACTACATTCTGGCCTCTAGAACCGCTGTAAACAGTTTGACTCGAAAACCGGCGCACACAGAACCGTGATCCGGTCAGTCTGACGTCTAGTCCCGAGACATATTGAGTGGATTTGTGAGGCTGTTGAATGAGTTTCAGTGAAGAGTGATGACGGGGTAATCTAGGGACGTTTAAGTGTCTACTCTCAAAGGTGCTCTCTGGTCCACATGTACAATGGTTTTTAGCGACTTGCATGTCTCATAAAAGGCAAATTCAGTTTCAGGTCTCCCAAGGAAACCCACTGCAAGACATCATCAAGGCTGTGCCACCCCCACCCCGAAACGGCGTAGGCAGTGAATTGGCACCAGAGATGAATATATTACACTTTAGCGAGGTGTCGTGTAATAACTTGGTGTGTTGAGCACATCTGAGGTAAAGCACTGTCCGTTTTACTCAGTTCCAGAGCAATTTTAAGCGAAGTAATGCAAACCAAGGGTCTGGATTTTAGAAAAAACAAGGACTCTTAGCCACCTGTCTGTCAATGACTCATGCAGCAGTACAACCATGGCTTTTGATAGATATTATATTAGACATTTGACAGATCTGTCAGACATTGTTGAGTATTAGGTATAATAGAGTAGCAGTCTCTATCTTGGGGTTTGTTGGTGAATTATTGAGTAGCAATGGATTGAAATTGTCATTTGCAATGTATTCAGTGGAACCTGTGTCTTGTAGAATGAGTCTCTTGTTTTTAATGGCTATCAAAATGGTTGTAAATTCTGTGTGAAAGTCAGAGGGATCAATGTTTTGTATGCCGTGTATGCCGTCATTTTGTTTTTAATCATATTCTGATGGAGAATATTTTTTGATAGCTATTAAAACTCCGGGAAGAAGTCTTGAGATCGCATGGGGCGGTGACCTTTTTGTGTGAGAGCATTATGATATTAGATTATAGTCACTGGCTGGATTCTCGGCGGTATGAAACATTGGAATATTATGCATCGACATTTCATGTCATTTCGTGGACAAAAACAGATCAATTTTAAGTTTTTGGGTTTTTTTTCCCCGAACATCGATTTGCACAGGATTGTCCGTCTCTCCTTTTTTTTTTTTCCCCCCCTCCGTCACTCAGACGCTCATTAAATGAACAGGTGCCATCATTAACAGCTCTGAGCCTGCAACAGACCCCCTGTTTCCAGCTGTGAGAAGGCCCAGTTCCGTCTCTCCCTTCCAAAGAGAAAACACATGACGACGTGTAAACCTGTAGCTCCACCGGAGACGACTGGGCTTCTCAGTGACCGCGGCGTTTGTAACGATCCGGTTGGAAGATGTTGTTTTGCGAGGCCGTACTGCTGTAACCACATAGCATGAGATTAGCCGCTGCACCAGTTTACCCTCCCGACAACCACGTAGAACAAAAAAAAAAATTTAACAGGGCTCGTAGGCACGTGTAACTGCTTAAATCCAGAGATGGCTGACAAATTCCTATACTCATCTTGAATGTACTGTATTACTGTTTTTAAAGATAGGATGAGCTAATCTAGTCACCTTTTGTTATTGGTCCTTGTTTAATTTGTCTAAGGTATTTTTTGTATACAAAGGTTTACATTTTTATGTATATTTTTCTTGTGTACAAATTATGTAATATGTGTACAAACACTGTATGAAATATCTGTATATAGTGTGAGAAATTTGATCTTTTGTTTTTGGATGTATAAATAAAACTTGCTGTGAGGTTATCTGCTGACACAGTTTGGTTGTTTATTGTTTGTTTTCCTTTTAATTTAAAAGACACTCAGGAATAATTTCCACTACGCATGTCGACACCAATGTGTGGTGAGGTGTAATATTACTTTTAGAATTTAATTAAATCCAAATGGGCTTGGAAAAAATACAAACTAGTCTGGACTGCCAAATGAACTACTTCCAAGTGCTGTTTTTAAAAAGGTCAGAATCCAGCTGTTGAGCTGCAATGACTAATCAATTACTGTTTTGTTTGCTTTTTCCAATCACTATTTGTCTTGAGAAATTTCTGGCATTTTACAGTGTCATGATTCATTTATCCAGGTTAAATTCTTACTAAAAATGCTGTCAGGTGTTCTTGGACTAAGACTTAAAATATGGGCATTGCATAGTGTTGTGTAGACTGCGGAGGACTGTTCACATTAAATTTGAAAGCCCCGTCTTTAGTTTTAACACCCACAGTCCAGTGGTGGTGTTTAATTTGGAATATATTAAAAATGACACCTTTGTAACGTCAAGCTTCATGGTAATTACAGCTATTTAAACACGGGATTTCATGTTGTCTAAAACCATACTATTTAACTATACTATTTAACTAGAACAAAAATAAAAAAATTCTAATGATTAATTTTAGTTGAGTAAACACTTTGCAGTGCAGAATGTCACTAGAAAAAAGACTAGGACATTAATAATTTTCAATCAATCAGGTTTTAATTTACTTGTGCATTTGAAAAATCTGCCATTATCAAGTAAATCTAAATTAAAAGTGAAATACAGCACTGCAACTGACAAGAAGGGTGATGTTGTCCAGGTTGATATAGGCACTTCAAAATTTAAAAAGCTGTCATAGGCAAGCAAACTTTCAAATCAGGTCACATTAAGATGTACGACTTGGCTAAATAATGGCAAAAGTGTTCTTTATTTTTATTGGATTTTTATTTTTTCCTTAATCATTCAACAACTTCCAATGAATCCAACAGCGCTGGCCTGAATTATCAAAACATGTATACTGGGCTAGCAAAGTCACAAAAAATGAAATGTACATTTTAAGCGATTGCTATCCAGTGTTTACCGACACTTTAACACATCACAGAACCGAACTTTACTCCCTCTATTACATAATACTGCTGATTTTTGGGTTATAAAAATAGTTAAATAGAATATATGCCTACCTGTGCTAAGAAATGACTCCTGGTGATCAGACTGCTTTACTGCCATAAAACACACCCGGGGGAAAATAAAATAAAACTGGTGTAATTGCAACATAATATTATAGCCATGTTAAGTACCATTTTTTAAAAAGATTCTACAAAGTGCAACAAATAAAAAGATACAGAGTCATATTTGACAATTTAAAAAAGGTGCAAATTGTATCAAATTTGTGTCTCAGGTTGGGGTGGAGGGCTTACGTGGCACATTTCACAGGCAAGCTTTAAACAGAAAGGAAAAAAATACTTGCTTTTTTCTGAGTCTAGGATGAGAAGACTGATACCACTATCTTTACTTTACTGCAAATATGAAGCTACAGCCAGAAGCCAATTAGCTTAGCTTAGCACAATGACTGGAAACAGGTGGAAACGGTTAGCCTTGTGCTGTCCAGCAGTAACAAACTCCACCTATCGGCGCTTGTTTCTTGTCTCTGTGCATTAGGAAGGCAACTGGCAGAAACTGAATAGTGCGGCACATGAGCCATAGACTTTATTGCAGGACCGTTTGCTTTAGATCATACAGGTGTATCCACTATAGTGGGCACTGGATGTGTGTGTAGTGCAAAGATATGAGAGTGGTATTAATCTTCGCATCTGAATCTCAGCAAGAAATTCAATAAATCCATTTCCCAAACTGTTCCTTTAACTTGCTGTGTGCCATGTACTAGCCCCAGGCCAAAAAAAGAATGAATCATCTGACCTCAAAAGATTTATCTCTCCTCTGAGAAGTAAAATGAGTCCATTTGTTCATGCACACATTATTCTGGGAAGGAATGAAAGACATATTTTTGATCTTGGTCTTTTAGAATATTGCTGCATATGCATTTTAATGGGGAGGCGGGGCTGTAACAAAAAACATTTGATCTAACATTTTAAAGCTGATATTAGTCATCTGATTCATCACAAATACTCTAAGGCTGCTTCAACTCTGAAGGAATCAGTAGAAGTATGCTACAACGCATACTGCTCAGGTCAACCGATAGGCTTTATATTGTCTATACTATCATGCGCATTCCTTTTAAAACGACAGTCAGAAGCAGTAGCAGTGCCGCTGGTCTCAGAACACTTCCTGGCTTTATGTTAATATGTACATCCGAGAGCACTGTCGCCTACTGTGTGAGAAGTCTATGTCTATATGTAGTTACTGTACAACTGCAAGACTTCTCACGAGTCCAAATGGTAAGATACAGCCAGGCAAATCTTTACACTGCAAGACCAGTGTCGTGCTACTGTTTTATGGCTACTTTGTTAAAAAGGCATTTATACTTGAAGTGCAATTAAAGCTGTAGGTACGCTGAGGAGATAGATAGTACCACTGCAGCTCCTAGGAAGACTAACAGAGTCTGCCGAGTTATAAACTAGACGATGGCACTGCCCTGTTAATGGAATGAATGGACGAAACCTCAGTTTATCTGATAAAACCCACAGCAAAAAAAAAAAAAAAAAAAAAAAAAAAAAAATGGAAAGAGGCAAAGTCAAACAAACCAGCACAACTCAAGGCCTTGTGGAATCAGGGCTGGAAACGGAGCATCCAGTGTTGTGGGTTAGAAACTGGTGATGTCGTTAACGATCCAGCCATGTGGTTTTGTTTTTTGTTTTTTTACATTCTCCAACATTATTAGAGCCAACGCATAGAGTGTGAAACCAAAAAGTTAAAGAGAATTAAGAGATACATAATAAATCAATTGCAAAGCACGATAGCGGGCAGCCATTTTCATTCACTGGATGAGTACTTAGTTTTTGTTTTTTTTTTAATCTAGAGAAATCAAAGGCCAATAAACAAAAGAACGAGTAGAAAGGCAAGGCAATCTCATTTATGGCCATTTTAGTCTCTCAAAATATTTACCTCACAACCAATATCTACAGTTTGCATTTGGCCATTTGTACACAGTGGTTCCATTACAAACGCTCCGTTATTTGATCATGAATCTGTAGAAATTAGCTTATTTACAAGTCTGTACAACCACCCTACAAAGCACTTTCCATCTCCCAGAGGACCCAAACCACTTAAAGGATACCTGAGTTTTCAATAGAATGCGTCAACCCACTTGTCACTCTTCACAGGATATCTCGCCTGGCTACACGCATGCACGAAATTAGTTAAGCAAGGACCTTTCTCCAGAAGTAGGCCGAGCGCAAGCCTTGGTGGAAAAAAACCAAACTCGCCAAAACTGGGAAAAAAACTCAAGAGTCCTTGCAGAAAAGAGCTAACACCATTCCTTAAAAAAAACTGTTGTGAAGGAGGTATTGAGAAGGGACACTTCCAGCAGGTGGAAGTCATGGTGGCAGCTAGCCACTAACTGTCCTGAATAGGACCCTGTGGTGGTGTGCTAGCAGATAAACAGACAATAAGTAGGCCAGGATTTGCATCAGGCAAATGAGTGATGGAGACCATCCTGGGAGATTTCATCCTGGCTGTGGAGGTCAGAGGAAAAGATCTGACTGCTGCCACCAGGGTGGAAAATTAGAGCAGAGCTGGATGTCGCTCTTCTCACTGAGCGGCAGCTGCCTGCGGCACAGAAAACCTGACAAACAAAGAAAAGGTTAATATTTACCTACTGAACAGGCCGCAGGTTAAGCAAGACTTAACGTCTGTGGTCACACCAGTGACTTTCACAATTAGATTGCTGGATGGACGAACAACGAAAAGCCACATTCTCTATTCCCATATCCTTGCTATTTACCAGAGCAAAATATATTGAAGAGGTGGCGGGCTTATCTTCTGTACAGTGCCCGTTGTAGAACAGCCAAGTTTGTCAGGCTCATGTCAACATGGCCAAACCTGGCCTGACTATACTTCAGTGTTAATGCTGTACTTGGCTAGCCTTTGCTGAACTTCCAGTCGGAAGCAAACATTAGCATGCTAACACGCTTACAGCTGACATTCTAACATTTAGCACGATGGCAACTCAGTTTTTTGGGAATGCCGATGTGAACCGTTTGAGGTGTTGGACAAGAGGAAAGTTTGAGCAGCGAGGAGCACGACATGGAAAGTCACTGGATCAAGTTATTGAGGTTTATCCTCTAAAGGACCATGAATAATCTGTGTACCAATTGTTTGGCCACTATAGTGACATGGCTGGCGGATGACGTCATCTGGTCAGTGTGTCGGTTCACCACTTTGGTCTAGACTGAAGTATCTCAAAACCTATCGGTTGGATTGCCAACAAAATTTGTCCGGACATTCATGGTTCCCAAATGATGAACTCTACTCAACCTTGTTTGACTTCTCCACTATGTCCACCATAAAAGTTCCCATCTGTGTTTCTGAATAAAATGTCTCAACAGCTACTGGACAGATTGCCATGAAATCTGATTCAGACATTCATGTACCCCTGACGGTGAATTATATCACTTCGGTGATAGTCTGGCTTTACATCTTGAACTGTGATCAGGTCAAATATTATAGCTTCACATTCCCGTTAGCTTCTGCTGGACTTTAGGTTTAGCACTAATTAGTAAATATTAGCAAGCTAACATATTACACAAACACAGTGAACAATGTACATCAGCAATGTAGTCACTGTGAGCCTGTTAGCATGCAAATGTTAGCGTATAGCTCAAAGCACCACTTACATCCTCATAGAACCACTAGCTGGGCTGTAGATTGTCTTGATTGGTACTGAATGCAATCCATTTAATGCTGTCAAGACATTTCACTGTGGACCAAAGTGGGCCGATGGACCAACAAACTGTCAGACGAACAGTGCCATCCCCTGATGGCTTCAACATTCTGAAAAGTTTCTATAAAACAGTGCATCTTTAGTAACGACCTCATGCTGCACTAGTGTACGTGACTACATCAACACATTCTTGTACAACTGTATATGTTCATGTCTGTTTAAATTTCAAAGCTTCGTTCTTCTAAAGCTGAAATTGCTCTGGTTTACACTTAAAAACGAACATGAAAATGATGATAATATGGTTGGAAATAACAATATGTAATTCAATTACCTCTGAAGTCTCTGCACTAGTTCAGCCACCAGGGAGTCACAGATGCCTGGGTGTGTTTCTTCTGCCAGGAATATGGCCTCCCGTAACTCCTCGGCAACCTCTGGCTTGCCATTACTTGTTTCACTCTTTTCTTTCAGCTGTAACCATGACAACTTTTAGATAACACTGTAATGTAATGATACGGCGTAAATATTATGATTGGAGAGCAGTGTCTGACAATGCAAGACAGATTCAATTCTGGCTGACCAGAAGTACCAAAGTACTTATTTACATTTAATCTGATATTTTGTATTAATTATCCATGCAGCAGTGAGAATTTTTTTTTTTTTTTTTTAAATATGGGAAATGTAATGGCATTACCTCAGAAAACAGTGGCGAAAAGATTGATGATAAGCTCTGTGACAAAGGCCTCTTTGGACTCTCCTGCACCTGGAAAAAAGATCATTTTAAGGTGGTAAGGGAAATCTGACAGACTTCGGACACAAAACTCAACCCCGCCGACTAGAGGTAGTGCCATGTTGCTCCTCTACAATGGCATACGGTCTCACCTGTTTCCTTTCAAGCTCAGCAGGTTGTGCTGCCCCATTCTGAACCTTTTTCAGGTCTTTCTCCCTGATGGTGTTGAAAATCCAGTCGTCGTTGCTGGTGTCATTGCTTCCAGAGGCTTGGTCATCTGGTTCCCTGCAGCAAACACAGGATTTTAGGTGTCAGTGAACAAAGACTTGTTAGATTTCCCTACAGCGTGTAAATTTGCTGCGTCCTGGACAATGACTTACTCATCTTCAGAGTTGGTTTCATCCCGAGACTGCTCCGATTTCCACCTCTTGTATCTGTCGATCAGTTCCGTCAGATAGGACGTCTTTTTGGCATGCCTTACGATGTACTTGTGTTTCAACAACTCTTTGGCAGTTGGCCTCTGAAGAAAAACACACAAAACAAACAGGGAACATTAAAAGAATAGTCTTCTTTCTTCACAGTGCACTTTATTGGTGTGAAGAGGGGTCCTGTCAACTTACAAAACTCGGCTCCTTATTTAAACAGGCCTCGACAAATTCTTTAAGTGGTTTACTGTAGCTTCCTTCCAGTGTTGGGGGATTGTTCTTTGGGATGAGGAATAAAACCTTCATAGGATGAAGTTCTGAGTGGGGCGGCTCTCCTTTCGCCAGCTCGATTGCTGTTATTCCTAATGACCAGATGTCTGCCTATAAAACAAAAGAAACGGGGGGGGGCACCATTAGCAAATCAACAGACTCTCGCACACTTCTTCACAAAAACACGTTCTGACACAATGCCGATTGACATGACATTTAAACCCGGCCGGCTTAACCTGCAAGGGTGTATTTGAGGAAGCTCAAGCTGAAGACAGTGACACAGTGGCGGTGTTGACAAGCCACGCTGACTCATTTTGTGGTTATTCCAGAAATATGTACACAGCCATTTTTTGTTTTTGTTTTTTTTTTTAATCTAGACAACCTGTCTCAAAAAGCGCTGTGACAAGCACACAGCAGACAACGCTGAAAAGAACAGCAAATTGGCAGAGGGATCATTTGGGAGCAATTTCACACAAAATGCTTCCTTCCTACCTGCAGAGATGCAAACAGTTAAGATAGCATTTGTGTGTTTTCACCTGGGCGTTGTGAAACCGGAGTACGACGTAAGTCGACCGACCCACATTCAACCTGTGCTGGGCCAGCTGTTGTGTTTACTTCCCTCATCCATTTTTCACTCGTTTGGCAAGATTTATGTCAAAAGCTGTTGACGATCTGCAGTTTTAAACCGCGTATAACACTGTTAAACAGCACTGTACAATCATACACAACTTACACTACATAATAACCAAATTAGCTCTCGCTCACCTACCCACGAGAAATAATTTTCTAAACCAGCAAAATTAAATTTCCACCCTAACAGGTCTGACACGGGAGGACATAACGCGTTGTGCCGCTGGCTGTTATATCTTCTTCACACCATTGGCAGATTCTCTCCCTTTGCGCCGGTGTTGCTGGAGCCGCCCCAAGCCCGCCCACACACACACACGCACACTTTCAGACAAGGCCGACCACAAAGCGACCCAGCCACCAGGCTCATAGACGCGTTACAGCTGTGTCTTACAATAGCGCGCGAGCGGTAAAGTTGACTAAATTTACTAAATGATGTAAAAACAGCTGACGGGCGACGTGTTGCATTAGTCACAGACCACATCGACACTGAAGCGCGATAAGGCGACACGCAGGGATCATTTTGACCTTTGAGTCGTAGGCAGATTGCTTTATCACTTCAGGGGCCATCCAGAAAGGTGTTCCGACAAACGTGTTCCTCTTTATCTGCGTGTCTGTCAACTGGCCGGCCACGCCGAAGTCTGCCAGCTTCACGTCGCCTTGTTCCGACAACAACACGTTGGCTGCTGAAAGCAAAAAGAGAGGCCGAGACATGAGATGCATTTACACACCGCTTTTGAAATTCATTCAGCTCTTGCCACAGCATCATACATCATCAAAACAACTTTCATGTGGATCTGATTACAGACAATCCACTGAAAAGACAGGTTTGCTATGACTTGAATCATCCCAGGTCATCTGAGTTGCGGAATATACTTTACTTTTTTTTTTTTTGGAAAACAAAACACTGATGCCAGTGTAGAATAAAACCACTCTGCCTGTAGTAGTGAAGGTGTGCAACAATGATACCTTTGATATCTCTGTGGATTTTCTTTTCCGAGTGCAGATACTCGAGGCCCTTCAGGATCTCTCTCAGGATGGTGGCAATCTGCGTTTCATCCAAAGATCCTGGTTCCAGCTGGAACAGCGGATAAATTAGAAGAGGACAGGTGACTTTTCAGGACAGGACAAGTTCTACATTGTATTAGTTAAAATCCATCTTCATATTGGTCATTTACTTTATTTTGATGTAGACTTACCAAATCAAGGGCTGACCCGCCGCCCAAATATTCCATAATAATCCATAATTTTGTACCCTGAAATGTAAATCAGATCAAATTACAGTTTCAGTACAACACAGAAAAATGATAAATGCTCTGTCTTTTACTTGCTTGTGCTTTTACTTTATAATATATTGATTTTAAATGCATCAACAAGATTAAGGGTTGCCACCACAGCAACCACCACTGACCAGACAAGAAAAACAAACTAAAATCAACACAAAATCTATGAAAACACTAGTATATACCCAACATGCATACATATATACAGCACAAATGCCATGCTTATATAGTACACACAAGCCTTAATTCTCTCTTTCAGCCTGCAACTTGAACTAATGGACCACTGGCTCTCCTTCCTGCTGCTAAGTACCGTAGTAAATGCTGTGAGAGGCACTCTAAGCACTCTCACATGTAGGGGTGAGAATGTACTTTAGTTACAAAATATGTTTTGCAACCGAGCGATGCTGTCAACACAACTCTCGGACAGCCAAAAACACCTGAGACATTTGCTTTTATTTTTCCTAGGCTGGATTGGGTTACACACACACACACACACACACTTCAAATCCCATCTGCTGGAGTAGAGCGTGAAAGGAAACGTACATCAAGGTCCAAATACTCAGAGTCCCAGAGCGATGTACGACTGAAGCGTTTTCTGCAGTATATTTGTGCCATATTACTAAAGCAATACTTGTTCCATTGCCCATATGCATTATTTATTGACCTACATTGCATACACTTGTTTGCAGGAACATATTACTGACATAACATACTAGCTTATATTCTTCCAGGGTTTAGATGCTTACCTTGAGATAGGATCCAAAATATTTGGTGATAAAGGGGCTGTCACACTGGCTGAGAACTGTGATTTCCTGTTGAATGTCCTCTATTTCATCCTCCGCTTCCTCCAGATCGATAATTTTAATGGCCACGACTTTCTGAGTCCGATTGTCAATGCCTTTAAAAACTTCGCCAAAGGAGCCTTTTCCTATCCTCTCCAGCTTGGTAAAAAGCTCCTCCGGGTCAGCTCTGAAATTCTGTGCGACAGAGAAATGGATGGAGAGAGAGAGAGGGAAAACAGAAAGGATTTTAAAGAACGCAGAACCACAGGAAACTGACAGACTCAATGTAGCTGCACAAACAAAGATGACGTAAAAAATCCACGTGTTTAACTTAAAAGCACAGGTGGCGCCTCTACATTTGTTCAAGCAGTTGTGACGCAGGCGCACAAGCTGTACATGTCAGCACAAATCATGTTAGGATGGAACAGAAGGACGGAAGTTTAACACCTAAACCAGAAAGAGGCAACATGCTGATGTAGCCTGTGGGCTGGATGGTTGAAGACAAAGCATCCTTCTGCCTCCACTGGTATAAGAGAGGAAAAGCCAGAGGTGGCAAGAAGCTTCCTCTGGCAATCTCAATGTCTTGTAAACTGTAAACTGATTATTTACTTTATTTATAATACTAATCGGTCAACTAAAACAAGAAGAACAGCCCAGAATGCATCTAATCCAAGATTTTCATTTATACTTTTGTTGACATACAAATAGCCCTTCAGCCTTGACGTCTACAAGCAAACAACATTTTAACCTTTTCAGACCAAATTGTTTGGCTTTGAGTGACATTAAAAATCACAGGAAAGCAAAAGCAATGTGTACAAATGTTGTTAAACCCACTAAAAATGCGGCCGTCTCCCATTGCCACTCGAGTTTGCCTTTTTTTCCCCCCTTGGTGTGTCAAGTTCGACATCTCGAACACGCCAGAAAACAGGTTCAGCAAACCACAGAACGTAGCATGGAAGCAACGACTATAATGCAGCAGTGTTACTAGTACTATGCACAAACAAAATCGCTGTTGCGCATTGTTCCTATAGACTTTAATCAGTAAATTTTTCTGGCTATTCGAGCACCAATGTCCAGAACATTGAAGCGCATCGTACCCACACGCTCGAAAATTTTAAATGTTCAGCCGGGTTTGATGTTTTTCAGTGCCAGAGCCCAGAAGTGCCTGTGACTACTTTAGAGTCTCTGACCCAGGACTGAATGCTGATTGTACCCGTCTCCGCTGAAGACGAATGCCAAATGTTAGTAGGTGTTGTTGGGGTTTTGTCCAGTGTGAAAGGGGCTTAAAGCTTAATGACCTCTCCCATTGAGGCTAAACAGAACCTGAAGGACTACACCCTGAGTTATTGACTGGACTAAATGGCTTATTTCCCCGCGGAGCACCTGGGAGGGCAGTAATGTTCTTCAAGTTGGCCCGTTCAATTTCCCTTCATGTATGGCAATCATTAGCCTAAACTGCCTGAGTGGTGTGTGCATGGAGCATAGTTTCCATGATAAAAGTAGCACAAAAATAGCTCTATAATGAAAGAAGATGCATTTTTATTACAGCATGTATATTTGAGATTAAAAAAACATCTTGAAAAATTGCATTGCATGAAAGAAAAAAAACAGAAGTATTTCAGCTTCTCTTCTGCTACTGCATCTCAGAGGTTTCAAAAGTAGTCGATGTGCCAAAGAGCGGGGAAGATGCAGATCCAACCCACTGGCATAGGGTAAAGGTTAGTCATTCTGCCTAAAAACAGCATTCTGAAGTAACAGGCCACTCTCAAAAACACCATTATGAAACAAACTACTAGCAATAAACTATGATGTTGTGAAAATAAGGAAGATAAAGTATAAAACAAGATCATATTTCATAATAATGAAAACTATTTCGTAATAACGAACCGGTATACACCATAATAATGAACTTATTTATTAATTGCATTTTGAATCAACTGGGGCTCCACGTAACGCTGCTCTAAGAGGGTGATTTCTTGGCTCATGCAGCATATTACTTCAGAGTCCCCCCCCCAAGAGAATAGTTTCCTGTAAAAGTGCTAATGCATGGTGGTCAAACCTGCAAGGGGAGATGAGCAGCTGCACTCTGGAAAAATTGGCAGAGGGAGCTGCTGAATTTGATTGCAAAAGAACTCTACATCAAAAGACAAAGAGGCAGAGCTGTGTAGAATAAAGCCGAGTAGGAACAACAAAACCAAATCATAACACTGATGTGGTCAGTCATCCAGGTGAAAATTAAAATGTCGAGGCTTACCTCTGTAAAAACAATGGAAAAAACAACAGAGGCACTGTGACCACAGACTACACATGATGGGAATGTACTTGCCACAGCCACAGTCAGCAGGTTTACTGCGACAACTAAAGCTGCCTGAACCTCCCTCTAAAAGCACGTGTTTGATGCCGTCCCATCTGCACCGCACAACTGTGTAGTCTAGTGTCATCCACACACCACACCCTCAGGGTGGAAGGCTCACTACCAGCTCTCCGACTGCAAACACTCCTCTGCAGGGTGAGCTGCGGGTTCAGATCTGCGGTTTCCCCTCTAAACCTGCATGTCGGTGAATATGCTAACAAAGTATTCACGGCTCAAAGAAAAAATACCCATGCTGTGCGTTATCAATGAAGTAATCATGCACATGGACATTTGCATGACCTATTTTATACAAAACTCTGCAACCAGGGCATGTGTTGACTGCCAGGGTCAGGGTTTGAGCTGAAGCCCAGGCTGGATAAACTAAAAAATAATAAACAAACCTTTTCAAACTGCAATGCAATTGGCAGTGTGTAAGATTACAATTACGTTAAACTAATAAGCATGTTTTCACTGATGTCAAAAAGCTATATCTATATAATCTATATAAAACTATAACTGAAATCAGTCAATCAAAAGAAAATTAATCAGCAACTATTTTCTTGTGATAGTCAGCTGGACATCGAGATTTTTAAGTGCTTGGGGGATAAAACAAGCACCTTTATGACTTTAGTGTTTCTCCTGAGATAATGTTTCAATATTATCACTGGGTTGCAGCCTTAAATGACCTCTGAACACTGAATGAAATCACCTTGCGCTTCACTATTTTCCGACTCTTAATGCACTGACTAAAACAAGTGATCCACGAAATTACACTCAGAATCTTTACTTTGACAACTGTGTCATTTTTCAAGCCAAAAATGCCAAACATTTGACGTTTCCATCCTCTCAAATGTGAGAATTTGCAATTGACTGTCTGCCTGTCCTTCGGTAAAGTTACATTTGACAACAGAACGGCCAACAAGATGAAAGCCTTTCCTATTGATAACTCAGGTTCACAAAGAGTCATTCCAGACTTTGCCAAATAATTGAATTGATCATTAAAAAGCAAAGGTTGCGGATGTGGGAGTGTTCCTGAATCCTCAGATAAACTTATTCACAGGCAGATACTTCAAATTCTGAGCTAAAGGTGAGACGCAACGTTCAGTAAAATGATGTGCGAATTTATAATGCTATGAATCAAATAAACTTCCCTCTGAAAGTTGGCTTTGAATGTGATAATATAAAAAAAAAAAAAAAAGGTATTCACCTGAATCCCGGGCAGTCCACTCTGAATAGGAGAGTGAGCCATGGCGTCAGATCGGCAAAGATGACGCCTGTCCTCGTCTTTTCTGCTCGCTTTATCAGGGGTGTAACGCCAGTTTCCTCACAAACCACTGGTTTCAGTGACCTGCTCTGTATTGCAAGCTGGCTCGTGTATCAAACGGAGATGTCGCTTGTTTAGTTTTTTTTAAGTAGCTCGACTTGTCGGCTTGTAAGTCGAGCCGCCTGTCCTCTCCTCACTCGCCTTCCGCAGTTCGCTAACGTTAGCTAGGCTAGATACTTTAGCAGCTAGTTAGCAGTTAGCAGAATAAATATATCTCCCGATACGGTCTGCCGGGAGGCGGCTGACAGTTTCCAGATGTCAAGCAAGGGGTCTGGTCTGCAACAGCCGCACAGGGTAAAATAAATGCACACTGTTGCGTAGTTGAGCTGCTTGTTCTATTCTCTCCCAATGTACCGTTAACACGGCCAAATATCATATATACTTTTGTAACAGGTCAAGTTGGAAAAATACTTTTGAACGAAAAAAGTCTGTTAGTTCTGTAACCTGAAATAAAGAAAAAGAACCTGCCTGTTACTAAGAAAATAAATGTGACAACAGTAAGAAATATTTTATTTGTATTATTTTTATTTCATTGAGCATGAGTTTCATTCAATTCCGAATCATAGTTTTTGTTTCATCCTGTATTTCATTCATTAATTTGATCCCAGAGGTCTATCTCTGCTCTTGTAGTGGTTCCAGTGGTTCTGGTTCTGTGAAATTTCATTCGCTCATAGAAGTGTAGCTGGATTGCTATTGGTGAAACCAGCGCATGTCCCGCCTCTTTGGTGCAGGTTAATGAGACGCATTGACAATGAAAGAAATGAATGGGAAGGCCTTTGACATCTGAGAAGCCAGTGTGGAGCATGACTCGTAAAATCATGTTTCATGTCTCCCTATTATTTTTGTCTGATTCATTTTCTGGACTTGTGACACATTTGCATTTTGATTGTTAGCGTACATCTGACTTTTGAACTTTGTCAAAAGTGAGTGTAAACTGGCCTAAAAAATAGAGTCTGTCAGCACATTAAAAGTGACATTCATACAAATTCTATTAATGACACTGTCATTGCTGTGAGCATTCAAACATAAATCAAAGGTTGCTGAGGCAACCACTTGACCAGAGAACAATATGTATTTAGGATCAAAGGATCAAAGGATCAGACTGGTATAAAAGCAGCCAAACTTATCCAGAGTTATCAAAGCCACAACTGACGACTGGAGACTCCACATCAACCGTCCAACAACCAACATGGATTATAACTTGGAGCTGCCTGAGGAAACAATGGCATTCTCACTGGACTTGCTCCTTGAGAATGGATTCCAGGATACCGGCCTTCCGAGGGTTACATGCAGCCGTCTGAACGAAACCAGAGAGCTGCACAAAGATCTGCCAAAGGCCAGCCGTCTGCCCGAGGCCGACCGCCTGCCCAAGGCCTCACTTCTGTCACGGATGGAAGAAATGAAGCATGAAAATCATGCCGAGCTTTGCTTCATCAAAAACCAAAAGGACAAGGCTCAATGCGTTTTAAGTATGACGGAGAAGACACTCAAGTCCCATCAGGCCACGTGGCAGGAGGAGAAAACAAGCCTCCTCTCAGAGCTTGAAAAATTGAAGCAGGAAAATGACACTCAGCTTCAGATCTTTACAAAAGAAAAGAAAAAGTATGAGAGCATTCAGCGCACACTGGAGGACAAACTGACGGCCAGTCAGACCATGTGGCAGAAGGAAATGGCCATACTCCTGTCCGTGCTGGAAAACGCTGACCTCCGCCTTCAGGCTCAGCAAAAAATCATGGAGCTTCAGAGGCAGAAGTATCAGTCTGATCTGAGGAACAAAGCTGAGCAGCTGAAGGATCAGATCGCCTCAGTCCAGGAGAAAAACAACCTCCTGAGTGAGGCAGAGAAGTGCAGGGCCTCCTGGGCAGAAAAGCTGGACAAGGAGAGAGAGGAGAATGAGCAGCTGAGGGAAGCCCTGAAGGAGGCAGAGCAGCAGGTGAAGCTGCTGGAGCTGCTCAGTCTTACAGGGTGTGGGTGGGATGTTTTTTATGCTAACGAAATTATATCAGGTTGGGAGAGTGCTCTGAACAAAAATGCTTAATGTCTGTTTTTTTTGCACAATATCACACAACAAGCATTAAAAATTATACACAGCAAAAATTTATTTCTAGTGTTTCCTTGAACTTATTTTACACACATATATATAAAACAGCAGTTATATCCAATGACAGGTAGCCTAAATGTCAAGAACTAATTACTTTAATCTGTTGTTGTTATAATATTTGTATATAAATACATAATTGTCAATACTATGCATTGTAGTATGGTAAAACAGAATTACTGTACAATTTCAGTCATGCGTTGATGTTAAACACTGGATAAAAAAAACATGCAACAAATGCTTTTTTTAGACCGTTCACAATTTGGTCTTTTTGGCCCTATCGTCTTCATCGTGATTTTTAACTGAATCTCTCTTGACCATCTCAATCTCTGCATGTTGCTCGCTTTTATCATCTTTGTCATCTTCACTGATGTGACTGCTGAACTGTGCCTCAATTTCTGTAGGGTCGATGTAGGTGTAGAAATATGCCATAATGGAGAAGATGATGCACACTGCAACCAGGAGAGATGCGAAGAGAACGTACTCTGCCCACTTTGAAAGAGGAGGTGAGACAGAGAGACATTGGTAAACATTGGTATTAATGTATCCACATGGGTTACTGAAATTACACAAATTCAATTTAAATAAAGCATATAAATACAGATATGTCCTCGAGAAATACTTCATCACTTTTAGGCGTAGAGGATTAATTTCGCATTTAATTAGGGAAGTGCTTTTTTTTTTTTACCTGTTTGGGAATCTTTGCAAGCTCTGCCACAATCAGCACGATGAAGTTTCCAACAGCAACTGTAAGCAACCAGCCTGCTTGCAGCACTGCTTTCATGTTACTGGGTGCCTTGAAGACACAGAATGACATAAAATGAGCAAAGCCGTAACGCAGAACATCATAAAAAAAAAAAAACCATGCAGTTTACAGACAAAGAAATCTTAGTTGCCTTTATTATGTTGGATGAAGGTACAATAACGGAATAAAAAAAAGGGGGAAAGGTTCTAACAAATTTACCTGTGAGTAGGAGAACTCCAGACCAGTGACAGAAAACATCACTTCACCAGCAGTGATAAAGAAGTACTGTGGGATCTGAAGAGCCATGTGAACTGAGTTGGGCTGGATGTCTTCCAGTGCTGTAATGGACTCGTGACACTGCAGCACAAAACAGAAATAATTACAATATATTACAGTAATTATTAAGTTATAATTATAAAATTAAGCGTTGCCAATATTTAATATTTTCATACTTTTGTAGTATGGCCTTGGTAAAATATGGTCTTTAAACATATTTTTTCACTTGGATCAAACGTGAGTTTTCAGAAATATCCACGATGAAAATTAGAAAAATATTAGACATTATTTAGAAAAACAGTTAGATATAATTGAACTTTTCTCAGTATAAACACAGATGCAATAAATAATTAGAATACACATATATTCTTTAACACATGATCCAGCATGATCTTGATCAATGTAGGTCTGACTGAAGTTCATGATATATAAGAAATCACGTGTGAAACTTACATTTGATCCAAAAGTGAAAGTGCTGGGGATAAAGTATGTATATGAACTTCCATATCCAAAGTCCGTGCTATATTCACATGACTGTGAACCACTCTGTAGTGTGAACTTGACCCTATTCATTGGAAAGGAAAATCTGATTAATAAATATTATTGTTTGCAAACATAAAAAAACAAAACAAAATAATGTTTTGGAAAAATGACAGAATCCGGTAAAATGGAAAAAACCCTTACTGTCCACTTTTTACCCGGGAGTAGTTGGAATAATAAAATGGTTCAATTTGTTCAAAGTTGGTTGCAGGTGCTGATACATTGACTGGTATGTTCATTCCATTTACAAATCTGAAATTGTTACATATTGAACAAAACGTTACAGACAGCAAAAACCATATACTCCTTTTATTTTCATCAATTTACTCTGCAGGTAAACATTACGGCTTACA
This sequence comes from Psettodes erumei, assembly GCA_016785225.1. Taxonomy (NCBI): domain Eukaryota; kingdom Metazoa; phylum Chordata; class Actinopteri; order Pleuronectiformes; family Psettodidae; genus Psettodes; species Psettodes erumei. The sequence continues at coordinate 368,499 of JAFBJZ010000625.1, read as the reverse complement.
GTTAATTGATTATCAAAATAGTGATTCATTTTCTGTTGGTCAACTGATCAACTGATTGCATATTTGTTACAGTTTAAATGATTTTAATTCCACTTACCGAATGTCATTGCTGCCTTCTTGTGGCTTGGAAATCAAATCATCAGTCTGAGGAAATGAGACAGTGGATTTTGATTAATTTAACATTAAGAGACCTGGTTTGACTTTGTTTTCATTACTTTTTGTGTCACACTCACCAACAGCCAGCTGTCAGTATCACGGATATTTGCGGGAATGAGGAGTGTTTGTCGTGCTCCCTCCTTTAAGTGAATAGATTTAGTTACTTCAGGTCTTCCAGCTGAAATGCGGATTTCGCCAGCTCCAAATGTGAAGTAATTATCACTGGCCTGCAAAACAAAGAAACTGTTGAAACTGTGCAGACATTAAAGTCAAGATACAGTCCAACTTTTGCATAGTTTTCTGTTATTGTTATTAATAAGAGGACATACCTGAGCTGCAGAAAGAGTCAATGGATCATTGTTAGGCAACGTCACTGTGACTGGACTGTTGCCCATGTTAAGTAATTTCAGCTGACTCTGGGAAGCTGATGGGAAGGTGGGCAGTGTTTTCTGAAAATTAGTTTTAAAAAAATCAAACAAAAAAAAGCAGAAATGAGAACTTTTTTGTTATGACCACTATGTTTGTTGGTACAGTTAGTATTTAACTTAATTGTGAGTTTGACATAAATTAATCCCTTGTCTGATGTGCGTTTTACAGGTTATAAGGAGATAACTACAATAACTGTTTAATACTTACATCAATTTGAATCTGAACCAGAGCAGCACAGACAAAAGCTAAAGCTGCCAAAAGCATCCCCACTGTCATTCTTTTCAGAGGCCTGTTGAATTAACATAAAGTCCCGTTACTGATTTTTACATGATTTGGGAGAATCGCAGCCCTAAATGTCTTAATGTTGAATAAAGAAAATCACTTTAATATCAGGAAGTATAGAAACGCTTTTTCAGCTATAGTGCTAACTTCCATTGTTGAGTGGTCTGACAGTGGTTTGACATATTGAGAAATGCACTTATTCACTTTATTCCTGCGAATTAGATGAGAAGATCAATACCACTCTCAAGGCCATATGCTAAATATGTCGCTCCCGGGCCAGCATATGATCAGCTTAGCTTAGCACAAAGATATTTCTTCTGAAACTCATCAATACAATATCATAATAATATACCCAGTGGATGGCTCACTGAGTGTCAGGACTACTTACGTAAAGTTCAGACCACATTTTTTAATCAGGGGGTAGACTAGGCTGTCCATGATGGGCACCAGAGTCAGGATGAGGATGGGGTTGACAGTCTTTCAAAAACATCAGTTACACAGTGAGAGTTTTCTCAGATAAATGCAGCACATCAGCTCAAGTTGACATGATGACGAAAAATATCTCACCTGCATCTGATCAGGCTGTATAACAAGTAGCCCCTGCAGACACAAAGGAATTATTAGAACATGACCAAATTGCTATATTTCAGTAAAATGTATGTCTATTTGGTCTTATATCCAAACTTACAAAGTTTCCATCCATGGTGGTAGCTTGCAGAGTCCATCTAGAGCCCTTGACGGAAGATGCAGAGAATTTAGCATAGTTTCGACTGCCAGCTATGATGCGTGAAGTATGAAGTAACTTTAAGGTACCTTTTGGTCAAAGAGAGTCCAGAACATTGGCAGTGGGATGTATAAAAACAGGACCTTCAGCACCATTTTGATTTGAGCAATGAGGAGTCTCTACATCACACAAAGACAAAATATTAACAGCTGTCTCTTTACTGAAGAATCAGCATGTTTGGCACTTTAATTGAACTGAGAATGAAATGAAGAGAAAAGTACATCATATTTTTCCTCAGCCCAGTCCATCCAGTGCTGCCTCTTTGGGTAGTGCTTGCTTCTGTGGTTGTAGCGGTTTTTAATGGCAAACTGATTGGGAGAAGTGAAAGAGAAATGTATGTTGTATTTAGAAACACCATGAACTATTGATGGGACACGTAAATGTGTTGTAAATGTAATGTGTTGTAAACCAGACTCACCCCGATGCATTTACACACATCCAGCATGATGTTTCCCTGTGGCTCAGCTTTGTAGTACATACCACTCCCAATGATAAACACCGCTGTCACAGGCAAAAAATTAGTATCAACAGAGTATATATACGTAAAACCTTTATGTTTCTGCTTTATGTATATAGTTACAGTCTCCATATTTTTAAGCATACCAAGTGCAACCACCATCAGTGCTGCAGGGACACCGAAGGCCAGAGAATAACACTTCTGCTGGCTGTGGATGCCGCACTCCTGAGCTGCAGATGGAGACAAACAATTATTATTCAACGATGACTTCAATTTCACTCATTCTCAAGGACTTTTATCAATGATTAATGGCATGTTTGTTTTTATGGCACTTGTGTCTCATAAAGGTGTCTTGCCTCTGAGGATTGGAGTGATAATGGTTGACAGGAGACTCCCACCATTAATGCACAGATAGAATACAGAGAAGAATGTTCTTCTTTGCCTTTCCTGCAGAAATCAGAGAGAATCTGTCATGTGTTTTGCAAAGTTTTAGTGCAAATTAGCAAATGCTGAACGTTACAGGGGAAGATTAAGCCTGAGACATGAGCAGAAAAGAAGTAATTTTCTAACCTGGTGTTCATTAAATTGATCTCCACCAAAGGCAGCCACACAAGGTTTGATGCCACCAGTGCCCAGAGCAATGAGGAAGAGACCAACCATGGACAACACACTGGATGTGAAGAACAATGGGTCTATGAGCAAAGGGTTGTATGCAGTGAGAAATGCCTGTCGAAATGCTACTTTAAGAGTTTTGCTGAGGACAGAAACTCACACATGAAAAGTCATGTTGTTTGGTTTGCCATCTCTGTCCGAGTCAGTGATGTCATGGACTGCACTGACAGACATTGCAACCTGACCAATGGCATAGACAATGGACAAGTAGATGATAGTCCTGAGCGAGAGAGGGGAAGAATTCTTAAGTCATGTTTCTGTCAAATAAATGTAGAAAGTAAACAACATAATTCAGACCTCCATGCATATGTCAAAGGAACCTGAGTCAATCACTCACTTATATTTTCCTAGCCATGAGTCAGCCACAATCGCCCCAAGGATAGGGGTGAGGTAGCAGAGAGCCACAAAGGTGTGGTAGATGGAAGTGGCCGTGTCATCGTCCCATTTCAAGAAGTATTTGAAATACAGCACAAGCACAGCTGTGGACAAGCAGGGAAAATGTTTGGGTTTCTTCATATTTTCCTGGATAAAATCAACAATCTGAGACACACACAATATCAGCTGTAAAATATTTGGTCATGTTGCATATGAAATACATAACAATCCCTTGTAATTAAACAACAAAATAGTCTCAGTCGCCAGTTTATTAGGTATAACTATTGTAGTCTAAGTCAACAGACCTGCAATATCCCCCCTTAATGAAGGTTATAATGTTCAACTGATACTGAAAAGGTTGCCCTGCAACTGCCCTTGGTTATATAAATGTGAACACAAGAATAGAAACACTGGTCAGGCCACTGGTCATTATTACAGGAATATACTATATTAGAGAGCATTAGTTTAAATAGAAGTTCCTAATACATGGGCAACTTTTTCCTCGTTGATATGCGTTTTCCTTTACAATCACCTGTACCTGACATTATCCCTAGCCCCAGCCTGTTATCTTCTCTCCAGCCGTGGCATCGAAATATTCTCACCTCGCATTCCATAGTACGAGAACCTCTCACAGAACTCATTCACAACAATGAAGAAGATACTGAGCGGGTATCCAAACACCATTTTGCTCTGATGGATAAAAAGAAGACCAGCAGCATGGTGTTTAGCAGTGGTGATCAAGGTATTTATGTAATTCACTTACTGTAACTAACTTAATGTCATTTCATTCATTAATTTCAACAGTGTATCACATTTAATACAATTATTATATGTTTTCCATTTAAAACTTGAATCTGAAATGTAACCAGCAACCAGAGCAGGAAGAGAAATGTAGTAAAAATGTACAACATTTCCCTGTGAAGTGCAGAGGACAGCACGATATAGAAATGCCCACTTAAAATACCCAAAAATGTACTTGATATTCAGTAACTTAGCAGACTCACATTGAATGGCATGAGAATTATGTATTACCGTTTAGTTTGTAGTAAGTAGTTCTGAGTAATTGAAAACAAAAATTGCATGAAGAAGCTAAACGAATCAAGTACTTTACCGTTCCTCTGTTCTTCCATTCTTTGATATTCTCTTTATCTGTGCACAAGATGAAAGTGGTTCAAATAACAGTCATTTTCCATGAAAAGAGACAAACACAGCAGCCTACAATCTGTTTCCAAATTGTATTCTTCTCTTGCAATCCCACACCCTCAAATTTTCTATTTGGAGTAATGAAACCACACAAAAACTCACCTGCCATGATGCCTTAGTGAGGCTCCTGCCTGCTTTCTCCTGTAAATAAATATTCCTTTGAGATTCTTCCAGGACGCAGTTGATAATCTACCCTTCACTGTTCACTAGTGGAAGTGGGAGTTTTTCATGTAATACTGCTTCTTATTAACCCTTGATCTGTCTTTCACATACAAGGTTCAAGGTTCAAGGTTCTTTATTGTCATGTGCACTACAACTACAGAGAGTAGTCATTGGCAATGAAATTCTTGGGTCTCACGCTCCTTCAGCATTGCAATATAAAAGAAATGAAGATTAAAAGAAAGAGTAAAATAAAAAGTAAACAGTAGTGTGCATTAACGCAAGTAGTGCAAATAAACATAAGTAGCAGGACTTTTATAGTGCAGGGTCAGTATAAAGATGAAAAAATAAATAAGAAAATGAAACAATGTTGGCAGGAGCTCGAAACACGGCATCTTGTGATACGCTGACTGTGCTGCTTTTATGGTGGGTGGGAACATGAGATATAGTGGATTGGAAGTCCTGTGTTCCTTCCCTGAAAGCTTATAACATGTATGAATCCCCAAGAACAAGAAGTTTATAACTGAAGAAAAAAGTGTGTGCTAGCTCAAGAAGAAACTTTCATAAAGGAGTAAATCAATAAGGACTCCCCATACAAGTGCAGAGAAATGAGTGCATTTTATTTAAAAGAAAAGCATAAAGGAACATCTCTGTTTACAGCAGAACAGTGAATTTGTGTTAAATAAAAAAAGAAAAAAAAACATTGCTGCCCAAATATAAAACAATTTCATGAACATTTGAATGAACACTAAAATGGTAAAAGCTTCATATTACTCCCACAGTAGGCGTAGTGTCTGGTTCCACACCTCATCGCTTTGGCAAAAAGGTGAAAAATTCTTTACAGTGTATAAGCCCCACACAGCAAGATACTTTGCAAATATTGCACACACTCCATTTTTATATTTATATACATACATACATTAATAAACAACTTGGAATACACTTTTTGTTTGCAATGGCTTTAAATATGTAAAAACTCCTCTGCTCTAAGACATTTAAGTGATTTACGTTTGATTGCTAACATAGGAGGCCATTTTGCAATTTGCAATTTTGTTAGAAATATAACTTCATGTACAGGGAGATGAGCGTCGACGTATGCAGCATATACTGTTCATCAAGACATCAATACAGTGGCTTATAAAAGTGGAATACTGTACATAAAAAACACAATGTGAAACATTAAAAATAAACAAAAATGGGCAGTTGAGAGGGTGTGGGTATATTGTAATGACATGCATATTGAAGATCCCAACAGGACTGTCTCCATAGAAAAACTGCCCCAGTCTTTTCAGGTAGAAACATGTGAAGGAGACAACAGGTTTGTATTATCACACACTGACCTGTGTGGCCATGAAGCAGGGTCTGTGTCCTGTCATCTCTGCTGCACGGACCTCCTGGTCTCAGGCGTCACCTCAGTATTCTTGCAGGAAAATGAAATTGGCCAAGCCAAAACTTACCACGTTAAAAAGTTGTATACGTTAAAAAGGTCAAGTGCCTCGGTCATGGTCCACTGAGAAAGGTCAGAGATGGTCAGACTTGTCTCTGCTTTTTTCAGTTTCCTTTGGCCGACAGAAGAGAAGTGATAATATGGCTTCACTGGCATGTCTGGTTGGCGAGTATGGGAGTGTGGGGGGGCACCGAGGTCAGGGTTAGCCCTGGGTAGTATCATACCACAGAGGAAGAGCTGGGGATGCCCTGGATTGTGGCACTTGTTGGTGTGCCACTGATAGCGTTGAAGATGTGAAGTGAGTCGGGGAGAACGCTCTTCATGCCATCTTCCACAGGACTGATCTGAAAGAAAAAGTGTGCAGAGGGCGAGTGAGATATTAAAAAAGTAACATTTCAGATCCCTGAGAACGTAAACCTTTGCAGAAGTGCACTTTGCTATTTGCAGAGAGTAGAGATGAGATGCCAGCAGGACAAATTAGATGCTCCACTAGCAGCTTATTAACTTAGCTGAAGACTGTAGAAGTAGGAAGACTGGAAGTGGGGAAAAGCCAACCTGGTGGCAAAGTCCACCTTTTTCAGGGCCTATAAAACTCTAATGTTACATAAACACATCTGTACAAAACACACAAGGTAAAAAACAAGTCAGTGTTTGTTGGGGGTTACATGACTATGACTGTTTGTTGTCAAGTAGAGAGTCTTGTCTGGTAACTGCGCTTGGCCAAGAAAGAGACCCCCATAAACAAGACTTGCAGTTTATACACGCCTTAAAAGGTGATGGCACAAGCTAGCTGTTTCCCTCTGTTTCATCCTATGTGCTAAACTAAGCTAAGCTAAGCTAAGCTAACTTGCTGTCGGCCATAGCTTTACATTTAGTGCACAGATCTATCCTCTAAATATTGATACCACTCTCGTTTCGAGACAATTTATACCACTCCCGTACTGTATCTACAATATGAGGTGGTATAAATTGTCTCTTGGCAAGAAACTGAATAATTTTATTAAGGAGGAACGTCCATTAAAAAAAGGCAACAAACAACTGATAGCAAACATAAAACTGCGCAAAACATCAACAGAAAATCAGCAGTGGTATAAAAGTGATGAATACTTGTGTATGTGCGCGTATACAAAAACAAAAGTAGATGCTTAAACACACACATTCAGCTGCATGTACATATGTACTGGAGATATTGTTCATACAAGTACAAATGTATATGCATATACATGCAGTATATGTGTATGCACTCATACAGTACATACTGTATACAAAACAAAAATGCACATCCAACCAAAGAGATAAATTAAAGAAGCGATTGTTGGTCTAGCCAGTTATATCAGGAGTGTTATAGTGTGAAAAAGTTGTGCATTTTTAAACATCTGATGGACAGTGGATGGATGTACATGCAATGCAATTAGGGCTAAGCCATGTAGGCCATTTAAGGCCAGCTTTGATCTGATAATATTCAGTGCTTTTCAAGGTCAAGAGAGGGACTTTAGCTTTAGCTCTGAAAACAACCAGCATCGTATTTCTTATTTTGTAGGGTTAGGGACTCAAAGCCATTACAATTATCTGAACACAACATTACACTAAGGTATTCATGTTCTGCTCAGTTACAAAACAGGCTGATTCAAAATTATGCTGCAGAGATCCCACAGTGTCTCTGGTCCGTGTTTCAAGAATTACTTAAACATCGGGATCTGTTTGAAATGAAAAGCCAATAGCCATCAAGTTAAGAGGATCATATTTGAGAACAGATATCTGTGCCTGGCTTGACCAACAATTAACAACTCAGTTTATATTGTGTTCTGATGCTCATTGCATTACCATCCAATCTGCTCAGGTCAGCACAAGGGAAAGACAGAGAATGGCGTTATCAAAGAGTGTGTTATCAGTCACATTATCAAAAACTTTATGAATGGCAATCTGTTTACATCTCTTGCCAAAAAATGTCTCAGAGGCTTATTACACTTGTAACAATAGCAATGCAATTGCTATGTAATAGCAGACAAGCTATATTATACTTACTTGCTCATGCATGATGATGGACAACTCTCTGGCTAGGTCTCTGTAGTTGGCTTTCATTTCATCATGATACTCCTGTTGGTCCTCTTTGATTAGTCGCTCATTAATGCCTAAGCCATGGCCACATGCCTCCACAAAATGCCTGCTCAAGAGATATCATCAAGACGTGTTATAGGAGAATTACGCCAAGCAGTAAAATATCATCAAGTATTGCACAGATGTACATTATAAACCTTTTGACATCTCACCTGAAGACCTCTTTCAGCTGTTTGACCTTGTTATCAGGATACTTCTTGGCACTTGCATCATCCAGAAAAGCTCTGGCATATGCAAGTGGACCTGCATTTACCTGAGATAGGATATAGAAGCCATGTTGTTTCATTTTTCTTGTGATCATTTTGTAAGGCATTTGCAGTGTCTGTGTGTGTGCATATGTGAAATTCAACGCAAGTACCTGGACACTGATGCTGCCCTGCAGCTTGAGCTGCAGACGAATCATGTCCACCTCACTGGAGGAGCAGAGCTGTTTGATCTCGGCCACCTTCTTGCTCATTTCGTCGATGGCCACCTCGATGGGGCTGAGGTCAGTGTGGTGTTGATACATCACTGCAATGCGTTTCTTTACATAGGGGAAACAGTGTGTGGCTGTGGGACAGGAACACAGTGGTGAGAGGGGTGAAGAAACATGCTACTCAGTACATCAATCTTTGTCTCATTTTCACAGCTCAGGATCCACATGCACTTCTTTTGTAAGCTCTCAGATAATAAAGATAAGACGATACAGTTGAATCTTTGGACCTTTTGCATCATAAAACGATAAAACCTTAATCAGGATTAGGAAAGGTCCTTGACAAGCAGCTTACATGTTCAGAATCTAATCAATACCATTCATTCATGCATAGGAAGTTTTGCTGAGTAATGTAATGGGTAACCACTGATACACATGTGACAGTTCACCTTCTAGTTTGAGAGGAAAAAATGAGTCAGTGAAAAAACTGTTTCACCTCTCAGATTATTGAGACTCTTGTTTATTTACTAGGTTTCATTACATAGCACTAGTGTCTTAAAGGGTTAAACAGTTGCATAATGTTTTCTGTGGCTCAGGAGGAACTTTCTAAAGTCTGTGGAAGCATCCTTGATAATTTCAACAGGGTTATCTCAGCTTGGTCTTGGATTGGAGTCTACATACTTTTGACTGAAGCCAAAGGTCAGGACAATTTCAACATTATTTTTCAAATCTGTCCTGTGCAAGTCCATAGTTTTAGGTGATTTACTCATATATACTGTATATATAGGGTTACCTACTGGTTAGTATGGTCCTGCGTTTGCACTGCTCCTCCACGCCACCTTGCTTTTTTCCCGATACGGTAAAAGGCATCTCAAACACAAAACGGCGGATGTTGTGGCTCTTTTCAAAGTCTGTCTTCCTGTCCACCAGCTCCTTCTCCTCCAGGTAAGGGGTCACATGTGTCACTTGGATGTATGCATACTTAGAGTCCAGGTCTTTGGGATTAATCTGCGAAAGATGCAATTTATTATAATCAAGAAATGAACCCCTTGTTGTCTAAATCTTATGGGGGAAATCAATCAACATCACAAATGAAATATCAACAAAGCCTCACTCTTCCAGAGTCCTGAATCATCTTCACGTTCTCCTGTCCAAACTTGTCAGAGTACAGTTTAAGGAGCCTCTGAGATATCTCAGACAGAGGGGTGAATTTGGGTTCTTTGTAGATGTACTCCTTACCATCTTCATCTTCAAAGAAGCCCTAGATAAGATAGGATAAGATAAGATAAAATGGTCAGAATTGATTAAAAAACACCAAAACCACATTTAACTGAGTTATGGAGAAGCAAACAGTGCCACATCAAACCATACATGGGCTGTGAATGGGAGTCATTATGACAATTTGTTAAATGACATGGTAATCTTGTTTAAATCTACGCTCAGGTCAGAAAGGTATGTCAGAATGCACAACCCTTAATCTAATGGCTGAGAACAGAGATAGAAAACACAAAAACAAAATGCACTGCAACCATCAGCTAGTGTCAGTTGACAATGATGTGAGACAGACCAAAGGACAGAGGTGAGCACATGGATTTCACACTGTCAGTGGGAGCACTTGAGGCAGTCTCTTGTACTGTAAACGGTCAAAAATCCCATGAACAGATGAGTGAAGCCATGCATTTACCCAGTGAGAGATGAATCCTATTAGCCCTTCGAGGGTTTCCTACTATGATTAGGACAACACTGAGGCTAGAGTAGAGGAGGAGTTAAAGGACTACAAGATATGCAATGCACGTGAAATAGCACTGACTGCATTAGCAAAGGAGAACAACACGGCCTAAAACATCACTGCAGTCCAACTGCACCGATTTACCTCAGCCTCTGAGTCAGTAAACTGGTACTGCTATGGGGTGTGGGCGAAAGAAAAATAAAATCATTGTTATTTCATGAGAATGACCTAAATACCACCAAGAAACCTAACACTCACACTAATATTACTACAGCACCAAATGGACCACCATGTCAAGAGAGACATGGATCTGTGGAGCTCTATCAAAATACACAATTAAAGGTAACCACACCCAATAAATCATTTCTAAAATGTCTAAGAATAAGAAAAATAAGAGTCAGTAAACTCTTATACAGTCCTCTGACACAAATGCAGACACGCTGAAATGAGTGCAGAAGTGGATAGGTGCCATGCAACACAGTCTCAAAAAACAGAAAGCAGCAGTGTGATTGATTATTACTGTAACTTGAAACAGAAAACTATGATTGAACATTGATTACAGCAGCACCAACACAACCACGCAAAGACTCAGGCTGCTCAGGAAAGGTAGCGAGGTCTACTGCACAACTTACCGCTGCCTTCACAGAGGATGAGAAGCAGAGAAGGGTGTTAGAGTGGATCATAAAATGCCACTGGGTGTGGTCATGCTTTTAACAAATTAAAATCACCTTGAACAGCGCCCCCCCCCCCCCATGCAGAACGTGAATTACTTCACAGTACCAGCAACAAAATTAACTGTTTTGCACATTAATGAAGTCATGTTTGATTTGCTTTTAAATATAATCAGTGCATAAATCATATTATCCACAGGCTAATTAGCAAAATTAAAATAAAAACAAAACAATATTTTGCTTTCACACTCCTGTGTATTGTGGGCTTCTGTTGTAGCTTGACAGTTTAACTCACCTGGCCAAAGAAAGACACTCTGAAGAAGGTGCCCAGCAATCTTTTGCCTGTGTGCATGACTTCTGTCACTTTGCTGTATGCACGATGCAGTGTGTCATACAGGTGGGCCAGTTTCTGTGCAAAAAGAACCTAATTACAATCTGTGGAGGCTAATGGTTAAGAGCAAGGCTTAATTAGAGGGGACTATTGGGGGGGAAATAAAAGTCTCAATGAGATATGTTAGCACCTCAAAGTCCCTGCGCTTCTCATAAATGGGGATTATGAGCTTGTAGATGTCAGAGATGAGCTCGTAACGCTCGGCTTTCCACAGTCCGTCCGCACATTCCTCCAAAAGCTCCATTAGGACGTCCTGAGGGGACAGGAGGACCGAAGAATAGAAGTTTAGCTTCAGTAAAAAGTGTTTGATGAGTCAGGGCCTCTTCTGTCATGACCAAATTTGATGACTACAAGGTAAGGTAAAATGTACTTTTGCATGTACACATACAGTATATGCATAAATGATAATCAAGTCATGGTGTTAGTTATTTAGACTGATGCCTGAGTTCATGTCAACATTTTCAAATGTTAGCCCACTCATTTGCACAGTCAAACTAAATGATAAATGTAAGTACTTCATTGAAGTGGACATCTTGCATGCCAACATCCTCCATCATCGCTGCTTCTTCATCAATGTTTGGCGTCACGACACGGAAAGCTGAGCAGCCCTGCTTGAACATGCCTGCAGACAGCGCAAGATGAGATGGTATTTGAACAAATCAGCCCAAAGGACAGTTCAGTTACATAACTGTAAATGTTTTACAGACCGCATACTTCACCTTTTCTCCGCAGGTATTCTGCCACAAGTGCTGCAACGTGCACATAGCACATGGCCGCCTGTAAACAAGAACATTAGAGATAAGCAAGGTGATGTTGAGAGTACTAATTATTATATATTATATTATATATTATTATTATCCTATAAGACAGTGACACTAAAAGAACCTCAGTGCATAATGAACTGGACTAATATTTGAAATCAAACTAACTTATCATTGGACACAAAATCAAAAGTGAATTTATTACAGATTAAATTGGCCACCATCATATCAAAGCCAAACCTATCCAAACCAAACAGACTGAGTAGCTTTTCTTATCACAGACCTCTGACAGGTCTCCGTTCTTCACGTGGATTCGGGCCATGCTGTCCAGCCAGGTCTTTCGTAGCTCAGGTGTGCTGGCGTACGACTTTGGCCAGGCTATACTGCAGGTCCACCAGCATCTCTGGATCCCTCTCGTGCTCCTTCATCTGAGCCGTGGCCATCAGGACTGTCCTGATGCGTTTGGTCAGGTCCTTCACATCGGATGGGAAAGCTGTGTTCTATTGGGAAACAAGCAGAAATTACAGCCCATCGTGTTATTGCAGCACAGTTTGGGCACATATTTTTAACTGCGGAAACTTAAAAGAAATAAAACACAGATGGCTTGCTGACCTTTATGGTTCTGTCACTATTGGCACAATTGTTGATAATGGACAGAGACTGCTGGAAGCGGGTACTGCCGATACCTATTACATCAGCTATCAGCTGACTGACAGCAATCACCACCTTAAGAAAAGGAAAGAAGAAAAATTATCAAAGCTTCTTCAACCCTAGTGTTTTGTTTACATTAGCTTTACTTTTTCACTTCTAAGGGCCAAAGAGGGACAATCATACCTGTAAGTGTGTCCGGACAAAGGATTTGCGTCCTGTGTAGTCGAAGTTGCTCTTCATAAGGAAGTACAGCAGATGGGCAGCATCGCTGCGAATGGAGCTCAGTTTGGAGTTGCAACACTTCAAGATCTCGTAGCAGAAGGCAGCACACATGTCAGCACGGCCTTCGAAGAACGTGCAGGGAAACTATAGGGTGAAGAAGACAAGAAAAGTCATCAGCTACTGTGCCACAACAATAAACCCGTAATATTGTTAGATAGGGCACCAGAAGTCTTTCACACCTTGTAGATGAAGGTGCGTAGGGATGTGAAGACCTGCTTGAGGGCCGTTTCTGACTGATTAATTCGAAGAAAACAGAGGTGGACTTCAAACACCTTCTTCATGAGTGGACTGTGGCCGTGGTCCGAGCACAGCTGGGTCTGGGGAAAAAGAGAATGTCACCTTAGAGACTTGACTAAACCTAATTTAGAAATCTATAAAAAGGGATTCACATGGATGTGATGAAATCGTAATTAGACACACTGTATTTAAAGAAAAATGGCTCCAGTGAAAAGTAAGTTTACAGGTTCAGTAAACACTTGAAAAGTGTTGTTATGTTTTACCTTGAAATCCATGATGAAGATACTGAGGGTGTCCAGGACGGTCAGACACACCTCGGTGGCGATGTTGGCCTCCAGCAGTGACTGATTTAACACGTCGGCATCCGAGTGACTGTAAGCTGAGAAGACACCACACAAAAAGCTGTAGCTGTTCCACCCCAAACCAATAAACTAGAAAGAAAGCCTCTTCAGAGAGGCTGTTCACACATCATTACATATCATATCATACCATATCTCTCAAAATATGACACCTCAGTGTTAAAGGCAAAGCTGCTGCTAAAAGGATGGAATTTATGTTGAAATGATAAAGCTTCATTCCAAACGGAACAGAAATGATCTCACTTATTGCAAAATCATTTCATTTGTCAAATGACTTTTTTTTCTCCTTTCTTTTCACGAATTTCAGAGCATCAACATTTAAGTCTGTATATATTTATGAATGAATTACAAGCAGGGTATTCCTGAAATGCACAAATAGTATTTTGGAATGAAACTCTTCTTATTTTACATCCATTTGTCCTTTCTTTTTTTCCAGAGAATTAAATGTAAAATGAAGATCAGAGATGCAGATGAGCTGGGCAGAGGGATGAGAAGATTTTAAAAGCTGGCATGCTCTTAATTCATTCAAGTGAATAGAGCCAGTAACAGTCTGCAAACTGCCTGCCTGATACATTCTTACCATGGTCTACAGATATTCCAAGAATACTTGAAATCTTTCTTATGCTGAAAACACAAAGAAAGTTCAATAAATGACTGATCACACAGCCTAACCCCTTAAGATAAAATCAGTGTAATGCTGAACACAGCGTCTTTGGCCCCAATGATGCCTGCATGTCTTCTGAAGCATTGCGGCTGCTTGAAAATGGGCTGGGTTGAAACAGAGGATGAAGGAGAGGTTCATGTCGATGGCGATGATGTGAAAAGCATGAGGAGTCACCAGCTGGGGATGGAGGGGTCGCGGTGGGTACAGTATGGGACACTTACTGTGGTTAAAAGTGTATGAGTTATCCAGGCTGCTGAGCTGCTGTAAGCGGGCATGCATCATTCCTGCCCTGTTACGGGACACAGGCAGAGTCTGAGACTTCCGCTCATGTGCTACGGGTCCCGCCCCATCCTGGTTCCTGATGAGGAAACAGGACAGTGTTAGATGAACAGCTGACGACCAGACAAGCCAGAGTTAGTGAAGCAGGTCAAGGGGAATAATATTCCATTTTATACCCATGAGTGTTGTATATGTCACTAAGATGTCCTTAGAGCTACAGAGGATTTACAGATAATATATCTTATGAAACCTTAAGGCACTATGACACAAAAATATCCAAGAGTGGAAAATTTTAACATTTTAGAGGAATTTTAAGCATGTACCTTGAGCAACACCTACTGTATGTAGCAAAGTGTGATTGTGATGTAGACTGCACGTTTGGCATGCAGCTTAACAATAAAAAAATCAAAGCATTAAAGCAGTGAATTACAGCGCAAGCCATGCATGTAAGAGTGAGGGAGGCTACACGTGAATTTTACAGAGCGAGCCGTTGTCTCACAGCACTGCAACATTTATCGGGCGAGAAGATATCATGCAGTTAGTTCAAGAAAGTCAGTTCCACCTTTAGGCTTACCCAGGCAGGAGGGGGCAGGAGCCAGGTTTTTATTTCATTATGTTAAACTTGCCAGCATTTAGGTGAATAAAGATAGAAACAGTGGTGGGAGGTTAGAGAGTGTGAAACCCCAAAGCCCTCTGGGAGCCAAGGCCAGAGCTCCCAAATAGTGGAGAGAGAGTACAGTACAGTACAAGTACATACATTGATTACTTGATTACTTAAAAATTGCACTGAACAACCACTCAACTTTTAACAATTACACACAAATACAACTACAGTGAAGCCCAAAGGTCCCCAAAGTCTTCAACTGAAATAACTAAGAGAAATGGATAAAATTGGTCGAAATATTTGACTAAGGGTTATGAATCAGTGAAAATGACTTAAGTGCAATTGTTGAATTGGAAAATTTCCAGCTTCTGTTGCTCCCATAAGCAATAAGGATGCAAACTTGACATAAACACACACTTGAACCCTGAAATCGTTGATCAAAATATTTCCACAAATCTTACTAAACTAAATATCTTTAAAATAACGGCACCTTGTTTTAACACTGACAACAGCATTACCTTGCGATGTACCTCTTTCCCATGTATCTGAACTGATGAAGGCAAACCCTGCGAAGAAGAGCAGGTGAAAAACCAAGCCAACGCACATTTCTTTCAGCATTACTCACAATATCAGCATTGACAAGATCAATATAAGGCGTCTTACTCGACTAGAGTGAAGAAGTCCATTAACTCAGCAGATGAAGCCTTGTTCCAGTATTTGAATAGAGCATCTGAAAGAGACAGTGACTGACACTGTAGACATAGTATTCTCTGATTGTAAAAATGTGGGTGAACATAGTGCTTTAACTCTCAGGCAGAAAGAGCATGGTCTTACCCTCAGACATGCTTTTAAGCACGTGTAAGAAACACATGAGGAGGCTCTTGATCTCCGCCTGGTCCAGTTTATCACATCGCAGCAGGGTACTGCCCAGGGTTGAGGCAGCCTGGTTCTGAGGGAAAAAGAGGCTGGTCAGGTACAGACAGACAAATGTATAACACTGTAAGGGCCTTTAGCCACTGTCTAGCCCCGTCTGCTGTCTCAAAAGAAACTCAAGCTGTGTTTACAGAAGATAATATCTAATTATATATTTTTTTTACGCAAAAAGAAAGAGCATTTACCACAACAATTTCAAATCTTTTGAATCTCTGCCTCATGGTTTACGGTCAATGAAAGTCAATAAAACCTAGCCATGGTGTTTGTTGAAGACATAGCAATGCGTTTAAAAAAAATGAACGTCTAGGATTACAGCTACACTAGTGGAGACATTCACTCAGATGTTTCAGGGCTCTATGAGTGGCGGACAGACTGCAGACAGAAAGCAATCATCACTATTTCTCCCACCCGAGGCAGAGAGCGGGGAGAAAACAGCAGTGGAGCAGCAGTGCTACCACAGTAATGGGGTTGGCAATATACCAGCACGTTCCTTTGCCAGCAGTTAGTCTAGACCATGAAACTGGCTGGGGATGACTTCATGGAAAGCATGAGGCTATGGCTTTTTGCTTTTTTAAAGGGTGTCCTGCAGGGAGGAGAGCTTTAAAGCCAAAGTTAGTTTTCCTGAAAAGTTAAAGAAAAATTGTGAAGCTGTGGTGCAGTTATTTTAATATTTCCATGTACCTTTATTAATGTTTGAGCTAAAACAGACCTTTTGGGGGGTTGGTAATTGGTGAAAATTACTACTGAGCATCCTCCTTTTTCCCCTTTTGTTGTTATACACATTGTGATAAATGCTGCCACACATTGTACATTAAAACAGCTTAAAGAGAGAAAAAAACAAACCAACAAACAACAGCAACAGCAGACAGTGAAAATGTAATCCTTTGTGTTTTTGTGTTTTCTTCTCAGATTTAGCTTGAGGCTGTCTGTCAAAGCGATAACGACACAGCACACGAGAGGAAAAGTGAGAGATCCCTGAAGCATGCATGCTTATCAACATCTGGAGAGATAGCAGAGACAAACCCTGTGAGGCCCTGTGGTACAGCACATCTGCTTTGTGGCACCAGAGGACAAACAAGCCAAAGCCTGAGAATCATCTGGCAAAGAAAGGGCTTAGAGTATAGGACACTAGGAGACTCTCTCTCACACAAACACACACACACACACACTTTCACATTCCCAAATGGGACACTCCTAGGAGGGAGGATGACTGCATGAGGGAAGGAGGCGTGTTTGTACTTGAAGTGAAATGCTGGGCTGCAGGACGCCCTCTGTCGCACAGGGGACAGAGAGCAGGGAGAAGTCCATGGTGACACGCTTGGTGCGCACAGAGAGCATGGACTCCTCAGTCTCCATAAAGAAGCGTAGGACATTGACAGAGTGTCTCCGTACGAACTTCTCCGTCTGCCATGACGAAGTCGTAGAAGTAAGGTGTGTGTTTGGGGGGGGGGGTTAATGGTACAAGTTAAAATGGAGTGACATTTTGAGGTATTTCTGACAAGGGGACAAGGGGAGGTGTTATATGCCTATGGCACAGCGACAGAGACAGACAAAATTTGTTTTACGTCAAGCAGCACTTTCTGAGATGTACCTTGTCCAGAGAGTTGCCCTTGTCGTTGTTCTTCTCAGGCAGGCTGTTGCCGGAGTCTGTGCTGATGAGTGAGCCGCGGGAGTCTGCGTGGCGCACAGAGTTAATATTGGGGGTGGATGATGTGTGAGGTGAAGCTGTTAAAAACAAAAAAAAAACATATATACAGTATATATATATATAAATAGAAAACCAAAAAATACTTTGTTTCCCTTATTTCATTCACTCATCATTCTTTCACTCACCGGTGCCTGAGATGACTCCAAAAACATCTTTGTGCAAGCTGGTGTCCAGGAAGGTGCTGGACCTGGGAGGTGTCATCAAGGCATTGGTGAGGAGTGAATCTTCTCTCCCATTCTGAAAGAAAAAACAATGTAAGAGCTTCATGGACACAGATCCACATAAAGCAGTGTATGGTCTTTTGAAAAGCCAGTAGGTGTGTGTGTCTGCGTGTGTGTGTATGTGTGCGTGAAGGTTTGTGATTGGTCCCCAGATCTACTGAGGGACTCTAAATGTCTTGGTTATAAGTGTTCGGGCATGTATAATAGCATTTTCCCCTAACCCAGACATTGCAGTCAAAACAAAATTATGATGTTTTAACTTAACATATTATTTGAAATGCATATATGCAAGGAACTATTTTATATTTTCACAATTTACATTTACATATTGTACAGGCCGATGTAATACACACAACAAACTAAAACTGCTAATGCAACCTTTTTTCCTCTCTTTTGTATTGTTTAACAGTGGGTATAGATGGTAAGCTGGAGGGTTATTTGATGTTCTGCATTTTTCTTAGTTTGTGATGCAACTAAAAAAGCTCTGTTTCAATGACATGCTCGAAAGAAGCCACTAGGTGGCTCTCTTACATTGCTGGAGTGGTTGACAGGGAAGGGGGATACTTCTTTCACATTCACCCTGTTGACATTCTCCTGGAGCAGACCAAACAAGGGCAAGTACAGGGTGGCCAACCTGGCCTGCTGGCTCTGGAAAAGAAATCAATCTCTCAACAGAATATCCCAGGATCAGACCGACGCAGCAGACACAGTGGAGTGGAAATGCAGGAGCCACGAAGCATTAAGGCGCTGCTTACTTTGGAGGTGTAGCGGTCATCAAATGTGTGCTTGATCATCAGGTTCTTCAGCACCTGGATGGATATCTGACGGATCTCCCTGAACTCCTGCAGAGCTGCACTGACCTCCCTGAGCAGCAGCCCGACCAGGAAGTGGTTCTTGCAGAAGTCATCTGTCAGCGAGTAATCCAGCTGGAGGTCTGAGGTGAAGAAGAAGATGGAGAGATGAGGTCTGGCTGACAGGATGTGAGAAAGATGATGAAGTTACAGGTGACACTTAGAATTCATTATAATCTGACATATAATAACAATATTAATAATAAAATGTGAAAGATCTGTAAATGTAGATTTTAGCCAGCATAAAGACTCAACAATTCAAATTCTGCCCTTGCTGGCAAAGTATTCTTTTTGATTTATTCTTTTGTTTTCCATCTAACCATCTACATGAGGGGAAAAAACCCCAGATCTACGGATGAGCTCAGACTTTCATGTTTGACAGATTCGGGCTGTGTGACTGAGCCACTGCTCTACATCATCAGCGATGACTGTGGAAAAAGACAAACAGGATTAAAGATAGTGATTGAACAACAGCAGCTGTTCACATATGGTTTCCAACAGCAATCCCAAATCACACACACACCTACTCACTCAAAGATTCCCCCAAAAAGACTGTAATCAAATTAAGGTGCTGTTTTGTCTACTTTTATCTTTTTTGAGAACTTGTATTTCAAGCATGCATGAATTAAAAGACATCAGATTTCTTAGAAATGACAGAAGATAAAGTGTCTTTTTTTTGTGAATCACTCATCACTACTCCCAAACCGCTTGAAGATAAAAAGGAAAACTACTCGCACAGAAAATCACCCACAACTGCACAAAGAATCCCGATCCTTTTCTAATATACTGCATGACTACAGCAGCAGAATCTTACCCTGCTATTTCTTGAAAATCATCCCACATAAACCAGATCACAGTAAAGCTGCAGTACAACTGATTAAATTTAGATTTTAGAGGGAATTTGCAAGCTTTCTGGTTCTGGTTGAATGATCAGATTGAAGTCTGCTTTTTTTTTTTTGAGACGAGCACACCTTGCACCTACCTACAGGAGTATCGCATGACTCCACCGTATCATATGGAGACAATAACGCTAATTGAGGAACACACACAAGAAAGAAACAGTCTTCAGCTACAACAAAGCAGTTTGATTTCAATATTCCACTGAAACACTAATAATTTAAGCACGGAGGCCCTTGGAAATGACCCACAGAGAAACGACGGTGATCTTCTCACCTTGAAATCTCAGTATCCGTCCCTTTCCGAACGGCATGGGCAGGTTCAAGGGGACGTAGTGCTCGTGGTTGCACACGACACGCAGGAACTCAAACTTGAACTCAAACAGCGTCTGCGTTTAGAAACGACAGAAGCCAGTGAGGCAACTTTCACATAACACTCAAACAAGCGGAACCTTTTCCAAAAGCATAGCTGGAGCATGGCCTGATATCCTCCATTAGAGCGCTGACTGTCCTTGAAGTCTTTCCTTTATGAATCATGGTTTACAAACAAGCCGTCGTACAGTGTGTTTCTAAGAAGAATGGTACTGTTTGTATCTTCAGCGTACCTTTGGGTCTCCAGGCATAAATGAGTTGATATAGTTGTTGATCTGCTTGAACACAAAGCCTCTGTCCATCAGGTTGAAACAACGCTACAGAATGAAGGAGGAAAAAACAATTCTGTCATTATTCATAGCAAACGAGAAATAAATCTGTATTAGTGTAAACCACTGGTGACGCCACTGAACCTTGGTCGGCTTTAACTTTTTTTTTTTTTACACTCAAACACGCCTTGATCTTTTACAGAAGTCACCGTGGATCCTGACCTTGATGAAAACTGCCAGACTGTGGTTGGCGTTCCTGGCGGCGTCCAGGTTGTCTTTGTACTTCTGTGTGATGTGTGGCATCATCATGTTGACCAACGTCTCCACTGTGTGATGGAAAGACGCAGAGAAGCGTGTATTCCTGGACAGCTGAAAGACAGAACCAGGGCACAAATACAAAACAATGACAAATTGATCAATATATTTGCGCCCCATTTTATAAAGATTTCCATCTTCAGTGGAAAAGAATGGGCTTGGGGTTCAGAGCCATACTGTAGATAGTTTATGGAAGTTGGGGCATACTAAGAGATAGACTGACATATTGTTTTTTGTCTCTTCAAAAAACACAAATATGCAAAAGGAGCACTGCCAGCCTTGTACTTTAATTGAAACTTCACAGTTCCTCCTCTGGCGCATTTACTTGCTTCCGTTGTGGCGTCCACATAATGCCAGTGGAGGTTAAACACAGGGGATGTGGTTGCTTATGGGGTATGAACAAATGCAGCCAATTAAACTGCACAGCAGTGTTGGGAGAGACCGTGGACACATAATACTTTGACTGCGGTACTGTGGCTGTCCTCAAGACTTGGCATGTTGTAAACTACAGTGAGGAGCCTAAGCTGTAATAAAGCAGACACGTGCAGGCACCTTACCTTCACTTTACAGCTCTCAATCAGGTACTGAGCCATGGACTTGACTAAGGCTTCAAAGAAATACCAGGAGTACTGCGGAGCAGACAAACATTAATCAGAGAACAATAGAGAGGATGTTCACGTCAATTATAATTACACACTGCATAAACCCTTTAAAAAACTGCAAATATGTTACCTTGAGCAACTTGTTACTTGTGAGGAAGTCAGTGGAAGGCTTCAGGATAGCGGTCATGGCTTTAGCCAGCTCCTCGTGCACTGTTCGTGTGGTGGAGGACGTGTATGGCTCAGTCTTGAATACAAACTGTATCGGACACACACAGCAGGAGAGGTGTAAATCCGCCGGCTTAAACATAAATTACAAATGGTGAGCTGTGATGCGCGGCGTGAAATTTTTACTTTCACATATGATCTCAGGTAGTGCTCCAATCCCTCCTCGTGGCACTGGGCGACGATGTGAATCATGACTCTAAAAGGAAACGGCAGCAAAAGACAAGCACGAATGAGGAAATAGCCTTGTTCATTAAGAGTATCCACACACAGGTTCTGTGCTCACAACACTAACCACTTTGACTTTCATATTTAGAAATATCTTTTTGACAGATGCGTTGGATCGAAGACTTGATTGAATTGACTTGAAAACTTAATTCAGTAGGTCTGCGGGTTTTTTGTATATACATTAATGGTGACAATGTGATACTTCCAACTGTTTGTAAAGTAAATCATAATTCACATGAAAGAACTTGGGTTTCAAAGCAGCTGAAGAGACAAGGAAGGTTCCAGGGACACTTGCCTGGTGACATTGACTGCCACGTCCTCTTGGGTGGCACTGGTGAGCACCCTGAACAGCTGATTCAGGGTGGTGGGCAGGAACTTGATCATCACATGGCTCTCCATGGCATGAAGACTCTGATGGCACAATTTCACAGAGGTGTGTTTACAAAGAGTTCAGTCATATAGTTCTTAACGTGACGCGAGGAGAATAAATGCGGGGAAATGGTAATGACGTCTTCCTTCATCACTTTAAAAAAAGAACACGGGGCTGACGCCAAATAAATGTGGGGATACTAATCTAATGACAACAACAGGATGACATGAGTGAACAATAATGTGTTAATCACCCACACTGTGTGCTCCAGTGCCTGGAACATGGCAGAGAGTAGGCACTTGTGCATCAATAGCTGTGTACAGGAAACTAAACACAAACCTTGCCAAAGTCATTTGGCTAGCTGCCCGTCAGCACAGCTGACCTCCAGTTTGACCCTCGGGCTATTGTTCATGTTCACCACTGTGTTTACATTACAACCCAAGAGATGCATGGGACAAAGCGTTGCTTTCCTTGTCAATGTCCACCAGGGGAGCTGTGAACTGAGATTCCCACGGAGTGAGAGATGGAAAAAGCAATAACTGCAACGCCAGCTATGGGTAGACTTCTGACAGATTCACCGGTCTCAATCGAATCTTTACAGGTAAGCTACAAATAAATTTGGAATCAAAAGCAGTGGGCAAAGCCCTGCACAAGCTGTCCAGAAGAATGAGCTGTTGGCAAGCCACAGCACAAAGTAGAACATGTGATTTCAACATCAACCAAGTGTGACTGTGAGCATGAGCCACATTCATCTGGCAAGTTCATAGAAGAAACTTAAGTGTAAAAACCTGACTAACTTTTCCCTTCAGTTATCCAAAAAAGTTTTAATAGTCATTCTGTTCAGACTGAACCCCCAATTCAACACTAGAGTCCTAGACTGTATGTCAACCTTGTGGATTGTGGTTTAAATATGGCTCAGTGAGACTCAACAGGCTCTTAAGATTCTGTCTAGCCTGCACATAGAAAATTAGAAAATAGAAAATCCCACAAAATTGTAACGTAAATGTGAGACATTGAACCAAATGTGGATAAGATCATAACACAAACTATATAAGCATGAAATTCTATTTTTCTATTCTCTTTTTTAAATTTTCCTAACAGTTCCTTAAAATCTTGCACTGTACCTTCAGGTATTTGACCAGTTCTCCTCCTGATGCCTGGGCTGCGGACGCTATGCTCTGACAGTGATGAAAGAAATTGTGCAAATGTTGATCCTGACATGTTGAGACAAAAAGAATACAGGAGGTTATTCCATGAAGCTCAACTGTGATGACATCACGGCACGAGATCAGATGTGACGAAAGAGACAACAAAGACAAAACAAATACCAACCTGAGTATAGACAGTGGACACAAGGTGAGTGGAGACCTTGAATAAAGGCTTGCCTCCATCCACCCATTTGACTTCAGGACCCGAATGCTGTTACGACAATAGATAAACAATCCTTTGGTCAGTAATTCAGTAAATATTATATATTATATCTGTGCCATCATCTCTCAAGAATTATATTTTTATTTTATTTTGTACTGTACTGAACGTAGTGGTACAGCACTTGAACTTTTGAGCAGATGAGACCATCACCATTTAACGACATGAGGATGCACTCTACCTTGCCAGCGCCCTCAGGACAGCTGAGGTATCCGGCAGGCAGGTTGGCGGCCACGGGGATCTGACTCTCACTCATGACCACCCGGCCATCCTTCAGCAACGGGAGCCAGGCGTAACCCACTGAGAACGGAGACAGAGGAGAGAATGCTTCAAGCCAGTAACGTCAATAACACACACAGAGATGACTCTCCTGTGTGTGCAGGCGTCAAATGGAAAACCCAGATATTTTAAATGATGCGGTTTGGAACTGTCCATGTGATGACTCGAATGGTGCAGTGTTTCACCTTGCGCCTCCACCAGGTCTCTCTTTTTGGTGCTGGCCTTGCTGTTGCTATCACAGCTGACGTGGTAGAAGGTGAAGAGCAGATGGTGTTTCTCGTGGAGCTGAGTTGGCAGCTCGATCTTGAACTAACGGACAAGAGCAGAAACGGACGTCTAGTCACCGATTGTAACGACTGTCACAATACGTGCGACAATGTCTTGCGGGCGTGGCACGCATCACTGAGGCTTTCTGAAGACATCGGGCACAGGGCATCTTACCTCGTCATAAAATTCGGGGTTATGCTGGTGGTGTAATACTGCAGCAAATGCATTTTTGGTAAACAAGGGTCCTCCGGGTCGGCCGTAGATGCACTATGTAATAGCAATAGATGATTAGTTCCTGTGAAGGGTGGGGTTATCATTCGCAGCTTTTCAGAGCACTTCCATGACACACATGGAAGTGCTAACACACAACAAACATGAGTTTACCTTCAGTGAAACAGCCTCTTCTTCATCTGAGTCCTTGAACTCAATGCAGACAGCTATGTTTCTAGCCTGAGGATGGACACAACAGTTTACTCAGCCACACATTATGAGAGAAAAAAGCTGTAGCTGTAGAAATAAGAAATTGAAATAAAACTGAAGGGGGGCTAATCGGGTAATTATGGGAACTTTCATGCTACAATGACACTGTGCAGGAAAAGCTTGTGATACCTTTGCAAATGACTTTTGGCTGTCGTACTTCAAGTGCTTTGGGGTAGACGTAGAGGTGATTGTTGTAGATGGTGAAAGGCTGAGAACATTTGGCTATGCACGGCACAAACTCCTCCACTTCAAAGAAGATGTTGGCTCTCTCGCTGACATCAAACTGCTTCACGGGAATGTAGGATGAGGTAACACAATCTGTATACAGGAGCAAGAGGGAGGGAGACCAAATAAACAGCCCGCAGACAACGGGTAGCCCGAACAGAAGCAGCTTTCATCTCACACGCTGGCTACAGCGCAGTGAGTTTCGGGGGCTTACTTGTCAAGTCAGGGGCTACACTGTCAATGGTAACATCAAGGTTTCCTAGGATCACAGGCAGCTTGGCCATCTTCTCTGGCCTGAGGAAAGGAAAATAAACTCCAGTTAGGCCTTTGCTATCATCCACCAAAGTCTGAATAAGCAACAGGCAGGCAGCCTAGACATGAATAAATGGTATATGACCGCATTCACAGATGTGAGCAAACATCATATTTTCAAAACTGACCAGTATTTCCCAAAGTACAATCTATATGAACATACTTTCCTATCCAAAAAATCTGCAAGAATACTTAAGATCATTTATAATAAAGCACACTCATAGAAACATTACTGACTTTCTGAAATCAGCCAGCAGTTTGAGCATATCATCGTTGGACAGCTTGTTGCTGTCCTGTCTGTACAGAGCTGAAAAGCGAGCACTTTTGTCCAGCGTCCCTGAAGCATCCTTGAACAAAGGCCTGCGAGAGAGTACAGAGAAGTCAGGAACATTTCTCTTGTCCAACACACACACCTCCGTCCCTGTTTGAATGAACAGAAGTTGCTTGAAGATGATGTTTCATCGGTCAAAGAAAGAACGTGTGCAGTTTGGACCTGCAACTAACAATTATTTCCACAATTGAAAATTGATGATACATCTTAAGGGCAAGTTTGTATGGTAGGTGTGGACTAACAAATTGTAATGAGTGCTCATGATGGCATAATACCAACTGTTATAATTGGGAGAGAACACAATAAAAATATTATCACTTAATTCTGTCATTGCTTGTTGGTTTATTCAGTCTTTATGTGGGTTTAATTATATGTAATTATGTGATTTAAAGTTTGTAGACTCCACCATACACAGTTGGCATCTGACACACATAACAGTCTCATTTGTTAAAAGAGATGAAGTACCTTGCTGCCCAGGCAAAAGGCATCCTGTACTGGCCTAACCGGCTACATGCCAGCTTGGCATTTTTCAGGACCTTCTGTGCCACCTGGTGGAAAACAGGAACACGCTGTTACCTGAGCTTAAACACACAAGCTGGGTTTCATTATTCACAGCGCTGTAACATCAAGTATTCAGCACAATGCCAGTCTCAAAACACATATCCCAACACTCTGTGTCCTTCAGACCTTGTATACACACACACACACACACACACACAGTTCCCATTTTTTCTTTTCTGAATCACATTACTACCCACCACGGCCCATTCTGGGTGAACAGCCACATTTGTACAGCCAAAGTCAATGCTTTTGTTGAGTGTCTGTGCCGCTGGTCAGCATTTAAAAAAAAACAAGGATGATTATCTTGTGTATAATGTGGCATAATCTGGTGGAATCTGCTGAGTGCATGTGTGTCTGGTGGTGGGTTCATAGGGGTTCATAATACGAGTTCATCGGTCAGTCGGTACCTTGGTGGAGTCTGAACTCTTCATGTACGGCTCCGCGCAGTGGTTGATTCCCCCCTGAAGCACCTTCTCTATGCGAGCCACCAGAAAGATATCGGGGTGAGGGCATGTAACCGAGAACACTCCCTGTGGTGACAGTGGATATATTAGAATAAATTTAAATACTGTATGTACCGGTAGATTTGAACATGAAACGAAAGACGCATTTTAGACGTATTCTGCGAAGAACCAAATATTTGCTTGTTCCTTTATTTTGACGTTCTTCACCTGTCGGGGATACTGCATGGCCGCCTCTGGCACCCCATGGACCAACCGTTGCCCCTCAGGGTGAGTGTCCCCTCCCCCATTCATATACTGGCTGTTGTTATTGGGCACCATGCCCCTGACAGACGGGTGGTTTAAGTCTACATGGAAGTCAGAGGAGATCTTCCTCCCATTCTGGATATCGAACAGCGAGAGAGTGACGTAGAAGGGCTCCACCTAGAGAAGAACCAGATAAACAAACAAGTCTGCATTAGCATGCTATTAGGTAGTTTAATGTTAGCATTAACAATTAGCTCTTAAATATATATCTGCTGCATTACAACGACCATTGTGACTTGGGTAAAGTAAGAAAAAATCTGTGGATGGACCGGGGTGACCACACTTAACAGTATCTGCTCTGCATGTGTGTTTATGTGTGTGTGTGTGTCCTGTCAGCATCTTTGTGGAGACAGTCTTGTTTTGTCTTTAATCGACAGTTTCTGCTGGGAGGGACAGCAGGACATCTGACTCCATTATACAGATTGTTTGCAATTACTGAGCCTGTGGCCCAGTTGCTATGCCGACGCCAGTCCTTCGGCAGCTCAAAATAATGAGTCCATCCGCTCTGCTATGACGAAGCAACTCATTCATCTTTAGTCAGGCAGATAATGATATTTCTGTTATTTAGCACCTATTGTGGCCAGGGAAAAGATCAGCCTTACGTTTGTCGTGGGTCCCTCTTCGTTCTCGGCCACACAGCTTTGCAGGTTGAACGAGAGGTCATTGCAGTTCACCAGAAGGCGTTTGCCAAACTTCTCCTCAAACTGCTTCACATCCGGCTCTATTCCTGAGAAATCTAGTTTCTAGGAAGACAGCACAATAGCATCACATTTCATTATGGAGAGTCAGGTTGGGTCTTACTGCTACCTGGGGACAAGTGAACTTAAATTCACTTTACATTTAATTACCTGTGTGTCAGGGTCCAGGGTGAACAGCTTCAATCTGGTCTCATTCCTCATCCTAGACTCTATATCTCTGGTGCTCTGAGGAGAAGAAAGGCATTTCCTAAATCAATTTAAACAAAAAGCATCTGAAATGCCAGAAGCTCCGTCCCAGAGATTTGCACTCAGTTGGTTTTATCATTAGGACATTTTTTTGTCTTTTGCTCCCATCTGGAAATATGACTTAATATTTTATGGGCTCAGTGGCGAGTGTCAGGTGGTACCAGCGTACATTTTTGTGCACTGTAACCTGTCAAGCTGTTTTCCAGCTAACTCTTATCACCAGTGTCCATGCACATATGGCTTTACTATTGCATACCACTAACAGCATTTTTCTAAATATCCATGGGGGGTGGGGGCAATGATTTCTGCAGCCGTAAGTCATCATACTGTGAATAATTTATTTAAGAAACAGATTATATCTAGCAGTTTAAACTCCTGATGCAGGTGTCAGCTTTTTGCACTACTGAACATCTCACTTACTCTAAGTTTGAATGTTGTTGGATGCATGTTTAGAGACCAGATGTTTAACATGCATGGTTGCTTTTTGGACAAAATCCAAATAACACCCTAAATCAATATCGGAGCAGTACTGTGGAAATTATAATTTAGGTATAATAATAATTTTAGGTAATTTTAGCTAATTTTAGTGTTTACTTACAGATTTGATCTGCAAAAACAAACAGATGACTGAGAAATTAGTTGTGTAAACCAGTGACTTACAGCCTCAGTGAGGAACATAGATTTTTTTGGATTCAACTATATGTGATGATGCATCAAATGTGTGAATATCCAGTGAAGATGCAGGACCAACCTGAAAGCTGTCCATACTGCCGGAGGAGCTGTCTGACTTTCCAAGATCATCGTCTAAAAAGAAAATACATGTTGTTGGATCCAGGCCAAAGATAGGGAGCAACTAAACCACCATGTGTTGTAAAGTGCCCTTAATCAGTTACTGACATGCAAAAGTTCAGTAAACACTAATTCAACTGTGCAGGGATCAGTCAGGATTGAGAGGAAGACACTGCAGGTCTCATTCGCATATTTTTAAAAAATCTCCAAGATCTCCTCAAACAGATTTTTTTTCCCCTCTCATGCACAGTGTGATTAATAAAAGCTGAGGAGTTAGGGAAGATTAGTCGAGCATTTTGTGCAGGGGCATTCAGCCTCTTTCCTCCAGCAGCTAAGCCTCCTGTGAGACAGGAGGTAAGTATTAAAAAATTCTGGGTGGTCCAGTATCACATCACCACAGACGACACGTAGACGGACAGGAAGAAGCAGGAGAGAACTGGGAGTGGATGTTGTTGTTGTGAATGAGCAATGTCTCATTAATAATATCCGCAGGTAAGTAGAGTATCCCAGAATAAATAAACTGATACTGATGAGTGGATTTACTGGATCTCCAAGTATGGATAATTATTATTATGGATAGAAAAACTTAGGCAATTATTCTTCTTAGGAACTGACCTTACATAATAGCACCACCGTTGCTTCTATAATCACATATATAAACAAAATACTGAAATTCAGGTTAAGCTATATACCTGTATATCAAGGTTTATCAAACTTTTAAAGCAGCAATAAATTGTTGCTCTATCCACTTTTTTCTCTATTAAACATTTGGGTTATAAAATGGTCTCAAAATAAATCAATTATGAAAATAATTATTGATTAATTTTGTGGTGTTTCACTTATTGCTTACTTACTGCAGCTCTACAAATTCGAAAAAGTAAGTAAGGATCATGTATGCAGATAACTTTATGAAGTAAAAAAACCCTCACACTTTTTATCCTTCAGGAACTGTAAAAATGTATCGCCAAATTCACAAACCATCGTGAACGTCTCCATTCCTCTTTTCCTGCATGGCGATCTCAAAGCTGCTGTGCAGGATCTTGTTGAGGGTGTTGATCCAGTCTTCCATCTCTCCCTCGCTGTCTGCAGCCAGCAGGTAGGTGCTCTTATCCTGCATCTTCAGCTCAAATGCAAACCTCCGAACCTTGTTGTTCTGCAGAGACAACGCACGAGCGGATTAGAGGAAAGCAAGAACGAAGTGAGCGGGCAAAATCTGAAGATATATATATTTTAATGCAAGAGTACATAACAATGATTTAGAAAGGACACATTCTGTTATCAAAAAATGGGAGACGGTATTGTGTATTGACTAAGTTCAGTTTTTTGGATTTAAAATTCAAAAACCCGGCTGTGGAAATGGCAGGGCAGAAGGAATGTTTTATCTCACTCTCCAAAGCAAACACTGAGCCGTTGCCAGTTCACCAGAGGGCAGTTGATGTTTAATTTTATGATTTAAATCACGACTTTTGGTTCACCCTTATCCCCACTTCCTTCAATTTAGCTGCTTGAGTCTGCAAAAACCTGTATGTTTAAATCTAGATGTATATGCAAAGTAATATTCAATTTCAAAACACTGACCTAAACCTGACACTAGCTACAAAAAAATCTACAGAATCTCTTCAAAGAAGTGGGCAGTTAAACTCCATTTCATTTTAACTGCCACAGACAGCAAATGGACACAGTGAGTAAGGGAGGGACAGAGTATTTCCATCTGTGCAACAAAGCCTCGAACTCTGCCAGGACCACAGCAGAGAAGGAGCTGCTGAGTGAAGTCAACAGAAAACGAGCTGGATCTGCAGAGGTGAACTATGACCTCCAAACAGCCAGGAGGAGCGATGTCATCTGCCTCATATGGGTATTAGTGTTAATATATTCCAGCCAATTCAGAAACTTTAGGTGCTGATTCAGCTGCCACTTTTCCATAACACACACACACACAGCTGTTGCTTCCACTCTGCCTGTACGTATTAATAAAAAGTATTAATAAAGCAGTTATTTCCTTAGTGGAGCAGGAAAGTCATCTCATTATTGTCAGCAGTGAGTGGATTGCTGTACTGTGGTTATGGCTTTGGCTTGCCCATAGTGTTGAAACAGCAGAGTGGGAGTGATTGGGGAGGGAGAGTCATTATCTGCAGGCTGGCTGAGTAAACACAGAGAGGGGTATTTAGGACAGAAATAAAACCAGTTTTGATAAACACACTTAATCATCTGATAGGTAGGAGGTCCGGTCTCATTTTTCTAGACAACGCAGCACACCCATGCTCGGGGAAATTAACACACAATCCACTCGACGTTAGTATCTGTCCTATTACTTCACACAGCGGCTGGGTAAAGAATGCATAATAGGTCAGTTTACATCTTAAGCCATTTTAATCCACATTAACCTACAGGGACTGCTGGTTAGTTCATTAACACGCGGCAACACTCTGTGTTTGAGCACACAATATGTTGGCATCTTAACAAAGCACAGGAGCAGCTCGGCGCCCAGTGTGACGTCACTACACATGCCTTCACAACTGAAGAGTTAAACATCTGCAGCTCCACTTACAGAGCCGTCTCTGCACACACACAAAAACACACAACTATACAGTATGTGGAATACCAGGGGCTGTGCAATGCTATTCAATGACTTTTGTGACAATTAGCAGCACGCTTCTTCACACACAATGGATTATTCATATATCACAATCAGTGTATAATTAACCAAGTCACAACACATTTTGAAAGCATTGCTGTGATTAACATACAGCATTTAACACTTACCAGCAGGATGGGGCGTAACACCATTATGAATGATATGAAAGTGTCAAATATGAGCCAGGGATGGAAAAAAAGCAAAAATCCAGTAATGTAATGGTTTTATGGGCTGAACTTTACAGTTATGGAATTTTTAAGGGTTAGCTCATTGCGTATGAGGTAACCCTTAAAATTCAATGAGCTTTCTACAGATGGATGAAACCTAAATCACATGAAATAACACTGCAGAACAGCCAAATATGGTTTCGGGGTCATTTGGAGGTTGTGTCACCAGCGCAGAGATTGTGCAACTCAGAACTTGACAGGTTTGTTATTTTGGCTGTGGGACATCCTGCTCAGTGCTTTTTTTTGGTCCCAGTTCTATGGAGAGTAAATTTTACTCACTCTCATCGAGTATTGAGTAGGTTATGTGTCTATGTAGAATCCAGCAATGGTCAGCCTCTAATTCTGAGTCTCAAATACAAATAGGAACCAGTCTATATAAATCAGTTTTTTAATCTTCAACGAATAAAATACTCATGTGGTACTTGTACAAGAGTGTACACACATTTGTGAACAAAATGAAACAAATGTGTTTGGTTGTAATTATTTGAGAAAATTACAGCAAATGTTTTAAAAATGTGGTTAAAGTAATGGTTTATTGATAAAATGTCAATATTTTGTTGCATTTTGTTCAATAGTCTTGAACCAGAAGATCTTTTACAACTGAGGACTCTCATACGGGGCAAGTCTGTGACTGAAAATTTGTGGAGGTTCAGCACATACGCCAACAAAAGCTTTCAAACGCTGAGTGCACAACTCTCCTCCCCGACATGATAGGAATCAAGCAGTCCTATCCAAAAACTCAGCCTTCATGATTACTGATCAATGTCGGCTGGATGCCCCAACACTGAAATCAGGTTCTCTCCATCTACCGAGATGATAGACGGATAACAACACACCCAGTGAGTCTTGGCCTACATTCAGGTAGCAGCACGTGGCATTGATTGTGAGGCTGATGTAAAGTGCACGGAAGTGAGACGTCAGCATTCACCTTGTCTCACCAGACGAGAGTCAGCAGTAAAGCATGACCTTCGGGAGGAGGGAGCTCAGGTTTCAAGGAAATGGAAAGGAGATGGTCTCGGATACTTTTCAGCAGTAGTCCATCACTGTTAGAGCAACTTGTGTTGACAGTTTGCCTGTTATAGCTCATGTTTTCCCCTGCATGTTGGGAAATGCATTCATAGAGACAGAAATTGCAAAGAGGAAGTAGCTATGTCCAAATTCTCCGTTTATTCCTGGTAAATGGCATTTTAATTTCCCCTGGGGACCTGACTACACCCTGTGCTACCAAGATGCTGAAAACGGATATCCCGTTTGGCAAAGCAGGTAATGGGTCATTCAGGGTCACTGCGGTTTAACAATAAATGTGTTCGTGCCAAAAATGACTGGAATATTTCAGCGCATACCTGAACCACGCCCATGCAGGAGTCCAAGAAGATGGTTCCTTTGGGCTCTTTGGAGATCTTCTCATCCTTGTAGAAGTTTAAATTGTAAGAGCCGTCCCCAAGCTGGGTCAGGTGGAAATACCTCCTCTTGAATGACTGAAATAATTAGAAAAAAATGATATTCAACTTTCACATCACTGGAAAACTAAATACAACCTTTAAAGTCATCAACACCCTCGACCTTGTACAGTATAAGAATAGGCTCAGTTTTATCAACAATGGTAGCATATTTTGATCTAATGTAAAGGACAACTCAGTAAAACATATACACCCACACAACAACCCCATCTGTCTGATGTTTGCTTGTAATTTTTGTTATTTTGTTTTTGTTCAAATATATTAAACTGTTTTGAATAAAAAGAAAGAACAAAAAAGTCATTTACACAGTCTCTGCACAGACTGCATGTGTTTTGCATTTCAGCCGTTTTTCTTCATTACCACAGAACTGGCACAAAATAAAACGAATACATTATGCAGTTTTAGTAATCTGTAAATATTCTTAGCGCAACTACTAATATTTATTTTCACTATAAATTAATCCTTCAATTATTTTCTCCATTAATCAATTAAATATATTGTCTGCAAAATGCAAGCAAACGGTGACAAATACGCCTCATAAGTTTCCAGACATTATACAACAATGATTCATTTGTCTGGCTTACAGTCCAAAACCCAAAGATATTTTGTGTTGTCATGTAAGACAATGAAGAAAGAGAAAGACCCAGATGACCAATCAATCATCAAAACATTCGTCAATCCACTTATGTCAATAGAATAACCAATTAACTGACTAATTATTTTGGCTCTTAATGAGGCCCTTGCCACTTTCTCACCCTCATGGTGACGCTGATGGCACTGTTCATGTTGCCTTTATAGAGCCAGCCATGTTTGGTGATCCCGCCTTTCTGGGAACCTAGGGAGGCTGTATCCTGCAGGAGACAAAGACATGAGATCAGCCAATGTATTAAAAAAAACAAACAAACAAACTCGTGTTGCAAGAAACAAAACAAAACTCAGAAAAAACTCAGTTAAGACGTGCCACCATGCACTGGGAATAATGGGACAAAATCATTCCTTATAGTCAAGATCACGTCACCTGTTTCAAAAGAGAGAAAACATGCCAATATATTTAGAGCCACTAGTGGATTATCAGTGATGCTTTTAATACTGCCTGCCAAAACCTTTCCTCACTGTGCAGGAAAACCTTTGATCGTGTGGTTTGAGATGACACAGAGCCTGGCGTTATGTAGGTCTATCTCAGTCCAAACAAGCAGGCAGAGGAACATTAAACAAACTGCCACTGGGAACTCAAATAAATATCTCCATCTTCACAGCAGATCCTTGACACATGCAGCCGATTGTCTCACGCTCCTAAGGTGAGCAAGCCTGAGACCACGCCTGTCACACATGAATAAGCCACCATGAGCCACCAGCTGTCACAATCTGTAAAAGAAAAACCCATAAACCAACCAAAAATAGTCTGCTGCCCTGTCCTGTTTTCGATCAGCCCTGCATGAACAGAAGACGTGCCATTTGCAGGAACACAATCCCAAGTCATTTTGTGAAATGAGAAGAGTGAATGCACTTTCAAGATGTCATCGTCCTGGTCCAGCATCACTCCTTCTTCTTCTCCCAGTATAAAAAAGCAAAAAGGGTAGAAAATAATATCTTCAGCGTGCCTTGTGGAGTGATCTAAAAAGCATCTGGAAAGGTTCAGTGCCTTTTTCTCCTAGTCAATGTCTAGACAACATTCACCAGTTCCCAGAGAGGCACACAAATCACCGAGTTCATTCTATGTGAACTCCAATTTACTCCAAAGAGCAGAAGTCATTGATGAACTAAAGTCAGACAAAGAGAAGATGAACCAATTCACACAACAAATGTTAGGCATGGGTCCAAAGTACACTAGAAAAAAAGAAAAGGATTTATCCAGGGGATTTTTGGGGGAAGAGTTAATATCCGTTTCTTTCATCTGCACATGTAACCTTTCTGTTTGGAAAAAAAACCCCAACTTGCAGTGGCTGATGTGGAGGAATGGAGGCCAGAGAGAGAGGGGTGAGAGTTGAATGAAGGGTAATTTGGCTCTTGTTATTAGTTGTGTTGAAGACCTGCTCCTCCTGCCCTGTCTTATCAGAGTTAAGGTTGAATCTGAGGCTGAGCAGCACAGACTCCGATCTGTGACGACAGTTAAGGGAAAGGAGATACATATAACGCTGTTTTACAAAAACCCTAAATGTCCTGCACGCAAACACTGTCTCTCAGCTACTATTGAAGGGACGTTTTGTTGTCTATAGGAGGCGCAGTTTGACTTATCATGTGAGGAGAGTAGGTCAGGATCATCATCATACATCTTGAGAGGCAGTTTGACATTTGAGTACGTGAGTTTACAGCTTTGCATCTTTAAAGGCTCCTGTCAAATCTGAGTTTCTGTCAGAGGATTAATGAGCCTCCTCCCTGTGTGCGCCCGCAAGCGATTCCAGAGACAACAAATACTGTCAATTCAATCTGTGACGAGGATACACACCCACTCTGTCTTGCTGAACATGAGTCAACAGAGGGTGAAAAGTTCCAAACGTTGCAAAGTGGCCTTGAAAATTTGATCTTGTAGGAAAGACATGGTAAAAGTCTAATTACCCTCAATTCTTTCAGTTTTAGATACAGACCATCTCTTTTTCTGTGTGACAACTTTTAACTACTTTCTTTCTCCAAGTGACCGAGTGATGTCTTTTGGCATCTTAAAGATTAAAAAAAGAAGAAATCAGGGATAGTATTTCACACTGTTAAAGACTTTTGACAGAGACATAGGACATAAACTCACCTCATCTTTGTCAACATCCTCATCCACTTCAAACACATGGACAGCCAGTTTTTCAGGCCGGGAAACTTTGCTGCAAAAATATAATCGATTCACATTAACAGACGTCCACAGTATGTGTTAATGAGGTCACAAAAGAACATCATCGGAAGGTTATCGCTATTTTAAGTTACTTTATTAGTGCTGACTGCCACTGATATTCACAGCAGTTTCAGTTAAGCTAACTTGCTTTGATTTGTTTTCTGTCCGGTCCAAAATGATATGGACTGTGACTTATATGGTTTCATCAGTTTTTGTAAGTAATATTCACCAGCCGCGACAACTGTGCAAGATGCATTCACAAAAATTTACTGGTGTGTAGTTGAGATCAAAACGAACGCCCGTGTTCAAACATGGGTGTGGTCCAACTACTAGTTCTGAGTACTCATGTGATCATGTAGTACTCATGTGTTGGATTGTCAACATGTTGACGAACGTTGCGGCTGGTGTGTTGTGCGAGGGTCCCTTGTGTGTCATGAGAGTTAAAAAAAGGCAACATCAAGGTAAATGCAAATTCCAGGAGCGGTGAAAAGCAGCACTTGACTGCACCCGGAAACACGTTGAGGTGTACGCTTTCTGCTGGAAAATGAAAAATGTGCCAAAGGTAAGAAACACTTTGACTGAAAAAAGTGTGAAGTTTTTAACAGGCGATCCACGTCACAGTGTATTGTTTTAACTTCCCCAGATTCCCTGAAGTAACAGAACAGTTGGCAGCAGTAACACTGTCAAGGTCATTGTCAGCTCATATTCTAACGCTTTGTCGGTAAAACAGATACTCTTCAGGGAAGAGGCTGGAGATGACACAATCTCGAGACAATGAGGGTGGTTTCCACTTTGGCTGACAGTCGGGAATTATCCAGTGCGCCATAAAGAGGAAACACTCTTTTGTTGCACGGAAATAAGAATTATTTTCCTGCTGCGTTTCCTTTTCTTTGTAATTAAGTCACGACAACATTGTGTTCCAGGCAGGAAGCGAAACGGTCACACTGTGTGTGTGCGGTTGAAATCTCTGGCATCCATGTATCATGCAGAGTAGCTGTTGTTACTTGCCCGTCATAAGAATGTCTTGGTGCACGACCAAAATTACCTCTGTGAATGTAGTGTATAGTGGCGCTGACTACTTACTGCGGAAGCTGTCGAAAGTCTCCAGAATAGTCCTCATACTTGTAGTTGACGACATGCCAGTCAGTCTTGTAGGTCTTAATGCACTGATAAGACACAATGTAAACTGATTACAAACCACCGTAATGTTGCATCAACCCAGCACAATAATACATAGTTCAGTGGTACTTCAGGGTGATGTTAAGGTGTCAACATGCTTGGAACCAGCTGGTCCTTAGACGTGTCGTTCGAATACGACGGGTTATGGACGAATGATGATGATTTTTAATATCATTTTCTTCCCTTGCAAAACCCAGTGCTTGCATTACCCACAATAAAATTTGGATGAGCAATAGTTTCGTCAGAGATTTTGGTGTGTTAATCTACTCGCTGTAGTCCTGCTCCTGCTGTCTTAACAAGGAGATGAGGAGCAGGCTACAAAGGTTGGGTAAGACCATTTCTTGTAATTATATTTATTTTCAGACCCAAATCAACACTGACTGCAGCAACATCAATTCACCCAGTTTACCCAAATGTCCCATCTTCTTTATTTATCCAGCAGTACTCCCCAAGATCAGCTACAGTCTCTAAATTTGGTGGAGTTCCCCTTCAAATGCAAGGACCTCCACCCTAAAACAGGCTTACAGATAGCAGATAGGCCACTGAGAGCAGAAATTAAAGCACATATACAGTAAAATTCTTAAGGAAAAAGGAGTGTACTGCACAGTCTATTCATCTACCAACACAAACTGTGAGGGAGTGTATCGCCATCTCCCTTTGCTGGGAAAAGGAGTCATCTGTTCGTAGTTAAATTCGGCAATAGGAGCAGCTCACTGGTATCTCTTCTACAGAAATGCGTGCCTTGAGAAGAACTGCCCCGACAGGACAAAATGCAACCTGATCAGGAGAGCGATCGGAAACAGAGAGGCTCCCGCTGGGCTAATCTCCACAGCTGTCCTTCTGATGTCAGACAACACTTGACTGGGAGGCTTTGTATCTTTATGACTTCAGACAAAGGCTCCCAAAACACTGACCTCTGACCTGGAAGGTGAATTGTCAGCAGCCAGTTGGTCTACGGCTTAAGAGGACAGTAAGAGCAGTGTGCACAGGCCGGATGGTAGAGGAAAATCCGTTTCCCCTCTCATTGTCATAATTCATCACTTTATCAGCACCAACTGGAAATATTAACAAAGCCTTTTTTTCAGTCCCGCTGCAATCAGATCACTAAACAAACACCTCCTGTGTGTTTTCAAGTCTGTTAATGGCTTTCGCTCCAACCAAACTTCCCTTAGCATTTGAATAAAAGACTGAACTGTAGCTGAACCATTTCACAAGAGACATGACCTCGCACAGACAGACAGCTCCATAAACCAAAACTGACAGAAAGTAACCAGAGGTTTGAAAAACTTGCAGATTTTAAAAACTAATTACACTTCATCATTTCGCAGTCCCCTGGCAAAAATGAGATATGACTGAGGAAATACGGCACAAATAGTCCAGTTGCTTCTGATAATGAGCCATAATGAGCCCATATACCTTTTACACAACAGTTTCCACAGGCTACACAAAGATCTATGGATTCTGTATTTAGCTTTAACAAAGACATTTCCTGATCTGCTTTGATGTGATATATACATTACAGCTAATATTAGATCACAAGCTGGGTAATGAATCCACATTAGTGTCATTATTCTGCAGGGATAAGAATGTTTGGTGTACTTGCAAGTGATGCACTCCCCTTACCACTTCCCAACCTCGTGTACCGTGACTAAGCTCTAACAATGAAATGCATTTATATGTGTTTTGAAGTCTCCTGCAAGGATCTTAGTGTCTATAAAAGGTATAAAAAAGGTTGTCAGTGGTTCAGTCATGTGGGACTGCTGCTCTTGAACATTTTCATAAATTTACACTGAAGTTAGTCTGAAGCTGCAGTATGTCACACCCATAAAGAGGAGAACATTCATATGTCAACGCTCTCGCTTTTATGGCCGTAAGAAGTTGTAAATGTGGATTATTTAAAGCCTGTAAGGTCTTCATTTCAAAAGTCTTTTCTCAATAGAATTAAATATTCATGACTTCATGAACAACAATCAATGTTAAAGTTTTGAAAAAATGCTAGGTATTATTTATTCAGGGCCTTTAAATCCACCTACCTCTTGGACAAACAGACTCTGGGCCACCCTCTCTGCATTTTCAGGCACCGTGGGGTAGAGTGTTCTCCCTTGTCGCCTCAAAGTTGAAATCTGCAGAACAAAGCAAGATTTTTTTAAGGACAGAAGAAGAATGGGGGAATAACATGGAACAGATCACAGAACACTGTCAACACAGTAAAAGTGAAATTGAAACAAAATGTGGAAGACATTTCTCAAGCTGCAACACCTTTTCACAGCATTACAGTTTGTGGTCTCAGCTGGACACAGTGGCTCCTGGTGTTCTTTCAAATATTTGTCTGCACTCGGGAACGGACTGAGGTCCTTCTGAGGGTTCAAAGAGGCAGTATGTGAGGGAGGCAGGGTGCTTGTCAATAACGTTGACCTCCAGGACCCCCAGACGACACACCCCGAGTCTGGCTCTCTGCCACTGTGCAGGCGCTGTGTAATCAGCGTCTCAGCACCTCAAATGCTTCGTTTAAGGCTTAAACTAATGACCAGCAGGTCAAACAGCAAAGAAACAAAAATCAAGGCTCTGCAAGTAAAATCCCATAAGCATATTGTGAAAAATCTAAGAAATTTTCAATTCATCCAGTCTTTCCTAAAGCTTTTTCTGACAAGGTGGCACAGTAATAATAACATTCACTTGGACCGGACAACTTCCAAGAAACAAAGATACTGACAGTGACTGGACGACCACAGCACAAAGGATTTGCCTCACGTGGTTGGTAGGGAGAGGAGCTGTTTTCGAAACTGAAATAAGCTATCTGAAATGGTTGTACTCAAAATTTTAGAGAACCAAGCAGCTTTTTTCTTTCTCAAGCAGCAGCATGAAAGCCAGAGCTCCGTTTAAACTTGCCCTGAGTAAGTTACTGCAACGAGCAACAACCTCACCATCAGGTCTTGGCAGGAGGATTAAGTACGACTGTAAAAATGAAGTGCATTTGATCACGTATAATCCCTGCGAGCAAGAGCGAAATACAAATACAACCATTACGTGGTAGCGCTTCAGCTGACTGACTTGAAAGGAAACAACTGAATTCTGGTTTTTGTGCGAGCCAAATGCCTGACAGCTGTGAGCGTGAGCTGCATTCTCTGTGACTGTGAGGGATGCAGACAGAACCTCGATTATCTTTTCCACCGATACGTTTTATTGAAATGAGAAGTGCTTTTGTGCAGAAATATGTTTTATGTAATCATCTTACGGTCCAATATTCTAATCGAGTGAACAATTTTGACCTTATTGTATATAATCCTAATTTTTACTGACAATACCCAATACAAAATTACACTATAACTACAACTGCAATTGCAAATTTGCCATCATTCTCTTTGCCTTCCTCTTCCTCTCAATGACCGCGTGTTTGGCGTTAGACTGAGTGGTGGTCATGTCAATTACGACAGATTTCATACCGAGTTTGTATTTGGGAAGGCATAGTCTCCCCTTCCTCTCTGTTAGCCAGGTTTCCTGCAGTGGAGATGGTAATCAGCGCAATCCAAGCAGGAGAAATAAACAGGGATGGAGGTAAGAGGGAGCCAGGAAGTGGGAAACGGGAAGCGCTTAATTGGGCTACAAGTTGTCGGGTAAATCCATAGGATTCTCTGGTGGAATTGCCCCTAAATTAGCATGGGATAAAGCTGCACTCTGTAAGGATTTTTTTTCAAAATGATTTCCCTTTCTCAAACCTGAACTGGAGTGATAACACCCAAACCAACAATGAATTTGACATAGTAAAAATTGCTAATTCATAATAAACATAAAGTGTAACCTGATGGGAATGTCATTAGTTTTGCTGATTTTTGTCATAAACCAGAGAAACAATTTTAATGTTTAATTTTATGGTAGCATTAGTGGACATGGCAAGCGTTTGCCAAAGTCATTTTAGATATATTTTGTGTGGACCGTGAATGTCTGGACAAAACTTCATGGTAATCTATCTAACAGTTTTTGAGATATTTAAGTTTGGACCAGAGTGATGGGTCATCAATAGAGCCATACCGCTAGCATAATAAAAATCTGCACTGTACATCTTCAGTACAAGAACAAATGGATCCGGGGGATGAGTGCCACAGACAGGATGGAGTAGTCAGCAAGTACTTAGAGATGGATGGGGCTGGCTGACAATAACAGAAATACAGAATGACAAAATGTGTTGTTACTCCAAATTTACTTTCCTTTTGGAAACTGGTTCTAGAAGCTGGAAAAGGAATACTGTTCCGATCTGTGGTCTTTTATGGCAGGGATGGGCCTGGACTTGGATAGTATACCTCAAATTGAAGAGGAAACAAGACCCCCCTCCTGGTAATCCAGGACAAATTTCTCCAGAAACCTTGCACAGAGAGTCCACAGAGACCTGCACAGGGCTGCCTTGTGCCAGTAGCTTCCAGATCAAAAACAGATGGAGATGATAAGAACACTGGCTCGCAACCGAACAGTACCAACACATGACTTTTGATGTGCCAGTGGGGCTAAGATAAGGCAGAGACCCGATAGTGATTCTTTCTACTGAGGATCAGCCAAAAACAGGATTTATACAAAAATAACATAAACAGAGGAGCTCTTTCTGTCTGCTTTGGCCTTGACTTCCCACTGCATACTTAGCACTGACTCTACGCAAGCTAAGGATTGTGTATGAATACACACTGGCTATGCCTCCTTTGAGTAAAAGAACCAAACCCTGAAAGCTCCTTGACACAGAAGCTGATTAAACCCTTGCTTGAGTCTGGCTGAGTCTTAACAGATGTTAGATTCAATCACTGTGCCTCTTGTGGGATTTTTTTTCCTCTCAGTCAGAATCACCTGTCCGTCCCTGACAACGCACTGTTTGTCTGCAAAGCTGGTATGTTATGTTCATAGCAGCGGGCTGGAAGAGCGTGATACAAGAGAAGACAAAGTCAAGGCTGCCCCGCTGTCACAGAGCACCCAGCTGCCAGGACTTTCAAACTGTATTAACCCCCGTGACTTATTCCAGAGACAAACCAAAACCTGGAAACACCTCTTTATTTTTATTCTATTCCACACTACTGTCTTAGTACAGTGATCGAGACTTTGGATTTAAAACAAAGACTGCCTTTTACAGAAATAAAGTCTTACTCATGTATGATGCTAGTTCCATTTTATAGACTGTAGATCAAATAATGCAAAATTGTGTTTAATCTTTGTCAAAAAATATAGCATGGTTGCATGTTAACGCATTTGAAAAGGCAAACTGATTATGAAAGTGTAGAGTATAAAGAAGTCTGACTTCACGAGAAGTGCGCCAGATTTCCATTTTGGATTTTTTCACCCTCCCTGTGGAAAAAAGTGAGGGATCATACATCCTGTAAAATGTTGCTGGAGATAACACTTGCTCTATCACAACATAGGAGACGGAATGAGCCAATTAAACAGATGGCCCCTGACCCCTCTCTCGCTATAGCCCGCAAGGATGTAAACAAAAGGAAAGCCTCTGCGAGCGACCCCACCCAGCACTCATAACACTGGGCCACGCCTGGGCCAAAGGAAAAGCCTGCAAAAGCCAAACAAATGCAACAAAGAAAACACGCGAGCGGGTGGTTAAATAATGATGTTGGACAGATAACAATAAATAGTCCCTGTATGGTTATGGAGGACAGTTTAAAAAAATGTTTCAATGAATCACTCGTACTGTACAGGCAACTGAACTGTGAGATGGTGTTTTTTTTTCTCTCAAAATGCTTCATTTTCCCCAGCTGGCTTTAAGCCTTAACTCTGAGACTCCCTGAGCAACCACTGATAACTTTACATTACTACCATATTCCTCTGCAATATAATCCCTAGATGCAACACCCGGAGCCGTATTTACTCCAATAAGTTATTGATGTATGTGGAGTATGTGTGGATGTGACTCATTCCAGCGAACGTGAATGGATCGGCCGTGAGACTCACCTCAAAGTCCTCCAGAGGGAACTGCAGCATGTCTCTGAGGACATCGCTAAGGATCTGCGTCTTCCTTTGCACCAGCACATTCTCGTAGTCCAGCGGCTCGATCACCTTGGGTTTCACCTGGAGAACACAGGCAGAGCACTCTCAGGTAAATGCTGAAAGTTTGCAAATGACCTCTGGGTTAAAACCAACTAATGCTAACGTTCAATCCTCAGACTTTCATTATGTAAGATTTACCAAATGAGATTAAAATTGGAGCCGACATATTATACAAGTTCTTTTTATGGGAGATGCTATCCTTTATAAGCAGTTTGACCTGGCTAAATTAAAAGCTAATGCTTAGCTGGGCTGAACTGATCCTGGAAGACCTCGCAACGAAACTGTCAAGTATATACTTTTCAGTGAGAGCAGAAATGTAGAGATTGTGATGTCAGTCTGTACACTTTAAACTGTAGGCTATGATAGTCAGATGCTACTGCGGATAAAGGCAGCAAAAGACCCCAGAAAAGTTGGCGTAATGGTCTTAATCCAAGCCTGGGCGACCAACAGGTGAAGCATTTACCGATGCATAAGAGCAGACATGGTGCAGTGCATGGACGTGACTGAGCTGGACTGATGTAACTGTGCTGTCATGCTGAGCTACTGCAGACTAAAACTTGCTATCTTTTAAGATATATAGCGATAACCCAATCAGGCCCTCCAGAGATGAGAGCTTGCAAAAGCTACGTTGTTTTGTGGCTGACTCTCGGGAGCAGATGTGGCCAAAGGTGATTACAGACTTCTGGTACATCGTGTGCATCATGTCATACTGTCCACATAATGTTACAGTATTAACCCACTAAACTCCACTTGGCTGAGGCCAGATAGAGCTTGTAAGCTGCAGAGATACAGTGGACACTGGATGGAAAATAAGCTGTCAACGCTTGTAGC
Source organism: Psettodes erumei (assembly GCA_016785225.1). Classification (NCBI taxonomy): domain Eukaryota; kingdom Metazoa; phylum Chordata; class Actinopteri; order Pleuronectiformes; family Psettodidae; genus Psettodes; species Psettodes erumei. The sequence continues at coordinate 324,824 of JAFBJZ010000625.1, read as the reverse complement.
TGATGGGAAGGGAGGATTAATGCAGCAGCCGGGGAGTCAGCAAAGTGAGAAATGAACATTGGACGCATCGCCAGACTCGAGGGCTGAGCGACAGCGTGGCTCACGTGTCGCGTCCACATCTGGGACCGATAATACTAGCATGATCTCAGAGGGAAGAGTCATGGATATTGACCTGTTTAAATACACGTCTCCAGCAACAACCGGTTAATAACAGAGCATCGGCTCACACTGAGGACAGGGGGGCGGGGGCAGGAGCTTGTATCAGCTTCAAGGACATGGAAGGGGGTTAGCAGGACGGAGATGGTGCCACCGTGTCTGCCAGCTGAAGCAGGTTGTGACATTATCAGTCAACCATTTATTCACAGCTTTATGTGGACACAACGCTAGTTTCCTCGTTACTAGTAAATGCAGTCACACCTCAGCGGGCTGTTCCCCCTCAGCCGCAGCAGAGAAAAGATACTGAGATTAATACAGGCAGGACAGGTAAACCAGGAAGGAATTAAGGTCATCACAGAGATAAGATGTGTGTTTGTGTGTGTGTGCCTCTGTCTTGCTTGATCTGATGCCTAACATCTCTACATCTCTATACACATCCAGCCATCCTGTACAAAATATTCAGACCTTAAACCAGGGGAATTACAAAACAACCAAGACTTTGGAGTGACTTTGGGCCAGAAGTGAATTTAAGACACTCCCATAAAAACAGAGGGAGATTAAAAAAAAAAGAGAAGAACAACAGAAACCTCTTACTGCTGAAGTACCTTGCGAAGCTGACGCTGCAGCGATCAAAACCCCTGCAGTTTGAAGTGGCTCAACCATTCTGAATTTTTAAATAAAGCAGCGGCTGAACGATTTGACCTCATTACGGCGACGGTGCCCCCTTCTCACCAGGGATGGAGTCTGTCATTGCTGACTATTGTTTCCCTCCAAACCCCTCTGGGCACTTCCACATATGCAGCGGCTCAAGGTGGTCAACCACATAGAACACTCAGCACCGAGAAAGAAAATTAGCATTCACAAGCAAGAGCTCTGTCATTCCCTCAGGCCGCAGTGGTGACCAACGTCAGTGAACCCAGTCCCTATTTCACATCGCATTGCTGCGATGGAAAAGACTTTATCTTTATTGGAACTCCAGCGCAACAGCTTCAAATGCAGTATATACACAATGGATCAAGCCAGAGCAATGTGAGCTGCATGGTCCGCATCTTTATCGCTGAGTTAACACACAGTCACCGTCGGAAAGGGTGTAAAACAGAAACTTATCAAGACATCCCCTCCACTCCCTCTCCACAGCAATCCAGCAGCTGTGTAGTTGCAGCTCCCACTCCTCCCATCACTGCACCCTCTCACAGCCCAAAACAATGGTGCTGTGTAGTGCCTCTCTGCTGACTGATAAATCTAACTGACAAATCTTTCGCTACTGACTGTTACAGATGGCTCTGTGGAGAGACCCAACCACTGGACACCTCCCGCGGCAGGGGCACCGAACGATCACTGACACTAGGGTTGACTTTTGAGCTGAAATAAAAAATGTTTTACAAGCCAAGCTAACCTTTACGAATAAACCTGATGAAATTGCGTGTCGCTTCCCAGGTGTTGGCAAAGTTCAACAGTCCTCTGTGCAGGAGCTAACGTTGCAAATTCTGAATACGAGATGGCACCTTCATGAACGGTGACAGAGATGACAAAGCACCTGACACCTGCTTTCAGACTTTATGACGGTGGTAAACATTTACAGCCATCTACACTTTAAGATGTACTTGTACACCAGAACAGCTTTTAGAAGCCAATGCAGATTTTTCAACAAGTCTTACACATCTATTCTACGTGTATATTAAATCTTCCAATGACTTACCGCCACCTGTGGCACCGGGTCTACCTCAGCCTCAGCTGCAGCCAGGCTCTTGTACTGCTGCGGACTCTCAATGACCAGCTCCTTCTTTGGAGCTTTGCTAGCCCTTCCTTGCATTGTCAACAGCTGTGGTGAAATATCTTCAAGCCAGATCCCAAGAACATGTGGACGGCCAGCATATCCGACAGAGAAAAAGCCTCGCGCTGGGTAAAGTTTGAGTAAAGTTTCTCCCGCTCAGCCTCACGCACGCTCTCACCCTCCCTCTTCCGACTGCTCTGACTGAAAGCAGAGGACTCGCACCCAGGCTGAGGAGGTGGCCCCTCCTACACTCAGCTGTGCTGCGGGGGGTGTACTAAACATCCTCACACACAAACACACACACTGAAGCTATCCGACCCCACATTATCCACCTGCATAGTGGCACATTGCTGACAAAGGCAAACAAAAAATAGACATTCCTCAAGTATTACAGTCCGGTCAGGGACTGTCCACACCTTGTGCGGAGCAGCTGAAATAAGAGCTGGCTTGAAGTTTTATCAAGCGCAACAGGCTGGGCGAGAGTGAGACAACAATGGGGTGCTTCGGTCACATGCGTGCGGCAACAGTGAATGCAATCAGTCAGCCATCTGTAAAATACACACAGTGTGAGGGCACCCACTCGCAAACTCGCAGTAAACTTCACAGATAAGCTTCCTGGACCGCACTCATTAGGTGGCAGCTGGGATTCAGAAAGAGCTCAGTAAAATCTTGACCCACAGTAACTGTGAAGACCAAGACTAAAGGGCAGATCGTTCAACTCTGTCAGTCAACAGGGCAGTACTTTCAATTAGTCACAAACCATGTCAACCATTACTCACTGAAGTTTTCATTTCCCACCCTGCTCAAACTGCATGACTGCAGCTGAGACAGTAACTGTTGGGAATCACAGAACTGAGACCGGGCCCAGCCTCTGTCTCGCTGCTTGTTGATGCAACTGCTCGAGGGGCATTCCAACATGACGCAGCCCCAAACAACCCACCTAGGAGCGGGCCCGACCTACAGATTCCTCGGTGGGCCACAGCAGGGGAGGATGTTATTTTTTCACGCCTGCTTCTGAGATTAAGGCGAAGGGGGGAGGGCAGCTGCTCCCCTCACACTGTCACATGCCCCGTTGGGCCCCACACAGGTATTGGTAATAAATATAAGATTAATAAGAATATTTTCTCATATCCACATCAAGCGAAAGCTATGTTACGCAGAACTACATATGAAATTATCAAATGAATATTGGCTGGAATTACTTTGAAAAGGATTAACAATATGATATAATTAATCACATTACAGATCAGTTAAAGTCAGTAAACCATCGTGGAGAATTTAAGATTAATCAATTACTCAGTTGGTACAAAAATATTGAGCAGCTATTACGATAATCAGCTCAATGTTTCAGTTATTTTGTAGAAACAGTGAGGTCTCATTTCAGCTTTTAAAATATGATATTTGCTGAGAGTTTTCATAGAATAAACAAGATGATAATAAGCAATAAGAAGGACAATGTTTTACTTGTAGCTCTAATTATGGTCAACCCGTAGTCCACAATATTCATGAGAACATTCAGCCAGCCCTCCCTGGTCCAATTTGCAAATCCTGTGCACCTCATCCCAAATTCTACCTACCACAGCTGACATGTCAGAGAACTCAGTAGCCTCAGGCTGTATGAAATATTTAAATATTTAGCTTTCGATTTTGGCCTCAATTTACATTATAAACACAGACAATATGCACAGCCTAGCAGTAAAGGGGTCAAGTTTCAGTGGCCTCTGTTAACAATTAGTTTGTAGGTCAATATAACGGATCGAATAACAAGTGTTCTCGTTGATTTGTTTATATTTGGCACAGCTGCATGGTATAAATTAATAGTTCAGTAAGAAACCCTACTACTGCACTGTCAGATGCACTGATGAAAATGACATTTACTTAAGTACGGTAGGTACGCATTTGAGCTACTTGAACTTTGGTTTTTCCATATCTACTTCTTCCTACTACTTCTTTATAATTCAGTGGCAAATAGAGTACTTCACTCCACTTTTTTCATAGCAAATTTTCAACAGACACCTTAAGAAAAAAATCACCACCAGTTTGTAAAAGTTTTATTTAATGGCTGGTTACAAATCAGCACTTGTTTGCCGTCTTATCTGAAGACAGACGAGATGATCAGCATCAGTTTAATCTGCGTGTTTTTAGTACACACCGAAGTCTGGGACGTGTTTGATGTCAGATTATCTTGAAGAAGTGAAGAAAGGGGGAGCAGTTAGCAAAGGCCACTGGCGCCTTCAAACTATGGCTGTATTTAGCTAGCTTCAGACAACTCCAAAACAGTCTTTACCTCCATTTAACAAGTGTACAATAGTTAATTTCCTTACCAACAACACTTGTGACGACACGCAGCATCTCACAGTGGCGTCGCCAGCTTTGAATGCCATTGTAACACTCAATCCACAAGAGCTAAATAAGTAAGCAAAGATGACTTCTCTGGAACTGGTGAAAGGTGTGTTATTTTCAGGTTGGATGGAGGCTCAATGTCTGCTTCTGCTTCCAGTACTTGAACATAACATCGGTCTATTTAAAACGGAGATGTTAGCAAAGACAGTGATTGTGATGAGAATCTATGTTGGTGCCGGTGTTGTGTGTAATTTTCTTTTCTTTCCCCATCTTTTCATCTTTCTATTTTAAATTTTCTTTTTATGTCTTTTTTTTTGGGGGGGGGGGTTAGCCTTTATTAAATAGTTATAGTAAGGGTGGAGACAGGAACCATGGGGAGATAGACATGTGACATTTAACTGAGGTCCCAAGTTGAAACTTAACCTGGGATGCTGTGGATGAGTGTTAAACGTGAAGCAACCAGGATGCCCTCAAAGTTTTACCTCATCTTAACTCGAACCACCAGTGCAGTGTTGTAAAGCCACGTTTCGGACAGCTTAATAAAAGCTGACAGAGGCAGTTCTCTGTGAAGGACTTGATGTGAACTGCCCTCTGGCATAGACCTAGATCAGCATACCTTTACATACGCAGGGAGTTTAAGACACAGCTAATTCTTTGGATCAGGTCAAAGGAGTTGCCGTAGTGGTTTAAAACGGCAGGGTGAGTCATGGTATGCTTCCTTTCTGTGATAACTGTGTGCTTATCAGTCAGTTTCAAAAGTAAATCTTGTAAATACCAAGCAGATGCTTTCCAGAAAAAAAACAACGTAGCAACGTAATGAAACATGCATGAATGATTACATTTGTTGTTTCAACTTCATGCATCAGTGGATGCTTTTCATAGCCAGAATTCCAGTTTGGATGTCTCTGTAGATAACGCAGTTTACTCCTCCCCCTCCTCAAACCACAATCCAGGGGGACATGTTTATCAGACATTTTGGTAAAACACACATTTCTTCACCTTATGTCCCTCCCTGATGCAACGATTACGCTGAACCACTGAACCAAAGACCTTGTTAGTTGCTGGGAGTAGGTGGTGGTGATGGTCACTTGCCAAGAGCTTCACCCATCATGGTATTTCCAAGACAAGAGGATAGTACATCCTCTGAGCAGCACTCCTTCTTCAGAGCAGACTAGACACTGACTTGCTATCAGAAAGTGACGGGCTGAAATTTCATTGAAAGAAAATAAGCATTTCAAGCACAACAAGAGTTAACCTTGTTGCTTTCCACCTCTGGAGACAGCTCTTGGTGAGTAAAGGAATGAGGTCTGATGCTGAACTCACAGTGTTTCTTTTAGAATGGTGAGTAAGCAGCTTTTCATGCTAACACTGGCTATGTTGCAATAGCAAAGCTTACAAATAGCACCTAGAATGCATGGAGTCATTTTGCATTCTGACCAACAGCCTCTGCAGGAACAACAGCAGATGTAATTTTGGTGGTGCACTCAAGCATATATTGTACAATGATAACTCTCTGGCATCACTGGGCGTTTTCATTGATGTAGTTAAATGTACATGAAGAGAAGTTCCATATTACAAGTTGACTTTAATCTTTACAGCTGGTGGTCCTCTCCCAGACATCTGATATCTGCAACTATGAGAGATAACTTCAGAGAGACATCCTCTCCACACAACAACCCTGTTTCTTTATTCTCATTAGTGTGGCAAAGTCCTCACAGTTTTTCGTTTGCTGCTTAAATCAAATTCAGACCTTGCAACATTATGCAGATTGCTCCATGGAAACCAATACAAATGTATTTTGTTGGGGCCAGTTGGCATTTGGTTCTAAGCAGGAAGACCAACTGAGCCCGTTACAGTGGCAGAACAAACACTTTTGTTGAGCAACAACTGACTTTAGTTGCGAGCAGCAGACCAACAGGATGCTTTTGGAAAAAATTGTATTCTGGTCAAATGCAGTTTAATATGCTCTCGACTCAGTGCGAATGGATAGGTAACACATATGTACAAAATGAGGTTGTTTCTGTGATGACCACACACTGCAGTGCTGTGCCTCTGACTCTGAATGTGTATACACAGGGACAAAAGAACAACTTAGCCTGATGACCAAACGGAACTGTCCTTTAAATTCACTTCATTCATGTGAATTGCTGGAAAAATCAGAGATGTGGGCAGTGATTCAGAGGTCTGGAACAGGGCATAAACCAATCAGCTACAATATCATTTTTTTGAGGATATAATTACTTAAAAGGTTTTGCTGTTATTCCCTGGAGCCATCTAAGAGTTTTGTTGGCTTTTGTGTCATCGGTGACTCATTCCATGACAGTACCGAGAGAGGACACTAACTGAAGAGTTCAGTTAGATTTACTGTCACAACATCTTGCACAAGACTCGAACAATGTCATTCATTCATAGATAATAATGCATGATATAAATTATATTTAATTAAAGTGTTGTTGCCTGGGAAAATTTGATTAGACAGCCCAGATGAAAAGCTGGCAAAAGTTACTACAGAGTAGCATTTGTCAAGACTGTTTTAGTATACTGCTACATCAAATATATTAGTACACAACAGTGCAGACTATTGTTGTGCAGTCCGGCCCTATTTCCTCCCCATTTCATTTCATCTGCTGTTGCTGCTGACATTGTGTCTTTCTGGTCGTGTTTAAGGGAATGGCAATAGAAGGGTGTGTTGCTTACTGTTTTGATGTGGTCCCGAAATAAAAATACAGATGTTAATAAACCCTTCTGTCTGAGAGGACAGTACCGACATCTATCAAATGGGTCTGGTCAAGACTACAACTGGACTTCTAAGTTACATAACGAGGGGCCTGATGTATTTACTGGACGTTCCCAGCATGAGCCAAAGCATAACAGGGTGTAACCCTGGAATGTAACAAAAACATGGCCCACCCCTCGCTACCCTGCAACAGCAGCAGTACCAGGACCCACCACCCTGGAGCCTGATTTCAGTCCACCCCCCCGAGAGTTCTGAGAATGAGATTTTAACATGGAGGTAAGGACACATGGCTATGGCTACTCTCTCTGTTACTAACGTCACTCGAGGACATGGGACACAATGGCATCAAAAAACAACAAAAAAACAGGATGTAATCATGTCGCAGACAGACGCCTCAAATAGCAGGGGTGGAGAACAAATAAAAAACAATGCACTCTAATTAAATTTTAATGTATCATTGTTACAATACTACAGGGTATTACAGATCAAGAGCAAAAATTTAAGACAGCTTTATCGGCCAGTACAAGCCTTAAATGTAACTAACTGCACCGAATATGAAAAATACCTCCCTGGAATCTGTGGGAAAATCAAGCTGCTGCGGCCAGACTGTCTTTTAAGCACATCAGCCTGAGTGCTGGAGATAATGGTCCAGGGTATCAGTCAGCAAGTGAGCAGCACAGACACACACACACACACACACACACACACACACACACACACACCCTTTCAATGCTGTGACGTCTGAAATCCTGAGAACAACTTCAGGATGGCTGAGACATCACAAGCAGGGAACAGCCACCAGGAAAAACAACCCCATAGGCTAACAACGTGTCCTGGTGTTTTATTGTAAATCCATTAGGTCAAGACCATGGAAGCTGAGGGTGATTGTATTAGTTGTCTAATGTCCTCAGGGTGGTGAACACAATGTTTACGTAACGCTCTCAAGTGTTCCACCTGTAGTGAGATATCAATAAATGCATCAAACTTGGTGATGAACTGGAATTTGAAATTAGCAAGCTGAAAGATCAAATCTAAATAAAATGTAAATGTGTAGAGATGTACAATGTCTAAATATTACTGATGGAGTCTTTTATCTCTCAATAACTAATTCCCGTCTCCAAATTGATTGATTGGTTTGTTTGCTTGTTCGTGAAAACGTCTTTCGCCATCCTCGGTTACGAGCACAGGCTCACTAAATTTAATCACAGAAATGTCACCATGCCATATTTAGCACAGATGCTTTAATGAGACATCTTGTTCGAGGAGGAGGAGAGAGTATTAGTCATGTAATTATATCTATTAACTGAATTTAATCTGTAAATAGTTTCTGGTTGATGACATGCAGGCTTGGTTTGCTTTGTCCCTGACTCCCCAACACAAGGAACATATAAACACAGAATAATTGACTCATTAGGCACGGTTCATTGGAAGCAGAAGCATCACAGGTCTAAGTTAGGGAGCAATACTCCCAAAACATCATTGGATGAAAGGCACTTTCATCTTTGAGCTCGCTGACATCACCACTTTCTCTTTCTTTCCATGCAACAACATTCCTGTGATAAAACTAGCCGACCTTTCGGCACTTCTGTTGCAGCATTACCGTTGGCTTCAAACATTTAGCAAAAATAAAAGGAAGGAAGCCGAACCTTTGTGAAAAGGGAGCCAGGACACATGAACACCGGAAGGGTTTCTCGAATGAAACGCGATGCCACTGAGTTACAATGCATCATGCTGTATTACTTACAAAATAATCAGTGACTTTTACTTTTTAAATCAAACGGCCTCCTGAGGAGAACAAGATGCGAGTTTCCATGAGGAAGGAAAAGTCTGTTGTAATCAGCGAGTGGAACAACAGAGCGGCGAAACAGCCAAAAGAGGCCGTTTAATTACTCACTCCATGCCTACAGGCAGCTCTGTCTATGACTGTGCGCACGTAAGTGAGCGTGTCCCTGGCCTCTAACCCCATTCTCTGCTTTAAATTCCCTGAAATAATGACCTGCTACAATCAGATGGAATTAAAAGGGCGTGTATAATAAGAGATTTGTAGCTTTTTCATAACCAGGCCTGCTGGATTAAACGGGCACGAACAGTGCTGAAAAATAAAAGAGACAACTATTCCAAAACCATCATCCTTCACCTCAAATTATTAAAACTTTGCCTATTTTTTTCCTGTCTTAATTATGCTTCACATTTAACAATTGATTCGTAAGACCGCTAAATGCTGACAGAGGATTACTTGACCCCCGTCTGGACGATAAGACCATCCCTGAGCCAAGAGAATCGACCATGCCCTTGACCTAATTCCCCGCTCTCAGCCGGGGCCACTGTCACTCAGCTCTCCGCTGCGAATCTGATGAACCAGCGGCGGGAAGGAGACATCACACATAAGTGAGTAAACACAAACAAGAAGGGCAAGACAAGCTGGTACGAGGCAGCGGCAGAAGCCCCTGCCAAGCCCGTAGGTTCCCAGATGAAGAGCGGTGATTGATGTCCAGCAGACACAGAGCTCGCTGTCCCCCCCCACACCCAACCACCCAGCACAACCACCATCCCTCGCCCCCCATCCCTGCCCACCGAGGCTTTAACCCATGCAGTGCTTAGCGAGAGGCAACATCCAGCCCTCCTACTGCCCTACTTTTTATGCCGTTAACACGCTTGGAAACATATTCACACGGCTGGAATGAGGATGAGGGCGGCTGTTATTGCTGCAGTTGCTGTTGTTGGGTCTTCAGATCTGTTAAATTTGTAAAGCAGTAGTGTGGGAGCGAGTTGAATGAAACCCCAACAGCAGTTGGGGCTTTTTGTCAAAAAAAGTGGTTGTTTCCATGAAAGAGCTATTACTTATTGACCCTGCACATAAATACTCTCTTAATCCATCATTATAGTTATCTCCAACATTTTGCACCTTTTCATAGAAGAAAGCAGCCTAAACAATTTGCTTTGCAACCACTGCAGCTTCATTGCAGCACTTCTGAAAATATATCCACAAAAATCATTCATTTATGAAGCAGCATGATGAGAAGGCTGACTGAGCAAGAAAACTACTCCCTCTGTATTACAGCATAATATAGAGGCTTCTCTCTCAGCTACTGTTGTGCATGCAATGGTTAGTTCAGGGCTGAAACAACACTATTAGTTGATCTGTCGTTTGAAAGAAAATGAAATGTTAACAATTATAATGGATTGTTACATTCATTTATATATGTAATTTCATCGATTTCAATGAAATGATTAAACGAACAGCAAAATACCACACACATGTTCAACACAACACAACACACACCTTAAGTACTCTTGGTGTTGGCAGAGCACGCGACTCTCTCCGACTCAGCGCTCGCTCAGCCTCGGACGGCCCGATGGGCTCAGCTGCTCCCTTACAGATGTAGCCACTACAGTTCCTCTCTAACACAGTACGCAGCCCATCAAACACAACCGTGCTGGTGGTGCACCCCATTCCTCCAGGTCCGAACTGGCATCAGTCAGGAGAGCCCGCCAGTGACCCAGTTTCCTCGACCGTCCCCTGCTCCTCCCTGGTCCATGATCTAACTCTGACCTGCAAATCCACTGCTCCTGATCCGTGGAGGGAGCGCTGCTGTCAAAAAGGGATCTCGAGAGTCTCAATGTGACTCTGAGCTGCCCCAGTCTGTGCTTGTAGGGATACCTCAGTCAGCAGATGAGATACAGTGAGTGAGTGAGGTAGAGCAGAGAACGAGGGATGGGGGGTGTGTGTGTGTGAAGGATGCTGTGTGAGCTCTGCTGCTGCTTCAACCAATGCTGAGCTTCGTTGCAACGCAGGCTCGTGTGTGCATCTGTCTCAGTTGCTCAGTCGCTCCACTGAGCCCCTGTGGGCATTTTTCAATTCCTAACCTATCTTTCTGCTTTTCATTTCCACTTTTTGCATATTGTAGCCTCCACTGGAAATGAAATGAATTACCCTCTTTAATTTTCACCCCACAAAATGAGACTCCTTTAGGGAGCCAGATGAATAATTGTGAAGTAAAATGGATAGTCGCAGTCGTATCCAGAGGGAGAGTCTGATTCTGTGGTCAGGCAAACAGCAATATGGCTGAATGCTTATTTAGTTCATTTGAAAAACTCGGGCCAATGGCATAACAAGGGGATGAATCACACTGAATAGATGACATGTAATACGCAGCAGTCAGCCTGTGTTGTAATAAAATAATGTAGAATGAACAGAAGACTCTGCCTATTAAATACTTCACAAAACAAAATAAATGATAAAAAAGGTATCAAATATTTACTGAAATACAGTTAAATCATCCAAATCTCAGGGAGAACCCAGTGACCTGACTCAAAGAAATCTCTATTTACAAAACAAACCGAGGACACGGGAGGATTTAAACCTTTTAGGCCAAGACATCAAATAGGGAGTTCTTTTTTTCCTTTTTTCAAAATAAAAGATTAGCTGCTGCTTGATCGCAAGCTGGCTACTCTGCCAAGTACACAGATATATCGGGAGTGGAACGACAAATTTTGATCATACACGGGCTCTTTGAAATGCCAAGGAATGAGTCATCCGCTCGTATGGCCTTTGATTAAAATGTCTCCAGACTGTGATCAGTAGGACAAGAGATAAAAGCTGGGAAAACAGTCAATGTGGTAAAAATGTGAAATCTTGAAAAGCCTGCTGGGAGAAAAAAAAAAAACACTTGCTGCTCCAATATTTGCTTGGACAGTCAATTTCAGTTTAATTACAAAGTTCTTCTTAGAAAAACGAGCACTGCCTTCCACATGTGGGTCAAACGCTGTGTTAAAACCCATTAACCGGACCACCACAGACGGACACGTGTGATCTGCCTCCTGCGGTTTGCCCATGTTCCACATCCTGATTACGAGGAAAAAGGGGGGAAAGACGAGGAAACAGAGCAGTGCCCGTTCGGTGTTTATTTATCATTGTCTCTTCCCTTCATGCAGCTGCAAGTCTCACACTCTGTGACCCCTTAGGAACTCAGAGGGAACTGTCAAAAAAAAAAAAATCCCACTTAGCATGTACTGTACATGCTCCGGCTACTGGAATACAGAGCGTTCCTCTGGCAGCAGCTGTTCTTACTTTCATGATACGTAAATCTGTAGCAAAAAGCAAGCTGACATCTGTCTGGAAACTTCCTCTTAAAGACGGACCACATGAGAAACCTTTCTTAAAGTTGCACCGAAGTGATGGAGACACGTGCATGCACGCGGGCACACCCATGCAAACACACTAACACGCAAAAAAAACCCCACACAAGCCCAGCACTCCCTTACATCATGATGGTACACTAAGCCAGAAATGCTTGCACGCATTCCCGCTCGCTGCTGTGTTAATATTTCAGCAGCGCTTGACACACTGAACTACATTCGAGTGTGCACGATGAGATGAGCTGCAGGGGGAAGATGAGGGGATTCAGAGAGAGAGCGAGAGACAGAGAGAGAGAGAGACTGGGGGAAGGAGGGACAAGACTCTGAGTGCGCCCATTGATCTGTTAGGAAACGCATCTCTCTTGCTTTATCCCCTTTTTCTCCCACCTCCGATCCACTCTCCATCCCTCCGTTGCTCCAAAGAGGGATTTTAGGCTTACTATATGGAATAACAAGAAGCAATCTGGCGTAAAACTGGTAAAACTGCAAAGTCATAAATCCACTTTTTTTTTTTGCGGTTATGTAGGCCAGCATCGACACAGATTTTCTTTAGTTTTCCTTGCCCTCCTTCTTTTTTGGTCCTTCAGTGCAATTCAAGCTTTTGCCATGAGGCTGTGTGAGCCCAAAGTTTATGTTTCGCTTATTTAGAGTAATATGGTTTTATCAGATAAAAAATCAATTTCCTATTGAAAAAATATGTTCCAGCTGTATTCTTTCCTATTTTTGTATTCATAAGTAGAGAATACCCATTCCCATGTTAAAAAAAAATCATAGAAGCCTAACCAAAAACAAATATGTGTGACTCTATTTACAGTTGTCAATTATTGCTGACTTACTAAATGAGTAACAACATAAATAGAAGCAAGGCAAAATGGACAGTGATGTATGACTACTAGCAGACATTGTTTGAAGTGTCACAGCTGGTGATCATAAATCTTCCGCCCTGAGGACATAAATTCTTCCTGCGCATGTAAAAACGTGCCTGCAACAATGTGACGAGGCTGCTGTCAGGGCGATGTATGGGATTTCCTGAACCTGGAGAAATTAACGGTGCTTGCAGCGGCAGTCGTGCATCATAAACCGTTTGCTTTGTCTGTTTAAATTTTGTCTCACTGTATGTGTTCTTATATTATATGAACACGTCTACTAAACCAGAATAACCCCAAAAACAGGTTACATGCATGGATTCCAGTTTCAAGGGACATGGCAGGAAAACTAGACCAAACCGACGAACACACCACAAACTACATTCATGCTGAGGTAAAGAGTATTTTTCTAAGTAACCCAAATTTAAACAATTACACACCCTGAGGCAAATGTTTTACTCTTCTGACTACAAACTGACTTGGCATATGTTAGAGGAACGCCCACGAGGAGACCCATCTATTAGTAGCCAATCACAAGGCCAAGAATAAGATGTACTACTGAAATACTTTCATAATGGAGTGGCATAGGCAGGTCTGCAACACTTCTGTCATGTTGGAATCTGTTGACCATATAACCAGCACATCCCAGGTTTGAATCCAACCCCGTCGGTCCTATATTTCCTGTTACTCTCAATGTAAACCCTAATGGAAAAAGGGGCACAATGCCAGCACAGAGTTTTGATTTGACGCCCCCACGTTTGCTGGAGCTATGTGTTTTACAATATACTCTGCCGGTGATAAATTATTAAGGTCAGACAGGGGATTGCTGAATCATTAGCTGTAGCAGTGTTTCTACCGTCCTCGTGTCAGGCAGCACGGTCTGCAACAAGCCTGCTCACAACAAATGTTGCAGGAAAGGTAAAAACATCCTCTGCAGAAATAGTTCCACATCTACAGTTGACTGAGACACACACACACACACACACACACACACAACCTTAGTATATTCAATATAACATGTAATTTGTTGACATGGAACACATTCCAGTGCTGCTGCACAGCTTGACGACATCTATTCCTTGCATGTCTGCGGCTGACAAATGAAGCGGTACTGTAGCCTCCAGCACTACACAGTTGGACTGCGTCAGCTGCACTAAATCTTGAGTTGGAGCTCCAGGCAAGGCTACACTGAGAATGGCAAGGGGCGGGGGGATTTAATGTGTGCTGAGGCACAGCATGGGTCAACGTGGAGAAGTTCAAGTGTGAACTTCCTCAGTGGGCATGGAAGCTCAGTGAGTCCGCGCTCGCTGCCCAGCTCCGCTCAAATCTGCAGCAGCTGCAGAGGAGATAAGAGCCGGTCTGACACGCTGCTGGGTGCGTGAGGCTGCATGGATTACTGCTGCTGTTGTTACACAGTAAGGCCTCACTCTCCGCAGTGGGCTACACGCTACACGCCCACAGCAAATTAACAAGTAGTTTCTATTCACCACCTGGGCTCACTGACCACAGTCTCAACATCTGCATACGCATTAAAAACAATGGGTTGTTTCAACACGGCAAATGTCGAGCTCGGGCTGTTGGGTTATCAGTTGAGTGAGGGTCCAAGGATCTGAATGTGGTCACAGCAAAATGGGTCTTGGACTTGTATTGTGACCAGATGGATGGCATCAGAGAGCGAGGGAAAACGTCAGCCAGGGTTTCAATGAAGCTGAAGCAGGCAGTGGGCTAATGCGCTTGTCAGTTCTGCTGTGGACTCAACGAGTGCTCCAGCGACACTAGGCGGAAGATGGGTCTGTTGTCGCTCAACATGCACAAGTTGGGCGTCCTGCCAGCAGATCTTTACAGGCCTGCATGACGTCTTGGCGCCTGCAGACTACATCGCCGCAGAGGTCCCGCACATCTGGATGTCCCTCCCTGAACTTATCAGTGAGGTGTTTTAAAAGGGAGGCGTCTCCATGGGTGAGCTTGTGGCCCAATTCAGGACTAGTGTGCCGCTACCCCCACTCCCCACCTACGCCCTCCTCTTCCGCTAAAAAATGGTCGTATTAAAATACGGCTAAATATGCTCCGTATTATGGAAACCATCACCGGTTTGCAGTGACCCCCCACCTCAAAATAACACCACTTGTTTTATTAATGCAGCCATTTCAAGCTGTTAACAGCAGGTGGTGGGTGGAGGCCAATTAAAAACATCAAAGTGAGCACATGTGGAAGGAGAAGGGTGAACTCGAGTTTCACACCAAGCCGTGGACAGTCCCACGCACTCCAGCCAGCAATGGCTCGGAGGAGTAGAGGGGAGTTCAGGAGGAGCTGGCATCGCATCTGAGGAGGCTCCCTGGGATGAAGGTCAAGTCCGCAGCTGTCCGTGTTTCCATGCCCAGGGTCTCCCGCGCGGCTCTGCAGGGAGTAGTATGTGTGTACTGTGTGTGTTGTCGGTCAGTGTGTTTGTGCAGAGAGAGGCCACAGTGTAGTCCACTGCAGTGACATCACCCACCTATCCAGCAAGTGCAGCCCCGATAAAACAGACTGGTTTCCCAGTTGGAGCTCTCCAGTGAATTGAAAAAGGAAGTGGCTGTTTCCTGCTGATGAGTGTGTGTGTGTGTGTGTGTGTGTGTGTGTGTAAACCCTGTCATAACAAAGCTGCCCACTTTCCTTTAAAGTCAATCACAACTCCTGAGCCATGGAGAGTGTTGTGGGAATTTGTCAGACCAATGCTGACCTCCGAAATTCAGCAACACAAATGGAAGAGGTACAAATTTATTGTCAGAGCACAATGCCTGGAGCATTATTAACCCTTGGAAGGTTTTTGAAAATGTCAACTGTGCTTTGTTCATAGAGTTAGAATTGAATTAGTTTTTCAAGGTTTTGTTTGATAGAAAACTTATTTGGGTACTGCCCTGCAGTTACACATGTGGGTGGGCTACACAGATAGGTCTGGAATTTCAACAAGCCAAGTGCTTCACATTTTAGATGCCGAGTTTACATTACAACCCCAAAAATACTTGACACGTGACACAACGGACAATAAAGTGGACTTATATCATCGTGTAGATTAGACTCAAGTCTCTCTTTGACCTGGAGTTGAAAGCTAGGTTATCCTGTCCATCTTAAAATGGTGCAAAACAAATACAGGGGCCACATCCTCTTCCTTACTTGGTATTTTGGGATGGTTTATTTATCCCAGCAGAAGAAAATGACCCATTTTCCTGAGGGGTACCGCTTCCTTTACTTTGTAGTGGCGCAGAATAAGTATATGTTGCACTTAGGACACAGGCGCAAATTAAAAGTATGTACACAGGCACACTCGCACACATACACACACGCCGTGCGGTGTGTTTGTACACAGCTGGGTCTGCAGCGAGTGAGGTTACTGCAGCGGGTTCAGGTTATCATTAATAGATGCCGCTAATCAAACAGCGCCTCTCTGCAGCCTCTGCTGCAGCACCGGCAGATACGGTGTGAAGCGCTGCCAAGTCCAGAAGGCCTGCAGTCACCCTCGCACCCCTGCCAACTGAGGTTTGACTTGACTTGACACAAACACGACTCAAAGAAACCTCACGAAAAAAATAAATGGGGTAAATAAATAAAAACGTGCTTACTCAAGCAAGTTAGTGCGCCACAAAACTGATCTCACTGCATATTCAAAATTACCTCTGGTAAATAAAAAGCAGTTGCCTTGACTTCAAGTTTGTTTTTCTTTGGAAAATACATGATGAACTGCTGCGCAACACGCAGACACAGGGGAGCAGTAAGGATAAAAAAAACAATTGTGGAAACAACTTTCTAATCAGTTGTCATCTGAAGGCAGAAACTGGGTGTATATGTAGCGTACACCCGCATGTATGTACACATACACCCACACACAACCATCCACGGAGAACGGCAGAGCTCTCCTCAGACGTCAAAGGCGGGAAAAATCCGGGTATGAATGCTGTTACCGCCACCTACAGGTAAAATGCGATACGACACCCAAAAAACACGTTTTTACAGACTGTAACTGAACATGGCGAAAAACGATACTGAAAAATAAAAACACTGATTATGGGATATCTGTGCTAGTGACAAAACCCCCATTCACTGACAATGCTCAGAGGGATGATTCTCCTGTCGTGTGATACTACCGTCTATAGAAGGAGCAGGCAGTACATTCCTCCCTGCACTCATTGGTATAATGCAGCTATTGTTTGTCACGTGTTTGCCATTTCCAGCGGCACAGTGTGGAAACGCTCATTCCCTGGAGACATTATAGCGGGAGAACAGGTGACCATATACACATTTGGACTGTACGAGGAAGACAGAGTTACACAAAGCCCGTTAACAGTATTTTCACAGACAGGTGGCCGAACTGCTGGCTGCCAAGGCCAGCTCAGGCTTAGTGATAACACAATACATGAAGTGATAATAAATCAGCAATAAAAAAAAAGAATATCACGTTTTGTATAGAGATAAATACAGCATGTCACCTGGATGAGAAACTCTCACGTTTGATTTCAGCGACTACGGTTTGGTCTGAACAGCCATGACCGGGTGGGTCAGTGGCTGGTTACCAGGTGTGAATGAGATTTCAGAGGGATTGTGTCATCGTGGTCGGGCTCTGACATGCAGTGAGGAAGCTGGGAGATGACAGGTCCTGAAACAAGCCTACACTGGCCTGGTGTGAGGACACTGGAAGGCGAAGCAGCTACACTGTTTAGTCACACCTGTGGGCCCAGCACTCGCTCATTCTCTGGCTACACGTGCATAGTTGAACTGAAGCATAGGGACCGTATCACTGAGGCTAAATATGGAAAATACAGTACCTTAAAAACAGCAATAATTCCCGTTAAACAACGTTTTTGGATCTTTCAAAGATTGCTGGGTGTTTTTGCTTTTGGGAAATTGATGCCATAGCACTGCGAATCAAATACAGGCACCAGCTGACATTATAAGACACCCAAAAGCCTGTTAATAACAATGTTCTCATCAGCCATTAACAGGCAGATGACACATTAAGTTTGGCTCCTTAAATTAAAAAAAGGGAGGCAGTCGTCAGTTAAGTATTAATCCAAGTGCATTGTTTTCTGGCTGCAGCAGCTCATGGATAATATCCCAGAGCCTCAGGAGAAAAAAAACAAAACAAAGCAAAACTTGTCCAACAGATGGTCCGTATAAGATTTACTCAAATATCCCACAATGAAAGCCAGTTAGACTGAGCAGATTAAACCACTTTCAACACACCAACAGTTGCCACACAGGACCATGATACTGTATAAATCTCACTGTGTGCAGACAGCGTCAGGTGAGGGGAAACAGGGAAGAACGGTAGGAAGTCACTGTTGTCTAACACATGGCCTTCTGGGAGGGAGGTGTAAAACGCAGTCTGAGGTGTGTTGAGAGGAAAGATTAATCTTCATAGCCTCCAAACTGCAGATCAGCATGACACAGGATTTGATGTGAAAGTGGAACCAACGGCAAACAGGATGAGGCACAAGAGAACAATAAAGCAGAAAACATAGGTAATATAAACAGAGGCAAATAAAAAGGTAAGATTACAAAATGTTAATTAAAGATGATTCAGGAAGGGTTTTATTTCTTATTTGCAAGTGACTTGAAGACGCTGCATTGCAGGGAGATGGGGTGGGTGGGAGTAGGAGTTTGGGAACCTTTAAGGAGCAGCTAATCTCAGATGGCTCTTTGTTTGTAATCAGTGGAAATCCTCTTCAGCCTGGTTCAATGAACGCTGCTGACAATCAAGGGAAACAGGGGACGGAGGAGGAGATGAACACATGTCCGTGCACCTGCACTGCTAAAGTGGCACTGGATTTAGCTGTAATACTGTACCGCACAGCTCCCCGGGGAGGCCACAAACAGCTGTTATACAAGAGGCTGTCACACATGGTGGCTACACAGTGGGCGAAGAACTTGCTTGCACTGTGCAGATACGGGGAATATGTTTTTTTTTAAATCCAAACAGCATCAATCTTGGATGCAGTGGACAATATGCCAAGTCATTCTATATCCTGTAAGGTGATTTAAATTTAGCAGCTGTTTCCTGGCCCTTTAAAATCTCTGGGTGTATTGAAACATTTCACACAAGCAGGAGGACTACATTATGACAACACTGACTTCAATATAAAAAAGTATATTAAAAAACCCCGATAAAAGACAACCTATGCCTATATCTCATCTATGCCTTCATAAACAAACCAAAATATGCCAGAAATGGGAAGTCGAGTGTTGAAATTCACGTTGAAAACATGGTGCAAATGAAAATGGAAAATCAATTGTTTATTAGCCATGGGTTTTTTTTCATTGCTTCACACCCTTTTGAGAAATACAGGAGTGGCACTCCGCCTTTTTCCTGTTGTAGCCACATTTGATGGTACGTGTCCCGACACCCCCCTCTCATAGGTCCCCACCCTTCCTGACAGAGGAAACATGTTATGGGATACATCCCTGTTTTAGATTTGCCTGAGAAGGTCAGTCCCTATTGAACTACGTACTTTGTCTCATGGCCTCTGTTTGTCTTGAGTAACTTTCCACATTTAGGAGCAGCAGAGCCCCCTAAGTGACTCATGTAGGAACAAACACACACATATGCAACTCTCCAATGACAAGAAAAAGTTTTTAATTATTTGCTGCTGATCCTGTCTCTGCTGTTGGCATTTTGTGCATTTTAACCTGCCTCATGGATCAGGCTAATACCGCAATGAGTGAAGTTGCTGCTATGGCAACTAAGATGGATTCAACATTTTTGCAAGTCTTATGTGAGTCACTTGAGAAAGTGTCGAGAAAATGGAAAAATCAAATCTTAGCTGCAAACTTCATCCTTCAATCCAAGTTCAAAAATAAGCTTTATTAGTCACGCAAAACTTGTGTGTGAAATATTTCGGAGATAATGTTAAAGGAATTTCAAATAATGGCCTTTGTTTTTCTCATATTTTTGACAGTAGAAGTTATCACAGCGGATCAGATAGGTGTAGTAGATTCAGCACACTGCTCGGTGAGTGGGGGATGGTGTCGCTGGCCTTGAAAAACTGAGTGGAGACACTAATAGGAGATTAAATCAAATCAGGGATACTGAGCTGTTTATCTGCACAGGAGCGTGCACAGTGAAGAATGGGATGTGGCCCTGCGTGTCCATACCGCTCTCCGCCACGCGGGCCGTCCGCTCATCGGCCCTTCATACGGCAGCGCAGCGCTTGGCTAGTGTCGACGCTGTTTGGGGTCTGGGATCACTTTGTTTACCTCCGTCAACAGACAAGTGTGATTAACAACAGGCCTCCAGGCACACAGCCACACTGCAGCTCCTCCATAAACACCACGGAGCTGACTTCATTTATCCATCCGGGCAAGGGACACCACGGCAGCAGAGCGCACGCTCGGTACAATCCTGCATCCTCATGCTAAGTCCCCGCAAAACAAACAGGGAGCAAACAAAAACAAAGCATCAAGGAGAGGCCTGTCTCCAATGTATGCACAGGCTTTAGACAGAAAAACCAAACAGCGATTACGGGGGTCACATGATTTCCTGGGCAAGACTTTCATTTATGTCTTCAAGCTATTGTCGAGTGTTCCCCCATCTCGCTTTTCTGAATGTCAGCTAATATAAGAGCAGACGAAGGAATTTTTTTATGAATAAGTGCCCCGAATCTCGGTGAATGTGTTTCTTTAAACAAAGCTCATTTGTTTATTGTGGGCTGAGAGCGCACAATGGGATGGTTTCGGCTTTCAAATGAAAAATCAAAAGGACCTCAGTGTTTCATGTAAATTCTTCTTCAATGGGCAACTCATCAAAATTCATTTTTACATTTGATAGCTTGACGAAATGTTTTCCTTTGAGTGTGTGGTGCTGGACAGCATTTGTCTCCACCAGTGGAGAAAAGAAGATAGATACATTTACTAAAGTACTGTATCTTAGCACAGTTATGAGGTACTTTACTTGAGTAATTCCGCTTTATGCTATTTCATACATCTGCTCACTTGAGATGGAAATATTGGGATTACTGCATTTTTCTTGAGAAAAATCTTGATGGATAGATTCACTGGTAACTTTTCAAATTATAAGTTTGCATTTTAAAAAACGTAAGACTATAACTAAAGATAATCCAGCATACTGATAAATCAAAACAACTTTCTGTAGCAGCAGCATCTCATGACCCCTCACATTATATCTCATGACCTTTCGGAGGGAACAGACCCTAAGGTTGGGAACTGTTGGGAACTGAACAAGGTATAGTAGCTCCACTGACAATATAAGAAAGCAGCAGTAGTTGTTTCTGCAAAATAAGTACTTTTGCAATACTGTACAGGTTTAGCAGGATTTACATGACCTTACATGTGACAGAGTATTTTAACATTGTTGTATTGGCACTTTGTACTTCTTCCGCAACTGGTGCCCACAGAAAATGTTATGTTTTCTCACAGTCTTTTATTTCTGTCTATTCTCATGCCTAAGTTTACAAAGAAAAACCAAAGGTGAGACGCAAACCCACCCCAAAACCACCCTTCGTAGGTTATGCTCCTCCCCCTCCCGCCCTCTCTGGCCTACTGTGTGTCAGCGTGAGGAATGTCAGCTATGCAGCTGGCCCGGTGAAAAGTCATTACAGTTTATCCCCTCTGGCTGCGGCAGGTCCCATCCACACACGCGGAGGACTGCGGAGATTTTAAACTGTTTAATTAAGCTAACAGCAGGCACTGTGGGAAAAAGGGAAACATGGCATGGAAGGGTTAAAGCGCCGACTTTCCCTTTAACTAACAAATGTTGCATTTACCCGCCTCTGCTCTGCTGCCTTGGGTGGATTCAGACAAGTGCCCTAAACTTTCAGGGAAATCCCAGATGAACGATAACAATGTCAACAGTAACTTTCACTTTCATCTCCGCTGTCTGATAGCAGCCAGATAGCAGCACAGAGCAGGAATGTTAAATGCGTCCCCACAGCAGCTCTCCATCTTCAACAACTTTACAGTCACTTCTATGCCAGTGAAAAACACAGCTAATATTTGCTTCGCCTCTCCCCCTAGTTTTCTTTGTAGAGATTATAGATTCTTCATACCGGTTTGAGCTCTTAAGCTCAACGGGAAACAAGCTTTTGTATTGGCTAATTGCGCGCTAATCCATCGCTCTGTGTTACAGTGTGAATGGGAGGTCAGTGACCACAGTGGGGCAATGTCAGAGGGGCCAGAGGGAGAGATACGGTGCTCAAAGCAGATTAACCTACTGAGAACGGGCTGTTGGCTAAACCCAGGTAGTCGCATCAGTCACACAGAAGAGTGAGCGTCAGGCAGAAAAAAGGTTAATGTTCAAGTTAAAAGTTGGTTAGTTAAAAGTTAATATTTTGGACATATTATTTAAAGGCAGTCTATTCAATAATTTTTGAAACACATCACTAAGAATCACAAATGTTTGTGTTACAGAAAAAGTCAGGGGACCATCAGTCATTAGAGTTCATCCTCTGGTAACCATTAAGGTCTGTCCAAATTTTCATGGCAGTTCATCCAAGGGTTGTTGAAATATTTCAGTCTGGAACAAAGTGATGCACTGACAGCCCAATGGAGTGATGTTGCCATAGCCAGAATCCCACCGTTAGCACGGCTACAAATAACACAGGTTTATGAGATTGCATGTTTATCAAGGCTATAAAAGTTAAAAGGGTTTGAAACACTGGAGGGTAGCATGCAGTTACAGTACATCAAAGAATCAAGTCAACTCCGCACTCGTCGAGTAAAAGAGAGAACCTCCACTCAGACGGGAGGGCAAATCCTATAATTGGCAGTGATTCAAAACCGGAGAAAATGCCATTCATCGAGCGGAAAAAATAATGACAAGGTTACATGTGTTAGCCCACAGCCTACCCTCCAATCTCTTCTGTCATGGTAACTGCTGTATTTCAACAGTTACAAGTTAATGGTCAGTTGCAGAGAAGGATGGGAGGGAAACATTACTTTTAAAGACAAATTAAGGTGGCGAGGGAAGTAAATACACCTAAAAAAAAATGTGCAAGTCATTAGTCTGCTCTTTCTAGACATTTCTACATCAGCCAACATGGACGTGTTGCTCAGCTGCTCCAGTCAGGAGTGCGCTGGTGGTTTTCAGGGCTTTAATCCGATGAGCTTAATCTGTGGGTCGGTGCATGTGTGCAGAGGAATGAGTGCCTTAGGCTTGACCCATGCCACCTCAATACTCTGGCTAACCTTTTACCAGTAAAGACAAGGGCAGGCAGAGCCGTAACCACCCACCATGCTTCTCTCATTTAAATGCTCTTTTTTGAACTGGATCAATGTAAAGACCTGTTCGTAATGGCGCCACTCATATGGCTGTTTAGAAGCTGCTTGAGGCTAATGGAGACTTTCCGCCATGTGAGCCGGCGCTCCCTTTCCCGAGGCTCCGATCCGGACCGTATTTCAGGGCAATCTGTCCAACAGTGGCTGAGCCACTTCACTCAAAAATGCAACCTCATGTTGCTGCTGAAGGGGGGGGCGGGTTCACCAAAGTCTGTCTGACTGATCATCTGAGAACCATGAATGTCTGTATCAAATTTCATGGTGATCCATTCTGTGGGTGCTGAGATATTTCAGGCTGGCCTCAACTGTGGCGGACTGACCAATAACCAGCATTGTCTTCTGTATGGCCACCCTGCTAGCATGGCTGGAAACTGGAGCATATTCAGAGGCGTTTCAGCTGGATTTTACATTATGAACGAATAAAAACACGCAATTGTGCCTCGCAGCCATTCGTGCAAACTCCAATCTCTATGCCATTCATTCAATTCTACTGTAGTTCCTTATTGGATCAGAGATGATTCTAGAGATGTTATCGGTTTACATGGGAAGGCAAACTAGATTAACCACATATTAATCAGAGGAAAAAAAGAAGGCCAAAGGGGCTGTGACTCGGTACGTCTTGCACAGCTGCACTTAGGTGTGTGCCCTGCTGACTCAAAAATAGCAACCTTAATGGCCTCGAGGATGGAAGCAAAGCAATATCCCACTCGATTGCTAAGCTTGCAATGACGGCGCGCCGCGTTCGGGGCGCGTCCACGGCAGGATGTGTGCATCAACAGTGAGCTGCGAGCGGAACCTTCATTCAGAATGATGTGCTAAAAATGTACGAAGGGAGCTTTGGCCTGTTAAGCGGTGTTGGGAGGCTTCTGTAACCGGCGACCACCCAGCGGCTCTGCTGTTCCTCGCGAGTCTCCGTTTGGATGAATAAGAGCAACACCGAAACTAAACAAACTGTCAAAAGCGCGGAGAAAGTATTTCAGCCTTCATCAAAACAAACTTTGCCTCAGCAACAAGCCACGACTAGACATAAAGAAAGAACCTTCAATGTTGTCTCATGAATTAGGAACACTGGAGCAGACTACAAAGAGGCAAGTAAGGAACCGCCTGATCTGGGGAAATGTATATGTTCTGCGGAGGTCAGTGTTAAACAAGCCCCAGAGCGCTGCCATGCACTTGTTAACAGGAAAAACACCCACCGGCCAGGCTCCTCAGCAGGCTCTCTATGTTATGGTAACCTCATCTGGGCTCCAAAACAGCCCTGCTCGATGAGGCAGAAACACTCACGCGGAGTGGGCACTTTAACAGCGAGCCCAGCCCAACCCTCCCGAAATACGGCCACAGGAAACCTGCTCTGTCGAGGAAAAGACGGGCCTCTGCTCTCCCAGAACAAAGATGAACGGCAGGAAGTCACAGGCACTTCCCGTTCAGGCAGGATGGGGAGTTTGATGGGATCGGAGATTGGACTCACGGTGGCAGTGAGCTTCTTCTTCTATCCTGACACAACTGCAGCATGAGCTATGCTGCTACCAAAGCATAACTGCATCTGCATAATTGAAACGCCAATATCAAATAAAACAATTACACAGTGTAACAACCATGACATTAGTACATAGACATGGATCTCGGCGCCGCTGGACCAAAAACGAATGGATAACAGATTACATAATGCACGGCAGTTAAACATTTCCTTATTTCCCATTTCAGCCAAGAAATTGTTAAACAGCCTCCTGATGTGACCACAAACCAATTCTTTGGGTTCACTCCTGGCTCAGAGTTCATTTTTTAACACTTATTTTGACATGTGGTCAGAATATACTGTGGCACAATGAGGCGTTTGTTTAAGAAAAAACAGCAGTTGATTATCAGCTTTCCCAAAGAGATAAGCCAAGTGCACTTCGTGTCCATGATGTTTAATCAGTTTTCATGCGCGCTGCAACAAAATCTGTCTGCCTGGCTACTCGACCGTTTGAGTTGGCTCTGTTACTGCAGTATTTATGTGCACTAACTGGGGTCGGTCAGGGTTGGATGGGGGGAAACCCTTTCAGTTTTTTGACTAAGTGCTCTACATTATCCTGATATATGTGCTCAGCTGAGGAATTCTCTCAAACTTCCCACTCGAGACAACCCTGAGTGTCAAATCTGGTTCATATTATAACCACAACTGCCAAGAGGCATGCCCAAACCCAAGCAGACAAATTTTTATAGTGAGTTTGATGGGCGTGTTTTACTTCTCACTTTCCTCAAAGCCTCTGCTCCACAAGCCATGTGTCACTGCTTATACAGTATCTGGGTCTTGAAATATTTTCACTTCACTTACTGTGAGCTGCATTTACACGGTCAGAGCACCGACTTAAAAACATTTAGCCAAGTATAGGGGACTGCTACCGCGTGGCATAACACAGAATCCGACTTCTCCCCTTTTCCTAGTCTGAGTCATAAGCAATATTACAGGTGTCACTTATCATTATTTTCATTATCAAGTAATTTTGAATTTATACGGCATAGTCTGGTCAAAAAAACTTTGCAAAAACAAATGAAAAACATTTGGAGAAAGCAAACAATCCCAGAGCTTTCATTGTAGGGCACGCACACACACACACACACACACACACACAGCTGGGGGGTGATCAGTATAAAAAGGCACACAATTAAGCTATTCCAAATGTTTCACAGATTTGCTAACACTTAAGATGGAACATTGATTCCCAGGGCAACATGCACCAATTAACAAAGCCGACGAGTGTGTGGAACAACTTTGAAAAACTCCATGGGAGCTGTTATGCAACGCAGTGATGACGTTATTAATTTTAACGTCCTGAACTGTGAGACGGCATCGTGCTCCGTGGTTTTTAAACATGAAGACGTGCTGAGGTGGTGGGAAAGTCTGGTATGGAACCAGGTGATTATGGAAGATTTGGGCCTCGTCTAATCCACAGAATAAGACAGAGAGAGTGAGTCTTTTCATGGGTGCATTGGTTACTAGAGCAGCCTCATGTATTATTGACCCATTCAGAGAACTCATCCGCTCTCCCATCTCTACCCCCCCTCTCGGTTTGTTCTTGTGGAGCAGCATTTACCATCACGGTAACAAAGGCAGCTTTTAGTCTGATACCACCAGGCTCTTGCAGTGAAGCAGACAGACAGAGGCTTAGGCCTCACACAACACTGACAGCCCTGTAATCTTCTGACTGGCTCAATCCTGCAGCATACGTGACATCCAGCGTCGGCTCCAAAGCGCACGAGATGCAGCAGGGAGGTAGACCAACGATAAATGATTTGAGATGGTCAAACTTTACCGTTATTGCCAGGGCGACTAATCCCGGGTTGGGTTTAGTCACCCGGCTGCGAGGTGAAATCTTGAAATCTGAAACCAAGGGCACGTTTTTCGAGCGGCGTGACCGACAAATCCAGCTTCGCTGTTTGAGTTTATCTCATGCAAAGGATCAAAGCGGCAACATGTTGTGTCAAAAGTATTAGCTGAAAAAAGTCTCAGACACGCCTACTTTAGTTGAAGCATACACACAAGTACACACTCACCTGAGGTAATCCCAGGATTCGCACACCTTGGGAACATTTGCAAAGTTTTAAAAAAGAAAAAAAGGCTGGTGTGCACAGGTGTGGCCGATTAGTTCAAGAGGGCTCATGACAATGGAGCCACATCATGCGGGAGGAGGTTGCACAGGTGGGACGTTCGAGAGGGGTGCAAATATATGCACCAAGAGAGGAAGGGAAGGACTTCTGCTTGTTGGCGTAGGAGCTAAATTTAATTGGGCAAACGCACAAGACAGGAAATGCTGTCCCCTTGCTGAATGGATTGGAAAAAAAAAAGCATCTTAATGGCCCACTGGCCATTACCACAAACACAAAGACACAGTGAATCTTGTCAAATGACAACGGAACTAAGCAGCAACACGTGTGCTCTGTTGACAGCTGTCCATGTTGCAGACACATTTGTGTTCTTTTTACAGAACGCACGAAAGCCCCACTTTCCCTTCTGGTTCCACAGTGAATCAGTTGTGTCTGTGCCGGCCACGGGTAGGCTGATGGCAACACGCCTACATAATAACACCCATCTGGTGGACAGCTCCCTTGGGTCAGGCACATGGCAGGAACACTCAGGATCTGAGTATATCACCATTAGATGGCAGGCAGTTAGGACTATTGATTACAATTACACAACTGCCACCCCCCCTCCTGCTGCTTCATACACGGGATACAAAAATCTAAACATCAATTCCAACTCTCATTGATTTTTTATGTGCCCATCCGCCGATACGTTAATGCAATTTACATGCTGTTGAGTGAAAACCTTAATAAAAACCACACACACAACAAAACGCTTCACGCGCAGCTCCAAGCCCATGTAAAGTGTAGGTGGTGAGGCGGTGCATTGAAGTGAAGCAACATCCCAGCAAATTCAAAGCTGATGACAGCCATCATGGAGCTAATAGCGTATTCAGCGTGCCCCAAGTGCGGAGAAACAGAGGGATGGCTCAGCCGAGGGCCGCGGCCTGTTATGAGTCTCTCTGCTCTCCCCTCCAACAATAAACAAAGAGGCTCGGGCCAACGTGAACCTTGGCGAAAATGCTGGGAGAAGAAGAGAGCTGCACTTGACTCCAGAACACAGCTGGGAAATTTCTGCATGACCGGCGCATGCGGATATACCGTACTGTATGGTATCATCTAATCTAAGCACAGCGCTGCCGGGTGCTTCAAAAGACAGAAGCGTTTGTGCTCCAAGTCGAAACAACATTATCGGAGGAATCAGAACGGGTGACGCCGGCCACAATCTTCCCTTTATGTCCCTGCAACAGATCCCTCTATTCCTGCTGTGGCGTGTACACGCTTCATGGAGGAATTCATTATCGGCTGCGTGGACAGCGGTCTTGTGTGCGGTCACATTCTCGTCCCACTGAGAAGCCTCAGCAGACGCTCGTGCTCAACAGCACAGCCGTATGTTTCATTTCTACAGGCCAGATGTGTGGTGCAGTGACGTGACAAAGTTTACATTCCCTGTTGGAAAGTCTTTAAAATGGATTAAAAGTTGTGAAAAAATGACCACACGTGATTACAAAAGGACCA
Organism: Psettodes erumei; assembly: GCA_016785225.1. Lineage (NCBI taxonomy): Eukaryota > Metazoa > Chordata > Actinopteri > Pleuronectiformes > Psettodidae > Psettodes > Psettodes erumei. The sequence goes on along the minus strand of JAFBJZ010000625.1, from coordinate 296,464 downwards.
AAAGCAACCACAAAGACGAAAAACAATCCTGGGCGCATTCTTCCAGAATCTGTTGATGACTGTAGGATATTTAGTTATTGTCTGGAGCTATTTAGTGATATTATTTCATACTAACCCCCCCCCCCATTCAAAAGTTTCTGTCAATAAGTTTATCAGCAAGTTAATCGCCATGTGCCTGCTGATACTAACACAAAAGAAAGTCCCGCGCAGTCTCTACAAGTTGGTTCAGTCCTCCTTAAGCATGTTGATTTCTCAACATGCATACTTGTATCCATTTCTGCTCTCCTCCCTCGGGCGTCTCTGGCAGCGCACCAGAGTGAGAATGAATAAATAATACCAAGGTGTGGTTGGATGTCTGGGATCCTGACTCAGGATTCCATTTCCCTGACAGAGAGCCTGGACGGTGTCCGTTTCTGTTACCTAGCAACTTCTTTCCTGGAAAACTGGAACAATCAGACGGAGCACTGAGCACCCCGACACACCGGGACACAACAAAAGGGCCGACTCCTTTTTCCTGCCCCAGCTCTGTGGAAAGCTGATACCGAGGAGGTCCTCGTCTGCCAGATGTCCCGAAGTGGACGGTCAAATTCGACATTATGTCACTGTCACTGGACACTTCATGGGCCTGAAGAATGAAACTGAAGCCACGTGCTTTCACTTTCTGAGGGGGTATTATGCCATCTCAGTGCATCCCTGTGAAACCAATGCCCTCACTGACACCAGGTACAAAACACCTTCATATTGCACTGATTCTCACAGCCTTTCCAGGAAGTGAGACACAAACAGGAAATGGCATTAAAGATGAAAGGGAAAGTTTGCCAGAACTTGGTGGCACCAGGTCAAAGCTTCCAAACTGCATTAAATGTTCTGCACTGACTAAAAAAAAAGATTATTTTAAAACCTTTTAATGCTCAGCTGTACTGCATATGCAAACCCATTACTCAATCATAACATCATCTGTAGTTTTTTTCCACCCTTAAAAGCCCACATGTGCCCCCACCCAGCTGGTCTCAAGTCAGCTGCTTCTTTGCTGAGAATGTGCATGAGAAAAGCAGGTGATTCCCTGTCCGGCAACGGTCGAGGCAGGCATGATGACACTGACCGAGCGGGATGAAGGAGGAAGAGGAGGAGGAGGAGGAGGAGGAGGTGTGTACTTACAACCAGCACGGACGTCCTCACCACCTCTGAGACACTTTGCCTGAGTTCAGCCGCCGTGCCGGGTTTCCCCAAACCCCGCGTAAATTTCCTGGTCTCCGGGTGCGCGGGTGTAGCCATCGTTTACGCACCACTTCGCACCAATGACAGTCCGATCCGCGAGTTAAATCTCGAACGAGGTTTCAGAGAGGAGTCATCGCGGGTTTTCTCTCGCCTCTATTTCTTCCTCCGATCCACACTAGCGGGCACCGCGCGTCTGAAGCTGGCTCATGCTGGCTGTGGATTCACTCCCACCTCCCGGTCTCATACTTGTCGCTGTTTTGTTTCTGTTTCGTTTTTTTGTTTAAAGACAACGCGTGCGGCACTACTCCGGAGCTCTGCCTTCTTCCACAGGATTCCTTGTTGTCATAGTAAAAGTATCCTCTCGAGCAGTGTCTCATTGGCCGTCCAGCGCCAGACAGGAGGTGGATAATCTGGTTGTGTCCTCTGCGCACTCCGCCCCTTGCCGGTTTAAAGGCCTGCCCACTCCTGGCCGCGCGTGTGTATGTGTGTGTGGTTGTGTGTGTGTGTGTGTGTGTGTGTGTGTGTGTGTGTGTGTCTGTCTGAGAGAGAGAGAGAGAGGTGCTGGTCCTGGACTTTGATCAGCGAGCGTTTACAGCATGACTGACAGTAATTTCCCAATATATAAATACTCTTGACATCGTTGAGTATTAGGTTGTGTTTGTAATCGCAGGGCAAATAGGATTTACTACTGAGACCTTTCTGCAGGTAGCCTCAAAGTTTAACACCCAAACTAAGCGTTAGTGCTGCCTGCAATAACCTGGGGGAAAAATAAATAAGTAGAAACGATTTTCTAGTATGATACTATTTCTTCATAGAAGGGAGAAGGAGGATTTTTGGTTGATTTTTAAAAAAACATGAACATGCACACACACACACACACACACACACACACACTGATCTTTTCACAGAGAGGCAGCTGATCAGTTCAGTAAGAGGACGTGGTGCCTGAATCACACAATTTTAAGTGTCTTCTCTTGTTTAGTTCCTATTCTTTTGCTACTACTTTGCTCCTTTGTCACCTCACCCTGAGTATTTCTCATTTTTGTCGCCTAACAGAGGGTTACTTTCTTACTTTCTACGATGAGACTGAGTACACACGAGCAGCATAACATGAATGGACATTTTGGTCACTCGTGCAGGGCGAAACAAGGGTCTGAAAATTGCTCCTTATAGCTTGTACTACTACAGAGCATGGGACGATGCAGGATTGTGCTGAGTGGCTGAACCAAACTTCTTGATCAACGATGCCATCTGTAGGTCACACCTGTAAACACAAACCGGAAGAGCTGCCTTCACATGCACGTACGTCTCTCCTGCCTCTTGTGCTGTAACAAAACACAAGTAACACAAATCAAGGTCTGAATACTTTTTTTTTATTGCTTTCATTTCCAAAGAGCTCTCTGTTGTATGGAAAAAAGCACTGCAATTCTGAGCAGAACTGAGTTGTAGTTTTTTTTTCCATCTCATTTGCTTCACTGCAAAAAACCCTGTCAAATGCATTTCCCCCCCACTCATTTAGACCCATAAAAAGATCTGGTGTCTGCATACGGGAGGGGACCTAGGTCAGTGAGTGCGACGGCGCTTCGAACTGAAAGTTTCTACTTTGTTTTCACACATAATCTTTAAAGCTTTCAATTACACTCATCTCCATAATACAGTGATTATGAGCACGTCTCATATTTTGTCATACAGCTGAAGGGGAACTTCAGATTCATTTCAAATTAAAAAAAGGAAGGAACAGTCTGAGACATATTCATGAAACAAACATCAGCGAGTATTTACTTGAAATGGCATTAGTGGTGATGGCAGCTACCTCTGGCCGCACTGTGATCAATACTAGGGTTATGTCAATAATACAACAAAATAATTTCATATTTTCTCACACCTTGTTTCTTAACAAGAACACATTGTGCTGGGCTAGGTGTGAACAGAGCATTGACCTTCAAAAGGTGGGCTGTTTTACATGGTTTAAAATTTCATGGCATACAGTATAGGAGACACTTCTTGTCCCAGATGTACAAACTAACATTAAAAAGTCCAGGACATTGATATAAACCAGTTTGGCACTGAAGTTGCAGGATATTTTCAAAGCAGCTGTTTTCAATAAAATGAACAAGTAGACAAAACCATTATGACAATGCAGTGAAGGTTTAACCGTCTAAGAAAAGAATGCTGAATATCTGAATATCAACGTGTTCCTGCTGTAAAAACAACCAATGACAAAGCGTAAAATCAGAAAGACAGGAAGTGGTTCAGACCATTAGAAAACAGTATAAAATGACATCCTTAAAAAGAGGTTTCAGAGTTGAGAGTAAAAATGCCAAAAAATGCAGTCTCTGATGCAGTCTAAACCAGCGGACATGTCACCATTAAAGCATTAAAAAGCACCAAATGTGCATGGACACGTGTACAAATGTCCCAGATATGTGTAGAAAAGAAAAGCAAAGAGTCCGGGGAGGGGGACAGGAAGGGCGGATGCCACCCGAAGAAGACGTTGGAAACAGGTCGACTCAGTGAGGATGGGACTCTTTGCTGTTCAGGACATGAGTGCGACCGGAGGGGGCCGTGGCACTGCGGATGACCTCCATCCACCTGTGGGCACAGAGAGTATGCTCAATCAGCCCTGTGGCGTGCAGGATTTCCAAAAAAAACAGCAAGTACATTGGGGTAAAAGCGAGCGCGGAAGAGGAGCCTCTGTACCTCTCGAAAGTATATTCACTCTCCGTTCGGAAATAATAGATGTGGGACTTGAAATGCAGCTTGAAGACGTAGTCCTTATGGATGTTTTCAGACTCTGAGGGGATGGTGACTGAGTAACCCAGCAGAGGAAGGCTAGCCAGTGGGTAATCATCCTGAGGGAGGAACAGAAAGGGTAAATGACATTGAATTAACACTGAAATGTATTTTGCTTTTAACCCTCCAACTTGCTACTGGAAATTTAAATGTCACAGTATCTGTTGCACAAACCTAGCTACCAAACATTTTTTAAAGCAAAAACTGAGTTGAAAAAAACTGCATGGGAAAGTGTGGTCACTTCTAATATGGCACTGAGTTGAGACATTCAATACAGAGGTGTGATGCCTCTGAGCTCAGAGGAGGGTAAACACTTTTGACAGGTGCAGAGCCAGGAGGGGAATGAGTGTGTGAGGGAGGTGGTGTGGTGTGTGTGTGTGTATGTGTGTGTGTGTGTGTGTGTGTTTCACTGGACAAACAGCAGAGGCCGAGGCTTCATCACCTGGTGAGACTTGTAGAAAAACAGGCTGAAGTTGGTGAAGACCACCCAGAGCTTCTGCCAGCCGTTGCTGTTTTTGAATTTCCTCAGTAGGTTTCCTGACAGTTGATTCTGCAAAGGTGAGAAAAAGCAAGTTTCAAATCTCTAACTACGTAAAGTCAGAGCAGTTTGCAGTTTTTATCTCTTCTGTTACATTGATCATGATGCTTCTTCAGTCAATTTAATCTAGAATCTTTAACTGTGTGTTTGTGTAAAACTAATCTATATAATATGAGGCACTGCAGTTATTTCTATTCCATTATTTAAAAAATCTCCATTAAGCATGTTGCAACATTGCCCGCTAAGGTGCAGTTCAAATAAACACATACAGAGGGCCTCTCCTATCTGCCTGGCTCCTTTACCTCTAGACTCCTGCAGGATTCACTAAAGGAGAGGCTCTGAACACGGTACCAGCAGATAACAGACAGAGGCACTGGTCCCTGGCCACTGGGGGGCCCCACCAGGGGGGCCATATTCTCCCTGACTGGACTAGGGTCCTCTACCGCGGAGGAACGCACAGACGCATGGGGAAAAGAGAGAGAAAAAAACAGACAGGGAGGGAAGGACAGAAACACAGAAACTGAGTAGGTGAAACACAGGCATGCAGTGGCAGGGGTTTACACGGAGGCCGACAGTGTTTTCCAGGCAAGGCTGTGAAGAGGACGTGGTTACAGCGGAAGAGCAGAACTAGATCAGGACCCGGCTGGGTTGTAGGGAGGCTACATCCCAAAACACGATCCGTTCTGTTAGTGTGAGATGAGGACGTTTAGCGCGTCTACTCTCTCTCCTCTCTCTCTCTCTATTTATAGACGACCAGAGATTTTCAAGTGCCAGGAGGGGGAGGAAGAAGGACAGAACCACACAGGAAAGCGAACACAGTTCTGAGTTTTGCTAAGGATGTCAGACTGGCTACTGCTGGCGAAAGGAGGGAGAGGTGGGAACAGCATTTTCACCGAGGCTGCAAAATTCATACAGTGAATTTGGGTTAACATTTATCTGATATCAAAATTTGAACGAGCCGCCTATCATCTACCTTCAAGCTCTTAGAAGAAGAAGATTAACTGGGCTCTTGCGGCGTAAGTGGTACTTGTCGAATCAAGTTTTCAACAAGAAGTTTCAAGAATCTGTTCTCTGACTTTGACCCAGTTTAAAATGTTAAGTATTTTAGTTAGGGTGCTTCATAGGTGGATACTGTTCCCACTGAGAGATAATCAAAGTGTTTGTTCAGATAGAGCACACACTCAACAGAAAAAGAAAACAGTGAGGGGCAGCAGGAGGAGGAGGGTGGGGGGGGCAGGTCTGAGGCTGAGTGCTGAGGTTTGGCTGGTACCTCCACAGCTACGCTAAAGTCCACCATGGACACACTGGTGTTCCTGTGCCAGCACACGTGCACCATGGTGTTACCACGGTGCGGGCCGGGCCTGTCCAGCGAGGTGTGCGACGCGGCCATGTCGTCCTCGGACTCCGCCTCCACCGAGGAGTCCTCAGGGCATTCTGGGAAAGTCAGGAGGTTGTTACTGCCAGACAGTGAGCAGGGCGGTGAAGGGAGAAGGGGCGCTCAAACACAGACAGCGTCAGATCACTCGCAAATCAAGCGGCTGTTTATCCGCTGATTCTTTTTCACTCCTTGGTGGACAGCGCTAAAGAATGAATCATACATTTCATATCCAACTGTATGTTTATGCAGTAACTTACTGTTGTCTGTCAGACTGCAGGTCAGCAGGTCAGATGAAGGCCCGTTGCTGGTTTTCGCCATCTCTATCGCCATCTTTATGTCCTCCATCCACTTCTCCATCTCTGTTAATGAACTAGAGTGAACAACACAAATGTTTATAAAAAAGCGCTCAGCATGTCCCTTGAGCGTGAGTCACGGCAGGAAGGCCTGGTGGTTAGAAATGGTCCCGGTAACAAGAATGCCACAAGTTTGAGCTGTGTTCTTCCAGATGTCCTGCCAAATTTCTCCTTAAAAGGACACCAAGACACCATCTGCTCTCTAATGGAACCTGGATCAGCAAAATGTGAGTTTGAAGGCAGAAAAAAGGGTTATTTAAGTGCAACGCTAGCAGACAAATAAAAAAAAAAAACCAATCCACCAGCAAACAGAAACAAAAATCCTGAAAAAATTATGTTGTGATATTAATAGTATGACATGGATTATCTAGGTGACTGCCTTTCTGTGGCTGATCCTCAAATTCCAACATCTTATGGGAGAGAATAGTTACTGTAAATAAAAAAATGCAGCAGGTAAAGCAAAAGATTATCGAGTTTGAGCAGTAAAGCCCAGGGCATAGGAAGTCCATGAAGCAGCGACTCTGCCCATAAATTTTAATTGGCGTTAGCTCACTGTAATTAAAAGCGGGCTAGATGAGCATATAAACATTTGTCTCAACTCTTTTCGGCTTCGGAGGACGGCAACTGGACATAAAATCAAAATGAAACTGTAAAAGTTTCCCACCCACCCACCCTGGGTGGAAATTCCATTTTTGGTGGATATGACTTAACTCTCTAACAGCTTCACGTGAGAATCTCAACACCCCAGAAATAAGAAAAGCACACACAAAAGGCACCTTGGATTAAATTTAGGTCAAAGTACAAGGTGTCTGTCTGCGTGCTGACAGCCGCCGTTCTTACCTCGCTGCCACCACCACCGACTGCCGCTGTCCAACCAGTGTGAAGGCGTGAGGCACGCCCCACTCATCTTCACTCTCTCTGATCTGGAGGAGGAGACACAGAAACACAGAAAAGACATTAGAGAACAGCAGTATCTGGGACAGCAAGGACCAAAATAGGCAGAGGAGGCAGAGAGCTGTCCTGAGAGCGTGTTTGCGCGTGTTAGGGTGGAGGCAGACACCCAAGGCGCTGCAGTTCAGCTGTTTGAAGCCGTTTAGCTGCGGCAACGACAAACCGGCGACAGCCGTCCGAAGCCCCTACGCGTTCAGCCGAGAGACAAAGCACTCACTGTCATGCCGTGGAGCGGCAGCTGCCCGTGCACTTTGAACTGATTGGTCGCCGTCATCCCTCGGCTCGTGTACAAAATGACGTCGTTGAACTGTCGGAGAGAGAGGGACGGGGAAACGGAAAAGAACAAACCAAGTTTCACTGATGTACATGTTCCAATACATATCCTTCTTAGGAAGCACAAACAGCTTTTCATACTACATCTAGCACCTTCTGACTAAGGTATAGCTGGAAAAAGATAAAAGCGATGATTATTTTTCCACTAAGCTCACTCAACTAACTAACTGGATCAGAGATATGAACCCAATCTAGAATAAAGTGGCTGTTACCAGGAAAAACATTCGTTGCTGTAGGCCCTTGCCAGACAGTTTGCTGAGGCAGCCTAACCTGATGAACTCCTGAGAGAGAGGGAACAAAAAAAATAAAGGCATGGATTATCTTATAGACACAAGCTATACAGGATGCCAAAAATATACAGATGAGATGTTCCCAAGTAATCCAGAGAATTAAAAACCTTCGTGATGAAAACTCACCCGACCAGGAATGACAAGATTGTCAACGCCAATCAAATCCTTCTTTAATTCCAGCAGCTTCTGGAAGTTCTCCATCTTGATTAGGCTTCCCTGGAGCTGCTCCACCACCTCAGACACGTCTGCCAGAGCAGCTGCAGACCAGACACAATGAAGAAATCATTGGACATTGCCTGTTAAATATTTCTGCCGCACCAGAAGACCTATGGATGTCAGTGTGAGTTTAGTACCTCTGCAGTCCCTGAAGTCCACATGAGTAGCCGGGTAGTGTTTGCACAGGCGTTCCAGAATCTGCTTGTAGTGAATGAGGCGGTGCAGGGGCCGCAGAATGAAGACGTTGAGGGGGATGTAACACACTTTTTGCAGCTCAAAGTCCCTGCACAGACCCTCCAACTTGCGAGACACTCTGCACGCCTTTCTCCAGCTCCAGCAGAACTTCGGACTGCTTGTGCATGTTTGCTGTCAGCGGCTGTGGACAGATTAACACAAATATGAGTATCAGTGCATCACCATTCTTACACATCTACTTTACAGTTGCTCCTCACCTTCAAACCTTGAAGGTTCTTCAACATGACATCTCCGATGCGTTGGTTGTCTCCTTTGATGTGAGCATTGGAACGTCCTTCCCTAAAACAGATCAACATCAGCAGTTTTTACCTCTGAAACATTATGGAGTCATTGTTGGAGCCAAGCTTTTGCTTTGAAATCACCTCAACTTTGGAGTGACTCACCCAATAAACCCCTTGCAAGATGTATTTTTTTTTGGATCCTTCTAAATATACAGTATCTTTTTATTGAATGTTTTTTTTGTAAATAACATCTTATAAATTGCCTTTCTTCTTATTTATTGCTCCTGAAAATGCATTTTTATTGCAGGTATTTTAATGACATTATTCAATTTGGTTAACATTGCCTGCTTTTCTTTTTTTTTTTTTTTTACCTGTAAAGCAATTTCTATTATTCTGTGTGTATTATTAATGATATTATCCTCGACAGCGAAGTAGTTGACTAAGCTACAGGAAAGCACTTACAGCCCATTGATTATTCAGATGTAAGAAAAATTCCAATGAAGTTGGGAGAGAGCTCTTTAAACTCTGAGGGAAACCCACCAGCAGGTGTCTCCCTTGAGTATGACGTTCCCCATGTGGGGAGCAACAGTAATGGGCTGCCATTACTGGACTCATTTTGAAGATTTTTTCTAATTGGGCGCAGCATTGTAGTGGTTGCTTTAAAGGAAAACATATCATGGTCTGTAAAACACGTTCCTCTTCGTCTATGACAGACAGCTTTCTAATCATGGTCACAGCGACGACGGTGCATATCTAACTCATATCTACAGTATTTGAATATGCAAAGCCAACGAAGAGGCATGTAGAGCTGGATCATTTGCATACACATTTGCATGTGGTTCTTATCAGCACCACTGACTTGATACGACTTCCAGCTTTAATTTGGAGTTCTAAGGCTGACTCGCCGACTTTGGCTTTGAAATAACAACACTGTGTCTGGAGTTAATGGGCGTACACAGACAGTACACTGAGAGGCTTTATGCATCACCGTCCACGTGTCTGCACGTCTGCACGTCTGAATGTGCGTGCACGTGACTCAGTGCATGTTAGATAAAGCACAACATCATTAAGGAGATCAGACAGCAGAAACCCACAGGCAAGAAAAGAGCCGGCCATAGTGCAGCATGACTGTTGCCATGGAGACGATGGCTCCTCAGGTCAACTAAAGGGGCTGGGTTGCTCTCTCAGACTAAAAGCCAATGAAAACTCATTAGAAAAACGAGCAGAAATTGTGGGAGATTGGACTAAAATCGATCCAACATATCACTGGACTCGTTCTGGAGTTTTTTGAGTGTGTGTGTGTGTGTGTGTGGGGGGGGGGGTCTCACCACAGAGCCAGCCTCTGCTCCACCTCCCTGAGAAAACCTGTGTGGAACTTGTGCAGAGGCTCGAAGGTGGAGTGGACGATGCTCTTCAGGGAGTCTGGAGTGTCCTCGTCTTGTCCCACGGCACTCTGAAAAGACTGCGATCACAAATGCATGCTCGAAGTGAGCCTCCAAACCATTACACATGCCGAAACTCCTTTAGTTTTATCTGTTTCAAATGTTTTACATCCACACATCCACACATTTCCCCAAACACCAAAATATGAACCATCATCCTTAAAGGAAAGTTAAAAACACTGTGATGGATTTGGGAGTTTTTGAAACAGAGGGACACTACCATAATAAGTTTTTGCCATATGCTGCGCTCATTGTGAAGCTTTCAAGGCAAATTTGTGATTTTGGATGACAACAGATAAAGCAACCATGTACAACCACCACTTAGATGTAGCATGTATGAAAAAGTTTAATAGCTGATGACATGTGATAAGCATGATACTATTTGCTGATTCTTGTTGTAATGTAAAAAGTTAGTCCAGACTAGCCTGTTCAGGATCATAAGAATGCCACTGCTCATCACTTTGTTATAGCAGATTCTCGCAGGATTCTTCCAAAAGCCCCTTTCCTTTGTTTCTGTTGTTGCACCTCAGCCCTCTGAAGTCTTAAGTCCTTTAATTGCCTGAGGACGAATGACTAGGAATCAATAGTCAATCATTCCAAACACTATCGTTTCATTAAGTCAGACTGGAGCTGAATGTCGCACTTGTTTTGGGGCCATGGCGGACGGAGAACAGCTTTATTTAGCTGGCGTGATGGGAAAGGGAAGTGGTTTTTTTGAAACACGAGTGTTTCTCGAAGGGTTTGAGAAGAGGCACCAGCTGCTGCTCAGATGACTTCACCCCCGAACGGCAGCATTACCATCCAGTTGTATGGGAAGACAGGGACACACACACACACACGCGCGCCTGAAACAAGGACAAGAGCCAACCCAAATATTTATGAGATGTGTGAAAGGCTTACGAGACGAGAAACGCTGCAGCCTTTAAACCCCGCCAGTGAAAAGGGGGTGATGCCTTCTCTCGGCTCGCGTGTACAGAATCCGACAACAGCAGCGCTTCACTGCAACCTCGAAAAGAACATCCCTCTTTGTTTTGCAGCTGAAGGAGCTGTGTCGTGCATTTAATATCCTGTTTTCTGCGGCATTTCCTTTGCAATATTATTAAATGAAATGGTGTCTCGATGCTTGTGGGGAGAGAGTGGAAGCTGAAGGAACAGACTGAAACAGGGAGTCACGTGCAGCTAAATCCATCTATCTCTTTTAACACAAACACAGTTTAGCATTCACAGCCTTGAGTGAGAAGGATAAATGCATTTCAAGGCAGGAGTGCAGGGAATGAATAAAAAATGAAAATGAAAATCGCATCTGCCAAAATATCCCTGTATCGCTGTCTGACTGCGTGTTTTGGCGGGCGCTCTGCAGTGGAGCAGCTAACCGGAATAATCAATGTTTTCTACCCAGAGGACAGCGCAGGAGAAAACAAACAGTGGAACAGCACGCTGGAGAGCGGCCTTGGCCTGTCTTACCACGGTTATCACCTCCAGGTCCTTCAGATACGTCCTTTCCGTGGTCAGCAGCTCCTTGGCGATGAAGTAGGCCCGATCTGTTGGAAACCTCTGCGAAGGCGTAAAGGGGGGACACTGAGCATAAACCGCTGAACTACCAGTCATGAGTCATAAGTTATGCAGTATGGCGCCTCATGAGTTGTATTACATGTCTAACCCATTTCTCTAGTAAGTTTACTTCAGTCCCAGTGGAAATTTATTGAGGTCACGTAATGTAGGTCCCCCTGCTATTTTGAGTATGTGGCAATGGCTTTGAAGTGCAACTTTAAAAAAAAAAAAAAAAACCTTAACAACTGATGCAACGAACAAAGCAACTCATCGATGGGCTTTTTGTTAATGACAAACCTTCCTGCGAACCTCGTCTTCATCGTCGGTGCGAACGCTGCAGGCGTCGTTGAGCAGCGGGCTGGTGAGCGGGGACGGCTGCCGCCCGTCGGGACTGTGGCCGCACAGATCCAGCGACTTCTGACCGTTGACCATGCCGTGGGGGTGGCCGGGGGACGCAGACAGGCGAGGGCTGTTGGGCACTGCACCTGCCCCCGGTGTCACACGGTGTCGCCGCAGCGAGAGGAGGAAAAGATCAAAGTGAGTACGATTCAAATATGCATAATAACTTAACAATTAGAAAAGATCTGGGGGAGAAAAAATATTCTTAGCATTTGCAGTCGCCTACTTTCAGACAGGTAGAGTTCTGCAGATTGTGAGAAGTGATATGAAGTCAAGGATAGAAGACTGACAGATAGTTTTGATCATCAAATGTATTTCCTTCTAAGAAAAGAAAAATATGTTTTATACCACTCAAAAATTAACTGCAAATAAAAATAATGAGCTTGACAAAAAGTCAATTTCCTAGGGTACTGTGGTGACATTTGGAAACTAATTAAACTTTCCATCATTCAACTGATCATCCCACTCGGCAAAAAAAAAAAAATCCCCTGGGAAACTACACCTAACTATTTTAGTATTTACAAACAGTCTGACCCAGGATCAGAGTCTTCCTCAGCTGTACAGGGAACATAATCACGTCTGGCTGAGGGATCTGCCAGCACAAAGTGAAAAGTCAGCCGTGACTCACTCCACAGTCCAGACAGCTCTGGCAGCGTCTGCGCCACGTCAATCGATACGCAAGCTGAGGCACATACTGCAGGACACTTAGTGTCATCTACACTGGCAACGTTCGCTCAGCTTACTTACTGCGTTACAGCTGCAACTTGCCCAAATCTCTCTCTCTCTCTCTCTGCTGGCCCGTGATGTGTCGGTACAAACAACAGCGATGCACGCAGACCGGTGCAGCTCATGGCTGCAACTGGCTCGACATACCAAGAAAAGAGGGGAGGAATGACTCGGGTAGGTTGCTACAAATGACTATTTAAATATATATATATGAAGATATGAAGAGACGTTCACCAACCAACACTACAAAACTAAAAGGGAAGACGAAGAGGACAAGTCTAGCATCTAATACGAGCACCAGAAAAGCAACTTCTGGGATCTTAAAAAGAAGATTCAGAAATCTCACTCTTCATAAAGGTCATGTTTATTGACTCTGAAATAACATACACTGTTAAACGAGTATAAATCCTGAGAAAAGCAGCATTAAAAAGGTCAGAGCCCAGTGAGTGTGCAGAGAGACACTGTGAGTGACCGAACGAGAGACTGAGGGGGAAAGAAGAAGTGTGAATTAATGCAAAGTCTTCTGCTGTGTCATCTCACATTAAAATACATATAAAATAACCTGATGAATATAAAAATTTTTGGATAAACACCCTGGTGAGACAGATCTGATTGTGTTGCTTGCTCGTTGTATAACAGTTACTGTAAAAATTGATAATTCATCTACCACTTTGAAATGAGTCACTCTAACAGTGCACACCATTAAATTCTCTAACCTGTGATAGAAAAGTGTGACATTACAGGTGAGGTGTCTGCACAGCACTACCTGTATGTTACAGTGGATACAGCGCAGTACATGCAGAGAGCGGCCAGGGCAGAGCAGCATGAAGGGCGGCATGCCTCGGCCGTGGCTTAGCGCAGCATGCATTGGACACGCTTCCTGAGGAACACCAGTTAAAACACACACACACACACACATCTCACCTACGGACCTGGGAATTGAAGCCCAGCAAACACAAATGTTAGACTCTTGTTTTTGTACAGCAAAGAGTTGCACCAGGTCCACGGTAGAGCTGTGGGCGCCTGAGAGGGTTCCCTCACACCGCAGCGATCCAGTAACGCCCACTGATAAACTCGTCTCCCCTCCTCGCGGTGCTGTATTAATTACTGTCAGTGCAGCTTTGAAAAGTTCACCAGCCGTCCTGCCACAAACATCAAATAATTCGGAAATCTAAACTATGCCCGTAAGAGTGGCACTGCAGCCATGCTTCATGATGTCGATGCTAAACGCGTTTGGGAAAAAAGCGGTCGACAGTGATGGATGAGCCGTGGGGCCGTGCGCTTGGAGGTGTTGCCCTTAAACTGCGCGCGCACACACACACACACACACACACATACGCAACGACGAAAAACGCCGCTTCTATTTGCCGGCATATCCCCAAACTCCCCCTCATCCTTAACCCAACGCTCTCTATTTTCTCCTTTGGAATAATCAAGCGTTGGATCGCTGCAGAGAAGGGGAACCCACCCACCCCCCTCACACACACACACACACACACATAGTGAGTGACAGAACAGGTTCACATGCAGAAAAAAACCAAAAACATACAATTTGCGACAGTTTCATGCTGACAGACAAGTGCATAACGCTGGACAAAGAAGAGGAAAGAACAGAAATGCGACGGAAAGATCATCTCTTACGCAAAACAGATAAAACAACACAAATAAGACAGAGGAGACAGAAGTACAAAAGAAAAAAAAAACGGGGGGGGGGGTGCAGTGGAGTTCTGTTGCGAAATGCGTGGACACCGCAGCTGCTGGAGGACTTGGCTCCGCGGTGCCAAATAACTGCCAGAGATACTCGAACAACGAGTCAAGTGCGGAGGGGGACGTCAGCGGCGAGCGTGAGGGCCATAAACTGCCGGCGGAGTGCCCCCCCAGCCCGAGCCGGCACCCGCTGCTCTCAACGCTCACTAAAATATTGGGAGGTTGTATTTCTTGCTGGGAGGTGAGGACAGACCACCAATCAGACGCTCAAATCGGCAGATGGATCCACACTGACACTGAATACCTGCGACCGAGTTCGCCGCTCTCACAGCAGCTTTGCAAATGCCAGATGCCACAACAACGGTATTAATTACATAAGGAGATGGCGAGATTGTTCACAATATATGCCTCCAGGCTTAACAATTACTGCCACCATTATACATCCTGCGGGTCTTTCGGTACTTCACTAAACATAGGTTATGACCGCAAAGTGTGTTTTGACCAACTCTCTCCAGCACTCCGTGTTTGCTGACCATTACGGAATGATACCGTAACGTGCAAGTCCCGTTTGGGAAATCATAAGGCAACTGACACAAAAAGTGAACTGAGCGCTTGCTCTACAAAACACGGACTTGAAAGGCGAAGTCTACAGACAAGATCCAGTCCAACTCAGAGAGTGTGAGAAAAAAAGTGGGTGATATACAACTATACTAACCTCTGTAGTGTCCTTAGCTTTAAACAATTGACATTCAGTGTTGCATCCTAACGTGGCACTTGCGCGTTAATGCGGGGTCGTGTCAAAAACAAAGAGGAAGGCTGAAATATAAAGCCCCTCCACTGCAGCAAACAAGAAAACCCTGAACACATGCCGTCCATTGGTCTTGCAAAGGGGAACCGCTTCCAGTAAGAGAAAGGGCTCCAAAAGTGCTTTGAGTAGTTTGTACTGTGCTTAAGGAAGTGTGTTCCTACACCTTTTGGACCCAGACAAGATTTTTTGGGTTATCTGTGCGCTAACAGCTGAAAATCTGCCCGCCATCCTCATCACTAAAGGCATGGCACCCGTCCTCGTCTGCCTCCTCGTCCAGCTGGAGGCTGCCGAAGGAAAACTTGTTCCTGGGTATGGGGGACTGGGAGCTGGCCTCCACTGGATCACCAAACGACAGGGGGCTGCCGCACCTGCCCCTGCTTGTCTCCACCTCAGACTCGCTGGACTCTGAGCCACTGGTGGTGGAGCCGTCGTTCATTTGAACCGCTCCCACATGCGTGGCGCCGGCCTGCCCTGAGCGCCTCTGCCCCGGGCTGGCCCTGGAACCGCCCGGCGGCGAGAGCCCGTTGGCCGTCATGCGCCGCTCAAGGGCGGCCATTCGTTCAGCCCGGGTGAGGACGGGACGTGGTTCCTGCCTCGTCGGGGAAGCTGCCTGGTTTATGTCGGTGTCGCAATGGTGGCGCATTTTGTGGAGCTTCTGTAAGCGCAGGGAGCGACTCGGGGTGGGGGAGAACCTGCCCTCGTCAAATTGAGGGGGAGCAGAGCCGTAGCCGTTGTGCTCAGCGTGACTGAGGGGAGCTGCTTGATGGAAAGCGTCCATGGCGGGACCGGAGACGAAACTCCTTGTGCTGCTATGCCTCTCTCTAGTATGAGGGCTGAAGTCCGCCATGGTGCCATGGACCAGACTTTGGTCAGGTCTTTTGTATGGCTGCCTGTGAGTCTCATCTAACTCTTGGCTCATGTCAGGCAACCCTTTAGAAGACAAAGGAGACTCCCTGTATCGCACCCTACCCAGGAAGTGTTCTTGCTGGGCCTGCAAAGACCCGTTAATGCTCCCAGAACCAGACCCCCTAAGAGGCACGGCCTGCTCCCTATAGCTGTGATTCAGCCTAGCAGCCTGGTCCCTGCCTGTGTCATATACACCATCTTTATCACTGCAGTGAATGTAAGGGACGGAGGAGCTGCTGCCGTCAGCATATCGAGATGCTGGACCTGTATTCAGATGCTCTGGGTGGTGTCTCTGCGGGGTTGAGCCGCTTCTCGTCTCTTCTGTCCTGGACGCAGGCCCGGCTCTGTCCTCGTGGCCGTTCCTCTGGGGTGAGGGGCTCGCCCTCGTCGTCAGTGAGGCCGAGGGGTCCTCTGCGCTCACCAGCGCCAGCTCCTTCCATTGGCGCTGAGAGGGAGAGTCCACCCTGTCTGCCGGAGCGCCCCGCTGACAGAACCGGACGGAGGCAGACATTGAAATCAGTACAGTTTATTCATGTTAGTGGTGATTATTAATAACTACTGATTAATTCTGTGTGACGTGAAGGCAACCTGTGGAGCGACCACATCTGTCAAAACTTTTCTCAATAAATACACTTTCATCTCTTTCACAAGTGTCTCGTAGTCTCCTGTTTCCTTTCAGAAGAGAAACATAACAGGGCAGCATAACGGCTTTCGTGGCGGAAATGGAAGCATAATATAATTAACATGTAACATGTCCACTACAGATGCACTTAAAAGACAAAAGACACTCACTTCTGTTGGCACTTCATGGTGGCGAGGAGAAGGCAGCGGCGACAGGCGGCTGTTGTGTTGGACGCGGCTGTGTTTCCTAGCAGACAGACGGATTTGTCGAGGGTGAGTGTTCGCGCGGCCCTCGCACCCGACGACGATGTCGACTATGTGTGCAGACTTTTACCTTTCGAACGGGATCTTTCGGAACTCCGACTCCCTCACGTAATCAATCACCTGCTTCTGAGTGCGACCGCTGCGGAGAGACGCACAGGGGTATGATGAGCCATTCACGCAGAGCCGCGGGAGACGCAGGTTTTATGAGGCGCGCTCTCTAACCTGAATCTGAAGGAGGAACCTCGCGTGAAGAGCACAGGCTTGGGCTTGGGCTTGGGCTCCTCGAAGAGGCGGAAGAAGGCGTGGTATTCCACGCAGATCTTCCAGAAGACTTTACAACAGTCCCTGCTGGCCATCAGAAACTCCAGAGTGTCCTGATATGAACTCTGGTGCAACAGGGAGCGTTACATTTATGACATGAGATTACATTTAGGGTGTGACTTCATTACACGCAGTACAATTCGGCGAGATAACTCACATTTAAATCCGGCCTCAGCTTGATGAGGAAACGTTTTCTCTTGAAGCTGAGTTTCCGAACTTTAGACCAGTTGAAGGCATTAATCTTAGTGTGTCCCTGCAGTGATGAAAAAGGGAATAAACGTTTAATCCAGGCTTCACCCCCCCCACCAAAAAAGCACTGTCCATGAAAGTAAATTGTGAAACACAAATGACCGAACGCAAAAATGCTCATCGCAATGGAACCCGCGGCATTTGCATATGACTTTCTTCTTCTTATGCCAAATTGTATTAAACATACATGCAAGCGTTGACCTGCAAATGAGTGGGACTGACCTGAAAGACCAGGACGCCGGTGTGTGCCACAGCCAGGCTCAAGCACGTGCCCTCTCGATCCTTGGCGGGGTGAAGGCGAATCCCGTACATCTCCAGCCTGCGCGCCACCTCGAGTAACTGATAGTCTGACTCTGCTGGTGTCTGACCACTGCGGCGCAAAACACAACGGTAACAGGTTTAAGGAAGAGGCTGCTGATAATTTAGATTTTCTTTACTCCATAAATCCCAGGAATGTTCAAAACCAACAATCAACTGAGTCTACTCAGAAGGGTTGATGGTAGCTTATCTGTAGTCACGTTTCCACCGGAAGTTTCAACAGAAATTCCAGACCTTCTGCAGGAGAAAATGCAAATTACTGCATCTTTTTCCACTACTGCTGTGACAATATGGACGGGCGTTGTTAAAAGAGCTCTCAAACAATGGAAAACCGTGTGGGAAGGTTGGTGCAATGTTCCAGTTTTTCTCATTGGCCCACGTATATCTAATGTTTTTGTCTGCTGCCATTTGAAGTGGAATTTAAGTCACATGCTTCATGTATGTTACTTCCACTCCGTCTTTTCTCTCATGCAGATATTAAAAATCGATATATATAGAATATGAGACCTGCTACCTTTTCCTTAACTGACTTAACAAGAGCAAACCACAGCAGTCATCATTCTTTCAGCACATTTTTAGACAAATAAATGAAATCCTGTCTTATCACCCTGCTGCGTGTCTCAGTAATTGAGGTGAAAGACCAAATCCGAGTGGATCCAGGTTCCTTGTGTTTATTTGAACTTTTGGAGCAGCGGCGCGGGGGGGTGGGGGCGTCGGGGAGGGGGTTGCGAACACTAACTAACTTTCCAAATTCTTATCAGTGGATAAGCCTTCCTGTTTCCTGTGTGTGGCGCTTAATAAGAGATTTCACTCAGCCAGCCATCCAACCAGAAGAACTGCAGTTGCAGTTATCAACTAAGAAAGCCCTGGGGAGGGAGAAAGAAAAAGGCAAGTCGAAGGGAGCAGTCAAATCTAATCGAGCTCCTTTCATGTACCAGCAGCCGCCCACTGTGTGTCCATCTCTGACACTGCTCACTGCAATGTCGAGGTGAGATGAGGGTAGGCCAAGCTTTGGCTCGCATTCAAACCTGCGCACTGATGAGTTTGACATTTTGGGGCAGGATGGTGGGAGGAGATACGGAAGGTCTCCAGTGATAGAGAGCGCTCTCAAACTGGAGGCAGACAGTGTTTTCTTAGTGCCTGAAGAGCCAAGCTCAATACTCAACTTCACATCACACAAACTTCTGCGATAGACACCTGAGACCAGCTCTGAAAATATGGGTTTTTAACTGACAGCTGCGTGCGGTGTGTTTCAGTCCTCTTTTTTAAGAAATGCAGCCTTTTGCAGTTGGAGCAATAGTCAAACTCACATCCTCTCCCCTGGCCAGAAACTGTAAAACAACTTTCAAAGAGCGGCTTCTCTGAGTTGATCTACGACTCAGTTTGTTCGATGGCTGGTTTCCAGAATGTGTCGCTTGAAAAAAAATAAAATTCCTCTGCACGACATGCACAAGGTCTGAAACAACTTTTCCTGTTTACGGGTGAAGATAATAATTTGGGTTGAGCATAATTTGTGATGGCGTCAGTGACCTCATGAGCACAGTTAAGGAGAAACTGGATCCAAGAACTGCCTCGTTATAAGATTGCGCAGAGCGAGCAGCTCTCCGGTTCCAGGCACTCACATGTTCTTTGAGTGAAACTCCATGATCTTGTCAATCAGCGGCATTTGATCGGGGATGTAGTTGTTGTTGAGGAGGTGTGACCGGCACTGACTCTCCTCGAAGTCCCCAATCTCAGCTGAAAAGTTAAGAGAGAAGAAGAAAAATGAGTTCACAATACCTGCTGCAAAATCCTGGCAGGTTATAAATGGTATAAATTTGGTGCTGCTTTGCACAGGATGAAACGCCAGTCGTCCAAAAGATATTCCCTCAAAAGAAAAAAACCCCAAAACAGGACTGAGTTCAATTGCGTCAACATAATTACATGCAGACACAACGTTAAACTGATCCCCATCATCATTGGTCTCATCTTTGATCACTATTGGCTTCACCGGCAGCGGCTCAGAATTGCTCGCGAGGAGCCACGATGTGTGCGCGGCCTGTAAGATTATGTTCAGGTATCTGACTGAAAGGTAACCATAGCAACACACAGATAATCAATTTGCAATGGGCTACGGACAATGTTTGATGATAAGCTCTTGTTTTCAAAGGCAGTTGCCCGCAGTTGTCGATGCTTTGGTCTCTTGAGCTAAATGAGGCAGCAGTCGCGAGGGACTTACACTGGATAATGTGGGAGACCATCAGCGCGGCGCTGCTGTCGTTGCAGGTCAGGCGTCCACAGGAGAGATCCTGTTTGATCTGGAGCGCGAACAGGTACCTGGACCGATACACAAACAGCTTTCACATTATACACCGGGGTAAGACACGGCAGGAGTTTCCAGCACTTGGAGCCAGATCAAATGAACTTCTGGAACGGGACATTCGAGAGAATTGCTGCACCGTTATTTCAGATCTACGAGGCACATGCTACAATGTACTCTGGCTCTTTTTATTTTGCACTGTAGATCCTTTTCGGCAAATAGAGTTGCCCGAGTGCCCGTTTTTGACTCACTAAGTAATAAGCTGAGTGAAGTCATTTACTGAAGATTTACTGTCTTGTGCAACAGTGCTGCTTCTCTTGGGTGCAAGCCAGAGCAAGAGCTGACACACTTCCAATAAAAGTTTTAATAATTAGTTAAAATTTTAAAAATTAAGTTACAGAAAAAAAATTGTCATTTACAACATAAAAAAGAGAAAAGAAGCCAATCTTCACATTGAAGAGCAATCGGATTTCCCCTGGGACAATTAATTTTTGGATTATCGATATACATATATATTTTATATTCTGTATAGATATATTCTGAATTATTCAGAATTTTTTCAAATTCTAATCATCACGTACTGTGAATATAAATGTTAAAATCAGAAAGTTACAATATTTCTAAAAAATATGAAAAAATATTATATCAAACATTCAATACTTAACAGGACATATACATGACAGCCAGTGCAGAAGACCATTATTTTCTGTGCGAAGATTATTTCTCCACACTGTCTCTGAAAGCAGGTAAGACATGACCGAGCTCCGCAAAAAGGAAGCAGACACCAGAAAATCATTAGCGCCACGCTAATCTCCAGAGGGCTAAATCAGAAACATGGCAGCCATGACTCCAGAGCTGCGAAGCTAAGTAGGAAATAAATCTTTCGGGGGCCCGGAACGCATGTTTCATTCATGCCTCTAATCACTTTCAGTCGCAGCAGAAGTCGTCTACAATGACATATGTAAAATCATATTTCAGTGCCAGCTGGGAAACGCACATGGTGCAGAGGTTAAACGCAGACGAGCTCACCTTGTCAGCTCCTCCACTAGCTGGGCATGGTCTGGAGGGAAGAACTTCACGGCGAACCTCAGGATCGTGTGCTTTGGTCCTGTGTGTGACACAAACGCAAAGTAAGTTACTCAATGAGTCTCCTCTGGGGTTTTTTTTTGTTTAGTTGCCAGAAAACGCAGCATAATTAGTCTTTAAAGTGACATGGACCGCACTCTGCGGTCTCGAAGAAGTCAAAGGAAAGGATGCCTCGAGAGACACGCATATCAGCATTTTTGAAACACTTACGCCTGAGCTGCTTGATAATGGGCTTGATATGGTCTAACCAGACCTGTGGAAAGGAGAAAAAAAAAGTATTAAGTCACTGGATTTAAGCAAAACAGATTCTGGTATGTAAGCATGAGAAGAAGCTCCGTTCCGCTCCTCGCTCACCATCATCTTTTGATGGTTCTGAAACTCCAAGCCGAAGTAGTCGCCCTCAATGAGGTTCATGTGGGAGCACACCAGGTCAAACAGCACCTTGCCTGAGGCTTTTTGCTGTGAACGAGAGAAGTGGGGGAAAAAAACAACAACAACAAAGCATTCTGGTTAAAATTACACTGGGCGAGGTGTTTTATGGCCGTGAACAATAACCATGTCTATTTTTAATCTGCGCTTTTTGTTCTCAGCGATCCAGTCCAATGGCACTGTGACATTTTATACTCTCTCTCTCGCTTTCTTTTTAAATGAACAACTGGATTTCAGGATATCCACGTGACTCTGAAGCGCAAGAAAAGACAGAAACAAAAAGGTTCTGCTTCGTGGACCTGTCAAGCCCTGTGGTAGTTAATGGCCCCGAGATAAGTGACAACTCTGTCTGTCTGCAGTCCTCTCTATCCTCCATCCTTCCATCCTGACATTCTAAGGCTCAGTTGGCCAAATCTGCCTGCAGCTGGGGGATGGGTGGGATGCGGGTGTGTGTCAGACCCCATCTTTGATATGGTGTTTTCACTGTCACTGCTGTCACTGATGACGGACCAGCGAGCTTTGAGCTTGATACAGTATCACAATGGGATAAGGAGCGAGTCTCTCTGACCACTTCAGTCCTCTCTCACCCCATATACAGTACACACTTTGAAGACCGACTTACCCGCCCCCCTTTTCTGACAAATCAAAACAACGTGGCAACACACAGACCTTTAAAAAAAAAAAAAGCCACCGTGTCTTCTGAGAGAGAGCGAGGGGAGAGAAGAAGGGAGAAACATTCCCATGTAAGGTCAAGCAAATGTCAGGGATTTCCGAGGAAACACTACGTAAGGAGACACAGAGCTCTGTCAGGCACCCAGCGGGAGAATTTCTGCCTGGCTGATTCCCCGTGACTGCTGTTTTGCACCAGTGCGGAGCGTAACACAGCTACAAAATGTGAGTGTTTAGAGTAGCAGTTTTTCCCCGGCTTGGATAATGATCCGGGGGGCTGCGTCTGAGTGTGTTTCGAGGAAGCGGCCTCTGCTTTAAACGCGAAAACGAAAGCGAGTCGCTCGGGCGCGCGCCGGGGCAAAAAAAAAAAAAATTTCCCTCCACGTAGCTGAACTGCGCTGACATCCGCCTGTAAATCTGCGTGGTGTTTCAAAGGCGAAGAAAGACGCTGCCTGTGTTCCTGTTAATGCTGAAAGAATAAAAACTTAATCTCTATAGGCTTAGTGAGAGGGTTTACACTTCCACAACCAAATCCATAATCTCCCCAAACAAGCCTCCCCCCCATGTCTTGTCCTTCCTGTGCAAAGCATCTCCCCCCAGGCTGCCTCATGCAGTGCTGAGGGCAGCCTACCACCGAGGACCAGCTGTTTCCATATGGTGACGGAGCTGATGAGGAGGAGGCCACGAGGAGGCTGGAGGGAAAGAGGTCATCAGCCAAAACACACAGCCTTCCAATGCACACATATCGATTTCTGCTGCGACCGGCAGGCGAAACAACCCCTGAATGAATTCTGCGTGTTTTTCTGGACAAATGTGCTCTGGGCACGAGGACGGCAGAGAGGAATCCACTTCTGCCTCAGCGAGGGCTGAGGAGTGTTTCCGTCTCACTGGAAGCCCGCTCCAGCGTCCAGCCTTATAAATCTGCTGTCAGTGTGAAATGACCACGAGCCAAGCTGAGATGGGTAAGGCGCGGGCTGATTAGAGCCAAGCAGCGCTTGATTAAATGCAGCTGTTGCAGACGGGGGTTATGGGGCTGGCATCTGACGCTGCTCCAGCCCGATACAATGAGAGCGCTGTTGGTAAAGAAGCACAAGTTGCAGAAACTGACGGCCGCCATGACGCAGGCGCTCAGAGCACGCCATGTGACGCAGCCTTTACTCTGAAATCTGTCAGGTCTCACTGCGACTTGGAGATGATGAAACTTGAACTCGATGTACCCAGGTGAACTCCAGACATGGCCAGGTGATGCAACGCATGGGGAAAACAGCATATGAATTAATCTCACTTCTGGTTTATCCCAAAGGTTTTGGATGTGTCAATCTCTTCTTCCTCACAGAATTCTGAAAACCATTTTTGGCTTTTGCGCACAGGGGCACTGTAGTGCAAAACACACAAAACTTTCCCCAAACTTTCTCTACAACGCCATCGTTTGCTGCAGACTTCTGAATTTCCTTATTTGGAGCTAAGGGGGCCCAGCCAAACCTATAAAAGCTGCACCAGACCCAAAGAGCACAATCAGCATTCAATCCCTGATACACCTGCTTTACAGGTTTGTTTGTTGTAGACATGTAAAACATGTAACATGAAGGCCAAAGTAAAATAAACTAAAATAACTCAAGGAACCCTGGCGATCACTGATTTTATTATCTGTACCATTGCTTTTCGTACTGCGACACTTTAACACTGCCTATGCGTGTTTTCAAAACAGCATCTTAGCAACTTATCTGTGTCGCCACAATGTCTGGCGGGAGCGTCTCCGGTGAACCCTTAACTCATCCGAACTCACACACAATCGCACACTTTATTGATAGCGGGTAATGGCTGCCAAATGTTGTCGAACACAGCACAAAGGATCTGGGGCCAGGCTAGTAGATGTGCCGCTTCGAGATGAATGGCGGCGGCGGCGTGCCGCTAACAAGCTCAAAGCCTTAAACATGGTTATGCTTAGCAAGTATGTTCCGTCTTTTTTTCAGCTGCATTGGTTTTCTGCCAACCGCAGAGGGAAGCATTTAGCTGCTCGGCTATTGGGTGCTACGCCGCGTTCATCTGCGAGCAGCCAGCTGTGCAGGTAGCACTGGTGGGTTTTTAAAGCTTTTTTTTTTTTTTTTTCCACAGAAAACGCCAGCCTGCAAACGGACGTCATGAGAGCAGCGAAGGGAAACACTTGGTTCACTGCTGGAAATCAAAACAATGAGTCAAAACTTGCTATGAAGCCGCGTGAAGCCGAGGGGAGCCGCAGACCGGCGTGATAACAGGCTGCAGATTCCTCACCATGAGCAACCCCTCACATATTATCACATTATTTTCACGTTTTACGTTACGGCCGCTTTAAGGCATTGCGTATATTTAAGTGTTGACCCGGCGAGGGCACTAAAGGAACTGTTGTTGCCAAAGTTATTACAATCCATCCTGTGGGGAACATTAAGTTCTTTGCTGAACTTTATGGCAAATCATCCGGATGCTGGCATATTTCAGCCTGGACCATTGCCCTCCCTTGCTTAAAAAAGATAATTTAACATGGCTGTTAAAGTTACTTAAGTTAATTTAGATGACCCAAGTTACACCTCAGAAAGATTTAAAGGCAAAAAAACCCCTAATTTGACGTAATGGAAACATTCATTTCTACTCATATTAGCAGCTGCAGCAAGACTGTGATCTTTCAATTCACCATCACATCCATAGACCATAAACTGCACATCAATGTTTTAAATTTTGTTCTCTCACATTACTCACACATCTGTGCGTGAATGGAGATACTGCAAAAGCTGATCATATATCAGCATGGGGACAACAGCTTTCAGCTGTGGGACCTCTGAAGCTGTGACCTCTGCACCCCGACATGCGACTTCTCATCGCCTTCCATATGTGTCGCAAGGCCTCTCCCCAAGAAGAAAGGCCTCGCTCATAGGGGAAAAAAAATCATGCATCAGCACTTGACATTTATTTCTTCATGTACAATCCTAAGAAAATGTCACCAATCCCCCACCACCCCCCTATTGTGGACCTCTATCCGTAAAAAGCACTGGCGCTAGTTTACATGGGAGCAGCCAATTCCAGAGCGAGGAGATGCGTCCTGATTCAGCGGTCTCGGTGCAAGGCCAGACGCGCCGGGAGGCGGCTGTCTGGGCTCATTCGGCCCGAACGTGGGGGGTGCTACTGCCGTTTACATGTGTATGAGCGCTAGCATGCTCGCATCGCTACACTGATCTCCACATGCTCTGACAGAGGAAGGCTAAATAGAGATGACAGCGATGTCTGCACATGTCTGCTTGGGTTTTGGCTTCAGGCTAGACCAAGTATCCGCAGTCTAACCAACCCCCACCTCTTGTTAGTATGCTCCTGTCAACAAGAACAACACATAAAGGTCAGGTGTAAAGCAGCCCTGTGCTCCCTCGACTGCTGCCCTCCAGGAGTTGTTGGTATGGTCCACTTCACTCGCAATAAGCCAGGCTCGGCGTCGCTCACCATACTTCCCCAGGGGTGCGGTGGGGGGTTTTGGCATGGGTGGTGAAGAGACTGCCAGCGCCTTTAGGGTCCAGTCAGGCAGACAGAACAAAGGCAGAATCGCGTCTGGTTGGTTTTGGTGCACTGGAGGAGTTGACGATGGCACCGGAGCCAAGGCTTCAGCCGCCACTGGAGAGGGATTTAACGATTTTGACTTTTTCTTCTTCCTGTGTCTCGGGCCTTGCTGCTCCATTGGACCCCGCTGATGCTGTTATACCCTCGTGTAATGGATCAGTCACCTCGCAGCGGGCGGCTTTTTGGCCGTGACATTCAGCGGCATCACAGGAAGCCGATCGAGGTCAGAGATGAAAGAGAATGTGCAATTTAAAGAAGGGAATAAGCAAATGGAGAAGCGGGGGAAAAAGGTCACCCTGGGGAATCAAACCATCTGCAGTGCTCAGCTGATAAAACAGCGAATGGGCTCGGCACAATATACGAGTGGGGATTTTTCAAGCGATACTAAAAAACACACTTGAACTGACTTCAGGAAATTTCTTTTACGCAGAATATGCGAAGTAGCGGTGGGAAATCTCAGGAATGATTTCAGATACTTTTAAGTGAACCTTGGCTCTTTCAGCATGAAACACATGTGAAGATGCCCAATAAAGCAAAAGCTGTTTAAAGTACTGTACCTCAGCACGTGGGGGTATCTTTGAATGGTCTGTGCATATGAGCAGGTACATACTGTGCACTGTAAGGGAACGATAGGACAGAGGGGTCAGTGGCAGCCAACGCTCATTGAGATTCAGGTCATGTGCTGCAGAGGTTCCCAGGGTGACTCGACTACAGTGAGAGGCTGACAAAGAGAGAACAGTGGAGGGTGGCAAACGTACTGATAATCCTGTCAAATTACCGGCACTCCCCCTCGCAGCACACGGGGACGTGTGACCGTGCATATGGTCGCAGCATAATTAGGACAACTTCAACACCGCCGCTCCTTCACCGAAACATGAAACGCTTAACGCGGCGGCCCGAGTAAAAGCACTTAGGCAGCGTTACGTCTGCAGGGAAATGATACAGCGAAAGATTAGAAATTCCTCCCGCTTTTCCCTTTCTTTGTTTTCTTCCATCCCAATCTCCCGAACCCGCAGATGAAAAATATCACCACAAAATGAAAGCAAAAGTGATGATTGGGCTGCCACAGCTGTCACAGCCATTCTGTCACAGTAGGCCAGCCTCCGGGCCCCCGAGAGGACAACCATGAAAATAATGTCCCCTGGATTCAATAGAGGGAGGTAGCTGCTCTCAACAGGCACCACCGCCACCACAGCCTCTTCGTCTTGTAAAATTTTCCCTCACTTTGCCGGCCTGCCCTCTGAGGAGCCTGTCTGGGCTGCTGGAAACATATTGATTTCGCATAAAGAATAATTAAGTGTCCTGTTTTGACCGTTGCGCTGCTGAATACCACACAGTGTGGAGCGCTGTGCATTAGTGCAAAGACCTCCCACTGTTAGTCAGAACACCATAAATCAGAAGATGGATCTAACAGGGGTGGATTTGCATCGTTAGCGCAGAGAAACAAGCAGCAGCAGCAGAGACTGGACCAGCATGCCTTGCTGCGCTTGCAAATAGTAAGTCACAGTATTATGTTAAACATACACCGAGGCAACACACCAAAAAAAGCTGTCAAGCTTGATTCTAACTTGGAGAATAAGCAGAGGGCAAGTGGGGGGTTTTAAGGCAGCTGGAATTACCAGAAAGATTGGCCTCCTTTTCCTTCATCTGCCCCAATCCCTTTCAGAGCGCTTCAAACTCTGGACCCATGCTGGTTCTTCTCCACCACCACCCATTCCCAGAGCCGAGGATTAGCGAGGATGCGTCACTCCACATTTAGGCAGAAACACCCCGTCTAGTTTAGCGAGATAAAGGAAGACTGAAGAACTGAATAATGCATTTTAAACTGGCTATTACCGCATTACCATTAGAAATAGAATAAAAGATAAAATGTCATGAAAAGAATTTTGTTCCAAAATCAAATATTCACCACTGAAGAAATATACTTTCCCCACACAACCACTCAAGTGTTCTGACACATTATTAAAGACAAGATATTTTCAGATACCTTACTCATTTTAAGATATCCCACAGATACCCTACTCACTCTTGATGATAATGAACTATTTACATTTATTGCTTGTGGATATTATTGTGAGGATTTGATATTTTTCTTTTACATATATAAGGATAAAATCCACATATTTCTGGGTATAAGACTCTTCAGGAATTAAACAAGCTATCTGACATTTTATAGACAAAACGATCAATATAGATAATTGAGTAACTAACTGATAATGAACATAATTATTAGGGACACCATAATATATATAATTTTGAATTAATTAATGAACTAAAGGAAAATTGAAATAGCGAGCAGAGGGCCTAATTGCATGTGATCTTTTTTATGCATTGATCACCTCCACCACTTGCAAAATTAAGAGACAGTGAGTTGCCTCATGTAGCTGTGAATCCTGCAGAGTGCTGTAACTGTGAAAGTGCAGAAAATCGATAGGTTAATTAGGAGATTAATTAAGTGTAACTGTGAGAGACAACTCCCACAAGGTCAGGCCAAGAAAGAGGGAAGCCTTTCATATATAATCTGAAAGCAAAATCGTGTCGAGGAGGTAATTCTTAATGATTAAAGATTGATTAAACAGTCATTCGTCTCCAGCTATGCCT
The DNA here is from genome assembly GCA_016785225.1 of Psettodes erumei. Classification (NCBI taxonomy): domain Eukaryota; kingdom Metazoa; phylum Chordata; class Actinopteri; order Pleuronectiformes; family Psettodidae; genus Psettodes; species Psettodes erumei. The sequence continues at coordinate 267,943 of JAFBJZ010000625.1, read as the reverse complement.
TGCCTGACCTTCAGGTCAGAGGGTCTTATAGGAATGCACAAGAGAGCTGAGTAAAACGGATTATCAAAAGGAATTTGGCAGTTTAAGGTAACATCAGATATGTGAGCATATCCGGGAGTTTCCCCAATCACATGTTTTGGAACATTCACAGCGTGCCAAATGGTTAAAGATCAGAGTAAACAAACAAAGTGATAAATCAGGAGCTGGAGGAAAGACTCTGTCTTCTCCAGTGCCACTAATTCCCTCCATCAGTCCTCTGCGTAACGAGCTGGAAAAGCAGCAACCCTGAAAAGACACGTCCAATCCGCAATCTGTCACAAACCACCAGGCCCGAACCAAGCAGAGGCATCTACCAGTTTCATGCACCTCTTCCCAGTAAGCCAAGCCCAAACGCACCAGGATTGTCTACATCTTCACTGGGGCACACTTCCTCTCAGATCTTAATAGTTGATGAGTTGTTGGACAGTAAGCAGCAGTGTATGCATCTGCAGTTGCATGGGTGCATGTATTCTGGACCAACTGTTTCAATATTAAGTTTCCTGATTTTAAGCACGGGCACTGCTGGGACTGTAAAACAACATCAGTCGTCTCAAATGAATGTAAGAGTATGTTAAAGAGGGAGACAAACAGCTGCTGAATTAGAGATCCGGGCGCTGGCTCACCACACCCCAAACACCCACAAATTCATCAGATACAAAAACAGATGGCACACATTGTGCGATGGGGAAAAAAATTAATATCTAAGGTATGTTAATTAAGTATAAGTGGGTGTGCCGCCCTGCCCGTACAAATAGCAGCCTGCTAATATCGCACAGACACTATAATCTACATAATCACTGTGATGTCTGCTTATGTGCTGTGTGTGTGCAGGAGAGATCGAGGGAGAGAGAGAGAGCGAAGTAATGATATGGGATGTCATTAAGACACGGTGCACAGGCGTTATTAAGAATGTGATTAATACGCAGATCCTGGGTTCGCAAAGTTTCACAGCTAATGACATCAACAATAATGTATTCTTTATGGCCATATTTACTATTTGCATGATTTTTGCATCAAGTTCCTTGATTTGTCCTGAGTTATTTTAGCTAGACGAGCTAAAAACAAGATTTTTGTCTGGTCATTTTGTTGTTAAATTTATCATTTTCCCAAACAAATCACAAATGTTATGACAATGTAAAGCAGCAAACCTCCATATGCTACAACCTGCAACCAACAAAGCAGACGTAAACAAGGAAATGATAATGAAAATAGCTGCCATTTATTTTGTGCTGTAACTAATGATTATTCTCATTATTGTTTAATCTCTCTATTAGTCCCTCACTTAACCACAGTCACAGTTTGGCGTGCACGGTGAAGGGCGAACACACAGCGTCGGTATTCACCTGTCACGGTGGCCTTTGCCGACTGACGGCATCACTGTGCTCATGATTTCACACTTCGGGGTCCAAATGGGGAGACAAAGTGTGGCAGCGACGCTCTCTGAGTGGTTTTCTGCCTCGCCACCTCTCTTCAGACCACCATGGCTTCTTTCCGAGCGAGACACACTGTGAAGGAGATCAAACTTGGGAGCCTGCGTAGCGTTAAAGAGATTCTTTGCGGGGGCTGGAGCAGACAGGTCTCCTGAGGAATGCGTGTGTCGGCTGTTGGTACTGTCCTGCCGCACGTTCCCTTACCCATAATCTCCACCAGTAATAAATAATGACAGCTGCACATGCTGCTTTACCGGTGAGGCCAATCAATTGGCCTCCTCGAGATTAGCCTTAAACTACTTAGCCCTGTGTGCGGCAAATCCAGAGGCCCTCTGCCCTGTGATGTAGTTGAGTCACTTCACTGATAATAGTTGTTGTGACCTGACATCCCAAACTTTGCCAAACAAGGCTGTATTTCAGCACACAGGGAAAAAAAAGGGGGGTTTCGGCTGCTTGATTTGATATGTGCTGTAACGATTAGCAACAGTTTTCTCAAGGTTTATCTCCACAGTCTGTGAACTGTGGCATCCATGACTGCAAAACCTACATCGACAAACAGTCCAATGTTGTGCAACATAAAAGGTGAAAAGTGAAAAGATCAGACTAAGCATTGGCTAATCCTTCACCTTAAAAAACTATTGAGTCAATAGCTGCAAAAGCGCTAACTCCAGGGATGCCCAGAGGTCAGAAAACATCATATTTCAGTATTCTAATGTATTCACAATGAACCTCTAATTATCTCTTTCCCAGTCAGCTAAGATTTCCCTGTCAGAATATAGTTGACCTTAGAGCACGCAGATGTAGAGACAAGAGCCTCAGACTAAGGCTGCGCTTCCTGTGGGTGAGGATTAAGGTCAACAGCCAAGAAAGCACTCGCGGTTTGAAAAAGCACCCATGCTGTGACTGCTCCAACCTGTGTATAGCAAGATACGTGCTCAATTTAAAGTATGTGGCCATAAGATCTGTGGGCATGCTTGCAAGCAACCAACAGGTTTTAAATCATACCCTCATCAAACCAGATTTATATTTCCATGGCTAAATGTTAGCAGTGCTAACCCTCTTAGCTCAGTGTTTTAGCATGCTAACACTTGCTATTTGGCACATTACACACAAAATTTAAAATGCTGAAATGCGTTAGACAAAAGTTAAGATACACACAAAGTTATCACAATCCAATACTGGAGCTTTTTATCAAATTCTATTGCAATCTAACCATCAGCTAAACAATAAAACCAAAAAAATCACCAAAAACCAGGGATGTGAGCCTCATGTGGGTGTTTCAGTTTGATTCCTCCTGTGGGGATTGTGTAAACTGCACTAAAGTTTGATCAAAAAATAAGCTTAGGGCTACCATGGCCTGCACTGACAAATATGCAGTTCTTTGATCCAGGAAAAATTCTGAGGCACAGTACGGCCCAGGTTGACACATTAAGTGCAGCATTACGCTGCCCATTTCAAAAGAAACACAGCTCAGCCCTGTGTAAAACCGCCCTGTGGCGGGAGCATTTAGCGCTCATTCTCCAAAGAGTAACAAATGTGGACGCCGTCCGGAGGTGAAACACTTGCAACACACGTGAGCGACCTCGGTGAGGGCAGCTGTTGCTCGGTGTCTGCTGGCCGCCGGGTCCAGCAGGAATTCAGGCCTCTGTGACTACAGAATACCAATTCCTCTCCGCTGGAAGACGGAGCAGGACCAGTAACCATGGCAACATAGAGGAATATTGTGATTTATAATCACTGAGGAAGGAAAGAAAATACAGAGGAATCATCTGGAGGTGAAGCGACGTATGTGGATATGGTTGAAAAGGAAGTAATTATCTTTACTTTAAAAAGGTAAGGTGTAATGTGCGCTTTTCTTTTAGAGCCGCAGAGTTCAGCTCTATTTTTCCATGTGATCATGTTGTAATTACTGTGACCATAAGCACAGTTTTGGTAGCTAAAATACAGAGGGTGTAAATGCCACACCCTGTTCGGCTTCTCCTGCTTCTCAAGCACAGCCAAGACCATTTCTATTTGTTGTGAAACTTTAAGCCGACCAGCACACACACACACACACACACACACACACACGCATTCGCACACAAATCTGGCTGTGGAAATGGGAACACTGGACTGGTGCTTTAGAGTGCCTGGGTTTAAGGCTTCTCGCAGAGCGAGACAACCCAGTCTGACTAATTTAACAACGCATAAACAATAGATGAGAAGTGAACACGAGTGTTTCTGCGAGTAAGAGCTTTAAAGCACGAGCGTTTCTGGGTCTGACTGCAGGCCTGGGGTTTTTAGTCTCACCAAAGTGAGGTTAGACAGCCAGCGCTGCGTGCAACCCAGGCTTTCAGTCGCACAATGCTGGCTCACTTTTTCACAGCAGAAGATCGCCATGGTAACCTAACAGCCATGCCGCATGGCTGCCCTGCTCTGGAGGAGGTTGACTTCAGATCAAAAATGTATTACGGGGTTTTCCACTAACCAATTACTTTGTGACATGATTCCTCCAGGATCCTAACATGGCTAAAACCAAGATACTCAAACCACCAGCTGTCTCTCGCGGTATGCTGAGTTCCAGTTGGGATTAGAGACGTCCATCTATCTGCATTTTCTTTAGCTAATTTTCTCGAAATTCAGTTTTACACTGCATCTAGATGCAAACTTTATGACTGTTGTACGGGCCAGTGGTTTCCAACCACGTGATCAGGGCGAGATGCCAGCTCATAACTCCCCATTGTCTCTCAGACATCGATACAAATAGATCCTGTCTTGGTTGTATAGTGCACAGGGATGCACATGCAGGGGCATGCAGGTGACACATATAACATCCTACCTGTTTCACCTGTTCCACTGACAGTCAGCTTCTGTAGAAGTGAATTTTCTGTTTCATTTTCACTGGCACGCTGTTTTGAACCCGCCCTCCCCTTCAAAGCAGGAATGCCATATTTGTGACCATCAACAAAAAGGGCAGCAAGAGGCCACAACTCTGCAAACTGATCAATTACTGGTTTACACATTGACTTAACTACGGCCTTGTTCAGACTGTACAGCTCGCATTTGACACTCACGTCATGGTCATTCAAGTGCAATTTCGCTAACCAAATATATTTGTGTTAGGCTAAATGCTTCCATGCTGCCTCTCTCTTTAGAGAGGGTCAACACGGACAGCACTGCTGTGTAATGGCCTTAAATGAAATAAAGCAAGTGAGTCACGACAAAACCACAGGACCTTCGTCGCCAGCAGAAACAGTACAAAAACAAGAAGATGGCCCAATCAATCCCTACGCACGAAAAATTGAGTCGAGGGCAAGTTGACTCGGTCGCAAATCTGATTGCCCTCGATTCAGCTTTTCTTGAGTAACCCTTGAGTCTTCGCAGACAATCAATCCCGCTGCAAATTCCGCTACTCTAATACCGAGCAAATATCTACAGAACGGGCAAATTCAACCTTTGCACGGCACAACGCAACAATCACGCTGTGCGTTAAAATGAAATATAAATCACCTGTAACTGTTAGCGGAGCTGCAGCAGTATTTAACGGGACGTGTCAGCACTTGGTTGACCCTCTTATTCGACTTCTGCAGCTCACAAGGGCACAAAACAGGAAGGATTCATAATGAGGCTGAGAACAGCCAGCTACTCCGCGAGACCTTGCAGTGACAGACACTCTGCAGCGGTCACTTTGCCGCTGCCGAGACGCTCCGGAGACCTGAAATGCCTCGAAGAGACCAGCCCCCACTGGCTGTGTGAAAGCACACATCCCCTGGGACAAATCCTTTGATATCCATTAAGGGGCATTCCCACATTGGCCCCCACTGACAGAGCTTTGACTCTTTTGGCGCTGCGCTTCCGCGCATCACTTATCAATGGAGACAGCTAGAGAAAAGCTCAACAGTCAGGACGCCCGGTCTAAAAGGAATCCGAACACACCTTGAGAGAGCATAAAACAAAAACACGGAGAGAACCTCAGCGAAGGCTCTTGCAAGCTTGAATGTGTTGCTTCGGGAAAGATGTAATCTCCTGCCTTGCTATTTTCCGCGGCGTCTCATGCAACAGTTCCTGCCTTGATAATGAGTGGTGGGTGGGTGGATGTCGGGTCAGTACCTTTCCAGCAGGCATGTGAGCAGCTGGGTAGTGCGGTTTGAGATTTCACTCTCTTCCTCATCTCTCTCTCTCTCACGTGCACACCCACTGACATCCCTCGCTCAATCTTTGCTTCATTCATCCTGACTCTCCCTCCCACACATCTCCCCTATCTGCCCAAGAGACCCCAAATTCAATTACTGCCAGGGTGCACTGGGAGGCGGACTCAGCTGCACAGGTACGGCTGAAAGGAATTCTGACACGCAACATGTCAAGCAAATGCATCATGGGAGTGACTTCCCTGAATAACCCCGGGGTGAAACGCGGCATCTTCTGTTTTAATTCCCGATGAAGCGTGGCGGGAAATAACATTAGGAAAAAAAAAACAGATCAGCGTATGCGTTGCAGCAAAGGGGATGAGCGCGGGAAAGGTGAAGCCAGAGCACCTGGGGTGAAATAAGGCACGGCAGGATAAGGATAATCCCGTGATATCACACCGCTAGTCGGGTCTGACATGTTAATTAGCCCCCTGAATCTCAATGAGAAATTCATAATTCATTGAAGAGGCTCAGTGCTGCCGTGCAGCTGAGGCAAACCGGTTCCCGTGAGGGTTTCACCCTTTATTTGAGACCAGGAGGACGCGGGGAAAGCGCAGGCGAGCGCAGCTGCCACACCCATCGTGCACTGTGATGTCTGCCTACCCTGATGCTACTCAAGTCAGTGGGATCCGGCGCCACAGTTCGAGAGCGTAACGACGGGATCTGAACGCTGTCATCAAAGGGCAGCGTTCGGCGGGATAACGTATGTGCGCGAAAAGTCACATGATCCTCCTTCAGGCGTCTGTCACGAAACCAAAGGGATCAAAGGTTGTGTTTGCATCCACTCTGCCCTCGCTTTGCACATTCGACACAGGCAGACGGTCACACGGTTTGGGCAGATAGAGTCGACTCCACCGCTGTCTGAACCAAACAAAAACGAGCATCTTCCACAGAGAGACATCCATCTTGGTTACCATAGGAACAAGACTTATTATATAGGCATCTCTTTTCCCAAAGCACCTGTGCACCATATAGAAACCAGTGCAGCATAATGCCGTCCGGCTCAACCTGACAGCTGCAGTGACAGCTTTCATCATCACCTCTGCACTGCAGTTTCAGTCTGTCCTTTGATGAAGCAACATGAACAATGCGGGGCAACACGGGTTTCTCTGTGCAGGATCGTCTCGCTATAGCGGCGTTTACGGCAGGTGTGTTTGCTCCTGCTTTTTGAAAAACGGGGAGGTGACATAGCGTGACGAAAGTATTTCCCGCTCAAATAGTTTTCAGTTGCTCATTTTCTTGCATCAGACCCCCACACACATTCCCACCGGATGAATGGAATTTCGGCACGGTGTAATATCCTCACATTCCGGGAGAATGCTGGGCTGTGGACGGAGAAACATTTTTGGATGTTCAGGTTAAGGGGAGCGGACAGAGCCACACCGTAATGAAGATTTATGCCACGATCCAGCGATCTATTTAAATTTACAAGTCATTTGCTCCGACTCTAAATCACGACAGCTAATTAAGGCGTGCCTGAATCAGGTTGGCGGGACGCCGATGTTGATCTGCCCTACCACAGCTGGAAGATTACCCGCTACCCTGATAACAAATACACTAAAGATCAGCAACAAACCAATTTGCCGTAACCCCACTGGTGCGTCGATTCCCTTACGCGGATATATTCTATATCTCTTTTTGAGCTCGGCTCTTCCTGATGAGGGCAATTCAATAAAGTGGTAGGATGAAAACCGTATTTATCTTTATGTCTCAAATCCTCCTTGTTGGTATTCTCAGCCATCAGCCACCAGATAATTCCCGCTGTTGCTCCTCTCCTGTGGCTCCACGACCCAATTACATTTCAGGATGTGAGTGAGGAAGATGGCTGTACGTGGGAAATCACCCCCCACCTCCCGCTACCCCCCCACCCCCACATCCTACTGCAGGATTTCAATTTCATGCCATGAGAGAAAAAGCCAACCAAGGGTTCAGAGTTCATGTGAGGAAAGTATGAGAATGTTCTCCCGCAAAGGACGGTCAGACTAACGCAAGGCACAGGACTGGCATGGTCACAACATTACTGAACCCTCTTATTATTATTATTACTCCAGCTTCGACGTGTATCGTCCGCCAGTGGAAAATCTGAAAGGGTCTTTCTTCGTCGTACCGCGTGTGGGAGCCTTCAAAGCCGCAGCTCTGGCTCTACAGCAGCACGCAATCTTTCATTTCTATTTTCTATGGTGACACCCCAAACATAATGTCATCTTTTAAGGAAACTGGGTCACTCAGCGCCGAAACCGATAAGCGCTAATAATCCTTTGTCAGTCATATTTTGAGTCAAGGGATTTGAATGCAGGGGGGGAAAAAAGCACACGTACCCAGAACGCACAGCGAGTTGGGCTGTATCTCCTGAAAATGTTAGTCATAATTGGTGTGCAGCAGCGTATCCCATGCTCGCGCACTACACTCACATTGATGCTCTGCATGGAGACGTCCCCACCACCCACCCACCCGCCCGCCCGCCCGCCCTCCACTCCTCCGCCGCACGTATCAGCGGAAGACAGAACTCTGCAGCACAGCAACCATCCTCCCCTACGTGTAGCCATGGCAACACACACATAGACCGGCTCGATTCCATGTGGCCTTTCAAAAAAGATGAACTTGTGCGGCGCCGTCGGGAGTCGCGGCGAGGACGCGCTCGCAGGAACGGCGCCGCTTCCGAGGGTTCCGGGCCACCGCCTCAGAGGGAGCACACGCCGCGCTCAAAGGTCGGCGCGCTCTCCAGCAGCAGAGGGAGGGACGACAAACGACACATCGTTCCTTCCGGTGGCAGGAGACCGCATAAAAGGAGCTGCGTGAGTTTTCTAGGGGAGAATAATCACAGCTTAAAGCGGGCGGGAGCAATACTACCAGGACACGGGAGTTTAGGAGCAGAAACAAGACACGTTGCTGTGTTTAAGGCTCCGAAAAGTGAACAAATGTTATGTGTTAGCTGAACAGACAGCAGTGACAAACATCAGATGCTTGGATGCTGGTAATTCCCAGCCTGCGCGCTGTATCAAGGCCTCTCTCTGATTGTCTCCCCAGTCAGGCAGCAAATGCTTTCGCGGGTGACATGGGGAATAAAATCAGAGAGGCGCTATTTATTTGTACAGTGTCTCCAACGATCCTTTCATTCTCAACTCTCTTTAAAAAGACAAGTTTGCTCCATAGCGGGGGAGGGGAGATTACCATGGACACCATCTTCTTGCATCTTTCCGCTACTTTGCTGCTTTTAAAATCCATTCTCCACAACAGAAGCACACTGAACGAAGCTAAAAAAAAAACCCCATCAGCATTAGAGGAGTGCTACATTCACAGCACGGTTAATCTAAACAGATCTTACTTTTACTGGCGAATGACTCATATTAGCAAAAGGGGAGTGGCGCTAATAGATTTAGAAAACTCATTGACATGGTGGTAAAAACGTAGGCGAGAGTTGGTTTTTGGTCTTTGCTCTGGATCGCACGGCTTCCGCCCAGGTCTCCCATACGGCCAATCAAATCCCATTTGTATTCATATTCAGCCGGTGACAGCTCGTCAAGAAATACCGGTGCCAAATCATCCTCCCGGCCCAAATCACTCAACCAGCATCTCTGTCAGTTTCTTCCCCTAAAGTGCAGCGAGGCCGGGCGAGCAGACCGTGTCCCCTCCACAGCTCCGGGTTTAACAGGATTTAGCACACTGCTTCAAGACTAAATGCCCCCCCCCCGCAACCTCCCTCTGCGCTCTGCCTTCCTTTACAGTTGACATGTCATACTTGAAATACACAACGTGAGATGCTGCATAGCGAGAACGCTTGGTGGTGTGTGGTGTGCACAAATATGCGTGCTGAATTTCAATTACGTCAACCCCGTCTCGCCGAGCAGAGGCGCAGAAGTCGAAATCCACGAGAGCTTCCCCGCGTGCGCGTGAGCCGGCATCGCATATTGCTATATTGACTGCATTCTGTGAGTTGGTGATGAGCACATTTAGGATTTATACTCAACTCAACAGTTCAGCCACGGGTACGCTGATAACCTGAGGAAGAGTTCCCATCTTAACGCGCGAGCTGCTGCGATATACGAAGATATAAACGATAAAGAAATGTGCACACTCACGAGAGTTACACACCTGCAGGAAAGCTGCACCTAACTGTTATTTTCCTTGATCTGTCAATCATTTTCTCTATTATTTGCCTAATCATTTGAACACCCAGGGACAAACACAGCCTGCAATCTCCTAATGTTTAACTCGATGCCGCTAAAATTTCTTTTGTGTTTGATCGCCAGTCCCAAGTCCAAAAGACACGCACGCAATTCTTACAACTGATATCAAGGCACTACAGAGGGTTGGGCATATTGGTTAGTTGACCAATCAATTCACTGACTAATCACTTCACCTCTAATCTGCAGCACCAGCGCTGGCCGTAGGGCTCCTGTGTGTCTACTGCTGTTTAAATCAATGCGACCGAAAACATTGGCTAAACTTTGCCTGAGTTTTCTGCAGCGAGGGGTGAAAAAAAAAAAATCCGTGGCAATTACATTCCTCACTTTTTGAGGACGAAAATATAATTGACACACAGAACCGTGCAGTTAATTCATTGCAGCGTATGTGTCAAACTGAATGACTGCGCGCAGCATTAGCCACTCCGGCTAATGAGCAATCGGTATTCAGATCGGTGCAGGACATTTTTAATACCCAGACTCTCCACGTGCATCTGGGCGTCGATCAACAGGTATAACATGGCGGCTCCTCCACCACCCTGCTGGCCGAGTGCGCCGCTGAACAACTATTGCTGAAGCTGTTGAGGAGCGAAAGAGATGAAAGGAGTCCTTCATCGTGTCTCTACTCATTAACCCGGGGCCTCATTGCCATTCAGCCGACGGCAAGGCACACTGGAGCTGCTCTAATTGTTTCCCATCACGCTGAATGGGTGAAAGCATACGGGCAAAAGAGTGGCGAGCGGTGGGACGATGGGAGGCTCTCTGGACCGCTTGCTCTACAGCCTGCAGGTCACTCCTTTTGTGACATAGCCCCCTTGAGCCTGGGTGGTCCCTGCTGCTCTGCGAAGTTTGCGGCCGGGGGGGGGGGGGACGTGCTTTAGTTATGGGAATGGGGAAACAAAAAAAAAATCTCCCAGGCATCAGATTCTTCTTTGTGTGGCCACAATTAGGTTAAATATAGCTGTTTACCAGCACTGGAAGCCAAATCATATCTGGTCAGCGATTTCATCTTTTATCTCGCTCTGTGCTCCGTATCTGCTCTGCTGCGACTAATGCTGGAAACGTTAGCGATAAACTGTGGAACCCGACCACCGGGAATGATGTCCTGAGATCACGGACGGTGTGGTCAGGTTCACGGCAGGAGACGAATACTGCGAAGAGTGTTACATGTTAAAATGAAGGCTCACTACAGGGCAACATCAGCTGAGTACAGGCGCAGCTAGAAGGCACGTCCAAAAAGGTGTTTATCTTTGTCCGCTGATTTACGATCTGAACTCGCTGGTGAAAAAGCTAAAGCTGAATATCAACACCCCCCCCCACATTCAGCTCTGATTAAACAATATGAGAACATTTGGCTCCATGTCCTGGTGCTAATGTCAATTGTCTCAGTCAAAATGAAACAAGACTAAGGGCACAAAGTGACGCCAAGGGCTTTGACGCTAAACCATGTAGAAGAGCTATTTTACTGGATGAGTAAAATGCTGACCTGCCGGTGCTCGAGGACAGTCGGGGGATCTCCAAAAGTCACTCTGAATGACCACAAGAGAGCCAGGAAGAGCCGCTAAGAAATCTTTAGCAATGCAATCCAGTAAAAGTTGGGACATTTTAGCAAAATACAAAGAAAATCAAACTCACGCTGTAGAAAAGTCAGGAACTCACCCAAATCATTATGACTCATCCTCTGGGGACAGGCTTAGCAAGGCGAAAAGTGTGTTTTTACTCGTGCATGTGTATTAATTCACTGTTGACTTGAATGGTAATTAAGAAACCGTGCTGGGTAAAAATCTCACGTGGAAAGCAAAGGAAAACGCCAAGAGAGGAAGGGATTTGCAATTAGCGAATTCAGGACTTTTCCTCCGCACAGCAGCGTTTCGCAGGGGCTGTACCATGACTGCAGTGGATAAAGTGACGGCCGGAGAGGACAGACCGCAGTCCTCGGTGGCTCATTACGGCTCGAGAGGAAGAACAGAGGTCCTAGTGTAAAGTGAGAGACAGCGTGTGTCTGAATTCCCAATGGCGAACGCCCGGGCTGATGATGCCAGGGCTGAATGGGAAGCGGAACGTCCCACGTTGGGCTGTATTTGTTATTATTCTACCAGTAACGTCTGGCTAATGGAGCCTGACTGTTTCCTTCGTTCACAGGAATGAGCGTGACTCTCCTCCCTCCGCCCCACCATCGCCACCCCAACCCCCAACCCCCTCCGTCTCCCAGTCATTCTCTTCACAGGCAACTTCTGCAGAGCTCCCACCGGCCACCAGCAAACCTGACTATCAAAACATCAGCACAGACAGCGTCAGCGTACATTAGCTCGGAAAGAAACAAGCCTCCAATATCAATTTTGAAAACAAAATCAATAACGAAAAGGTGCAACCAGCCTGAAGTTTTGGCTCGTCGGTGTTTTGTTTTGTGTTGTTTTTTAAAATCAATGCCGATCTGCTGTTTTCCAGCTTCGCGGAGGCGAACGTCGTCGGCATCAACACAAGCGCGTTCACAGCCAGAGCGCTAAGTAGGCCACAGCGTGGTATGTAACCCACGAGATGGCTCGCTGGCCCCCTTTTTGTTTCTCGACCATCTGATACTCCGCCCGCTGAGGTGGAAACTTACCCCTCCGAAACCAGAGGAACTGAACTGAAGCCCTCAGTATCAGTGACAGGGTGAGGTTAGGGCGTTTTATGTTTTCTTCAAGAGATTCTGCCTTTGGTTACTTGACTGACTGCTCCTTCTCAAACAATGCGGCATGTTTCCGTTTGCGGCGGGGGGGAAAAAAAGGAAAAAGAAAGAGGAGTAGATAATTGCTTGACAATTGTGTTTTGTAGACCATGCAGTTATCTCACTTCATTGCTGCAGGGAGAGATTAATATCAGCAGGATCTGAGCCAAGTACGTTTTTGTATCTTCTGTCTCAGCTGGACTGGAAAAAAAAAAGTTGCGATTTGTGGGACAGAGTTGGGTGAATTAAAAAAAAGGGGTTTACTTAGATATTTAAGAAACGTACTCCTAGCAGACAAACACCCCTGCCAAGTCAAATTCCTGTGAGGTATCTGTGCCGTCAGAGGGGCCACGACCTCATCAACTGGACACATCTGTGATATAATATATCCATTCTTGTCTTTGGAAGCTTAGAGCACCCACTGCATAGAATTCTCATATCATGTGAGAAAGGAAACAACTGTAACGCCGGGCTAAACGTGAAAACTTAGGCACGTTTCCTGCGCCGCATTGTTTTTCCAAAGATAGCATCTCTGCACCCCTGAACGTGAGCCGGTGACTGAGGAAAATGAATTGCTCTGACACCTCTGCGCAAAAACAATATCAAACCCGCTGAGATTTTTATCTCAAGCGCTGACATGAGAGAGAGAATATAATATGTGTTAAACTGGGCATGAATAAAGCTCTCCGCGAGTGCGGGGCCCTCCGTTACCCTCTCCTGAGCGGCGTCTCGTCTGCCTGATGCAACAGCGTCGGCTCCGTTAGGTCCACAAACGAGGCCAGCGGTGCAGTAGATATCGGGGTCATGTATGCGTCGCCCTCCCCCGTCAAGAGCAACACTTGCTCAAACACGCGGCCCAAAATCTCACCGCTGGGCCTCTTCATCCCCCGCGACAGAGCTGCTGCTTTCTAATCTCTGCGCCGCATCAAACTGACAGCGAATGGAAACGAGAGGACGACTCTTGCATTCACTCAGACAGACAAAACTGACAATGTGCGGAGGGGAGGGGAGCGCTGTCTTTAAAGACTCGGACACTAAAGCCGCATAAAAAAAACCTACCGTATGCCATCAAATCTCTGAGGCAGATTCCTCCTCGGGGAGCTTCACTGCAGGTTTTTACAGATTACGAGCCCCGAAGCCGGCAGCCTAAAGTCCCGTCCCCGCCTGCCCTACCTCGTATCAGATGTAGGCATCAGTGGTTGGGCGACGTTTGATTGTGAAAGGCCGGGATTTGGCAAACTGATTGTTCTAATGTTGCAAAAGACAAAGCCGAAGGCAGACGCGGCACACAGGCGTTGCGCATTCCCAAGAATCTCGTCTCGTTAAACAAAAACAAATGAGGTTTTATGGCCTCACCTAACCATACCAAAAATAATGTGGGGTTAAATGGAGGCAATCAAATGGGATCTGAGTGTGAGAACCTAGTGAGCCTGAAGTATTTAGTGCAACACATGATACCACTAGAAAGATTAGCAGTCATGCAGAGGGAGCTCCGACGGCAGCTTTGGGAAAGAGGGAAAGAGCCAGAAGGGCACATCCACCTCGCAAACTGTCAGTAAAAAGCTCTGCGGCTTCACTGCCGAGTCTCATTCATACACACTGAGCGGGTTCCCCCGTGACCGCTGCCGTATCTGCTCCCCCCCCGCCGCCACTTTCCTCCATCAACTCATCTCCCTCGCTCCTCTGTTCCAGGCCAGATTGCTGGTCGCGGCTAGTTCTTATCGTCTCGCAAGACAAATAACAGTCCTTTCAGTCAACCAGACCTGTGTTTCTGCCATCAAAACCGAGATGTGAGGACACCTTTCAAAAGCACCGCCGGGTTCGGGGGAATGCTGAGGGAAGGTGTGCTGTGTATCTCATCTTCTCATCACCTTAAAGGACAAGGGTGGCGCTTTTTTTTTTTTTTCTTCACGTCAGCAATTTCTACAGAGAAAACAAAACTACGCGTTTGGCCGTCTCACCCAGGACCAGCTGGGTTTGTAGTCATCAATTCTCAAACAAGACTAAACGGTGACTTTGTTGGGCACTATTTCCAGGTGTGGATTAATACACCCTTGATGGGCTCCTGAGCGTAACGAAGGTAAACGTCACCCACAGCAATGGTGCGTTGCACCGATGTGTCTCTGGACAACAGTGGAGCTCTGTCGCACAGAGGAACAAGATACATCAGGCTATGAATCAGCTGTGTTTGTTTTGGTCTCTTCATTGGATTTGTGGGAAGGAAAGTTATAAAAACACCACCTGCCTTGTCCTTCACCAAGGTGAAGAGTAAAGCATATATTCACAGTGCCCTCTAATTACAAAAGTTGGGACGATCTGTGCAAGATGTCTCCTTTTTGAACCTATAATCAGTTTCTGGAGCTTTGAGATATCTCGTTTTAAGTATTATGAGCATATAATAATATGTAATTAACAATCAGTGTCTAATTTTAGCTCCGGTTATACATAATCTGTGCAAATGGATTAAAGCAGTGTGTAAATTTAGAAAGGGAAAGAAAGTTAATCTTCTAAATCCTGAAACTATGAATGGAATTCAGCCGCTCTTCTGACAAAAACAGAAAAAAATAAATGTCATGTGTCTTGAGTACCCATCTGCTTTCCCTTCATTATCTAGAAAAAGCACTAGCAGGGGCTCCCACATCATCAGGACATCTCATCAACACCCCAGTGTGGCAAGATGGAAATATTGTGGTGACCGCGGTTTCCAAAGAAAATCGGAGGTTGTTCGGAGGTCAAAGCTGAAAAAAAACCCTGTGCTGCGATATACTGTATGACTGATGATCAGAACATACCACTGCAATAAACTGGAGGAACACTGAAATCATGAAGACACCCCCCCCCACCCCCACCTCACCCCGTTTCATTCATGCATTCAACATCATGCAGTTGCCATGCCAACCTGTTACCAGACTGCTGCCGCTGCTGCTGCAACGATGACGAAAATGGAAACTGCTTCTTGGCTATTGTGCAATAATGAAGAGTCACATTCTGGCATTAGTATTCCTGCCAAGGAACAGGCCTGGCCCGGATAGCAGCCACTAACTCACCGAGATGTCAAAGAGCTCCTCTGTGTCGTCCAACATACGGACCCTGACGGTAACATGTCGTCCGGGGGGCATGGCCGGAGGTCTGTGCCCAGGGTCCAGCGTGCTGATGCCAAGAGTCTCCGGGGCTCCAAGACGCTGCCCGGCTCCAGACGCCATGGGCTCGGGGTCTGGCTCTGCCATGGTACGCTGCACTGCTCACTGCCCAGCCTGCAGAGAAGCCAAGAGACAGAAGTCAGGGACACAAGAATATAAAAGTACAATCGAGGAGTTGTAAAAAAAAAAAAATCCCAGTGGTAAGAAACCTACTCTAACAGAGCGTCAGTGGTGCAGTGGGTGAAATACAATGAATGCATGAGGGCTGAGAGGACTGGCTGCACAATCTTCCATGTCACACTCAGTATTTGCGCTCGCCTCTAATGGCTGATAATTACTGCCTGTGGGAGAGCCAATTACTGTAAGAAAAGATACAAGCATGCGCTTGATTTCAAAGTACAAATCAGGCCGCCTTAATTTGATTTGACAAATGAGTCACAAGGCCAGAGTGTAAAATCAAAGAATCAATACAGTGACAACCGATTTGGGACGTCGTAAAAGCAAGGCGTTGCAGCGAAAAACAGAGTGACAGACCTATT
This sequence comes from Psettodes erumei, assembly GCA_016785225.1. Classification (NCBI taxonomy): domain Eukaryota; kingdom Metazoa; phylum Chordata; class Actinopteri; order Pleuronectiformes; family Psettodidae; genus Psettodes; species Psettodes erumei. The sequence goes on along the minus strand of JAFBJZ010000625.1, from coordinate 251,735 downwards.
AGTTATAAATTAAACAGGTCTCAAGGGCACCAAGTCAAATATGTAGTTTGAACTGACTGAGGGTGGAATTTGCGAAATTATTTGAGAAATGCGAGAATAAAAAACTAAAATTAATTGAAGAGGCAGCTGTAAAAGTATTGGACTGTTAAAATATAAATGTGGGTAAATAGCAGTTTGCTGAGAGAGCTGATAAAGAGTAGCTCGAGGATGCTTGAAATCAATGCAAGTGTGAGCGCATGGGTTGGTCCCACGGGACTGCGGGGCCCGTCTGAGAACCACATCCAGCTACGGAGGGTCCAATCTCATAATCCAATATAGGCCCGAGGCACAGAATCTGGAATGATCTGTGTCAATAAGTCTCTGTCTGTCCCAGGTGGAGAGCTGCGTCTGGACAGAGTCAGGGACTCATTCATTGCGGGTTGACGCACGAGCAGGTCACTCTCCACCCCCGTGTATCCCCAGGCCAGATCCCTCCAGGCCCTGCTGTCCTGCTTAATTCTCTCTTCATTGCACATTCCAGCGGGCTGATGTCACGCGGAGACCTCACCGAGTGGTTCATCCGAGCACCCGGAGCCAGCGGGCAGTTGTTCCGCCGCCGCAGAGGTGAGCGACCGCTGCCAAGTTTAAGCTGAAAGCTGAATAAGGCATTTTGGAAGCAGCGGATAATGCAATCCAGCAGAGTGCAGAGAAAACGGGCCAAGGGCAGCGGACACAGTAAACTGTGCCTGGCGATGGTCGGGTGACCGCTGCTTGGGATAGGCAGAATGAAAAGCTCCCGGTCAAACACTGCAGACTGGAGCCGGAGTAAGATGTGTCACGGCCGACGAGCAGGGCTGCACCAAACCATCATTTTCATTCAGACATTAATTGGTCGATTCGTTTTGCTAAAGTAAGTGCCGCAAACGCAGCAAATCTTCGGCACTCTTGCTCGTTGAATGAAACGGCTCGGAACAGCTCCATTATCATAACTTTTACCAGTGATTTCTTTGGCGGTTGACTCGTGAATTAGCAGAGGTATCTTTCCAGCACAACTGCTGCGTAGCGCGTTTCAAATCTTCCCTCTCATTTTTCTTACAAAAGAGCGATTTGTCAGCGAACCAATCAGAAAACATGTAATCTATCTGAGTTTTAATGTCAGTCTCTTACTGATGAGCTTGCGAATTTGTTGTTGACATGTTAGACATGACATTCAACAAGCAGATATCGATGCTGTTGAAGCCCAGCCATTAAGCCGGAGCGGAGTTTTATCATTTGCACCTGTCTGTGCCCTGTCATCACAGAGCAGTGGGTGCGAGATGTTGGAGTTCTCCAGCCAAAGTGCGGACTAACACTCCCTCGGGTTGATGGAAACCAGACCTGAAAGCAATGCTGTCACGGGAGGGGGGGGGGGGAGGCGTATTTTCTCAGTTCGAGCTCAGCGGTTTATGACATTTGATCCTCGCACGGTCATCCCTCTGTGGCCCTCGCTTTGATTACTGGCAAGTGTCTCATGTCGCGTCTGTGAATTCACTTCTTGTATGACCTGCGCATGCACGCCACGTAACCGGACACTCTCCAAACAAAGCACCGGCGAAAGAGTAGACAGTGATTATTTCAGCCCACACGTCCCCTCCCCTCCGCCAGGGGGATCATGAATCAACCAGTCACGGGTCCAGGTCTCTATGTTCCTCTGAATAGGTGACTCTGGTCCAAACAAGCCCGCAAATAAGGCACCGGTTGTGCAGCTGGCACCTTGTTTCCAGAGCAAGAGTGCGACATAAAGCATAGGCATTTAGTATACAATGCCATAGGGACATTTACAGACCCCGGAGTGTTTCTCTGGGTGCACCCCTGCCCCTCCGCCTTTGAACTTGTTTGCTTGAAATTCCCCACAAGAGTGTAACATGGGATCTGTGAATGCCGGCTTATAGAGTCTGCAGGGTTTGCAACAGTGGCTCCTCTGTGTGCAGGGGCACACAGGGCCCCTCAGTGCGGTCCAACGCTGCACAGCTGGAATCCTTTAGTGACAGCTGAATGGCCAGAGGCCGGGGGCTGATACAGCCAGCTGTCTACCTGAAGGAAGCTCCAAAAAAAAAAAAAAAAAGGAGCTCAATTCCCTATGTGTTCCGCAACACAGATACTGATACCTGGGTGTGGCTGGCTGAATCAAATTAAGTTCCCTCTGTATTACAGGAAAGGTGACATTAAGTGGAAAGAATGACAACAATCAGGTTTACATGCGTTGTGCGGCCAGAGCTGCCGTTTAAAAAAAAAAAACGAAAGAAAAAAAAAAAAACCCCTGGGAAAAAAAAAAAACACATGATGGATGAAGAGAAACAGTGCCGAAAATGGTGAGATCCAGCCCTGAGCGAGGTCTCTCCTCTCCTCACCTCACACGGTGCTGCTTCTCACCATTAAGGCAATGTGGGTTAATGGAGCAGGCAGCTGTAATCCCCAGGACATTATCAACAGATGTGACATTAATGCACCGAGCTGGACTCACCTGGACCAGAATCTGGGAACTAAGTGGCAGTTCTACAAAAAAAAAAAAAAAAAAAACCCAAAACAAAACCGCACACTTCCTGGAGACGTTCTTGATCGCTTTAATGTCGCACACGGTCGTGAGGCTATTTTTTATACACATATATGACACAAACTGCGTCGTCTGCACACACACACGCATCCGATACAGCTACGGCATATCTTGTGCAATGCAACCCGCACTGGAGGACAGATAGGACACTTACTGGCTGCCGTTTTGAAGGGTTTCCACACAGAGTGCTAGTTATTTCCCCTCCCTCGAAATCCACAGGATCACAAGACAACGCGGCAAAGATACTCCCAGGACTTAACCCTAATCTCCTCAAACAAGTTGAATCACTTCCCCTTACGAGAGCACACGACCGGGGGAGAGAGAGAGAGAGAGAGAGAGAGAGAGGGAGGACTTGGGCTGCGCTGACTCTTACCCCTTCTCTCGAAAATGCGGGTTTTATCCACGCGTACGTACGTCCCAGAAAGGAGGAATCACATCCACGTCCAGCGGCAGAGTCGGGGGTGGGGTAGGGGGAGTGTGTGCGTGGGGGTAAGACTCCCACCAGAGTTTTAGTCGCTGCCGGAGAGGGAGCGTTTGGCGGTCGCCATGGCGGACGACTGAGTGAGCGAGCCGGGGTAGAGACGGGATTACCAGCGAAGCGAGCGGCGGATCCGCTCCCGGTGCCTTTGCACTCAGACAATGAAGGAGGTGCAGCGGCACCTCCACCTTCTCGCCACAGCGCCGCGGACCCGGTGGGGCGACGGCGCCATCTGGCGGCGGCGGCCGGAACACCTCCGCTCGCACCCGAGCCGCTTTTTGACCTGACGGTTTGAAACGACGTCCGCTTGCGACGACACGCAGCGTCGCTTTACTTGGCCCCGCTCCCAAAACCCACGTGTGTAAAAGTACATAAGGATTACCCTTTAAATTGTACTCAAAAGCATAAAAAAGCAAAACATATTTGTTGATGTGACTGATAATAAGTTGCATTGTTAATACCGATGCATCAATACGTAAGCAGCATTGTAACTTCTCCAGGTGGCGCTGGTTAGGCCCAAAGCATCACAATATGCTACATATGTCATTTTCAGACTTCTTTATTCTTTGATTTTGTGTGTGTGTGTGTGTGTGTGTGTGTGTGTGTGTGTGTGTGTGTGTCACACAGACTATAATGAGTTAGAGTAATTGGCTAAAATCAATCCCAGCAGACATTGGGCGAGTGCAGGGGACAGGGCGCCAGTCAATCACAGGGCTAACATATTGAGACAGACCAACATTCACACTCACACTCACACCTACAGTCAAATTAGAGTCACCAATGGACCTAAACTGCATGTCTAGAGAGGGAGGAAGCAAGAAAGCCCACACAGGCACAGGAAGAACATGCGACCTCCATAAAGAAAGGCCCCGGTTCGAGCCAAGTTAGCGAGAATGCTAACCACTGCGCCACCGTGTTCTGTTTGTGCAACATTTTGTATTTTTGCGGTTCCCTACAATTCAGTCTGACTGAATCTTTGGAATTTGATTAGCAGAGAGGTTGGGTTCAGCCATTCAACACTATCCAATGGAGCAGCCAGAGAGGCTCGGTTTTGCTCGTTTGCAAAACATTTAAAAAATTATCATTTGCTTATTTTAAAATGGCAAAAGCCTTTTTAAAATACAATACACAGACTTTGGCTGATCTCATCCCCATGTGACACACTCCGTTGCTAAGAGTACAAGCGACCGCCTGCAACTCCGTGGCCATGTCACCAGGCAAAGGGAGCCAGCGACATTAGCTTGGCATCATCATGAAGATTTCGTAGCACAAATGAAAAATACTGAGACACAACATCCACAGTGAGACTTTATTCTGTCTGTGGTAGCCAAGAAGAGATCTGTGATGCTAATCAACTTGTGGATTGCTCCAGAGCTGAACTCTGTAACACTTGAAAACTGATGGCATGTCATTGCCTGAGAATTGATACCGTTTGAAAATCACACTGTACTAAGAGCCCATCCTTTGCGGTTGCTTTTTTGTCACAGTGTGGTTGTTTTGCATCTGTTTATGTTTATGTTTCATGTCTTTGTGGCAGCCTCTCGGTTCTTTGTGGCTGTTAGTCATGTGTTTGTGCGTCTCTGTAGTGGTGCTGGTTTTGCATTTCTTTGTGGTCACTTCACGCAGAGGATCTAGCTCAAGATCCCCCAGATCCTCTGGACACAAACACAACAACTAAAGTTTGTATTAATCAGTTATATATGAACATGTATGCATGAAAATATTTTTTGTCTACATTATGTAATAATAAAAATGTAGGGCCTATCTCTATCTATGGCTGTTCATGGCTTCATATTCCCTCGTTCTCCTCTCCTTTTTCATAGTGGCCTGGAGCTTCGGCTGGGGCCGGTGCCTCCACATCGCCCACTCCTCCATGTATGTATCTGTGTACAGGGACGGGGATTAAAGACAAGCACTGCGGTGGAAGGTTCAAACTGGGATTTTTTTTCTCCTCTCGTCTCTCCTTCATGTCTGCTGCTCGCCCACCCTCTCTCTGGCAGGAAGAGAGGTCTCCTACGCCTTTGCGGTGTGGGACTGGAGATGTAGAAATCACACTCGGTGTCTTGGCAGCCTCAGAGGCCCTCTGGAGGCACTGACTTGGAAGTGAGACATAGATGAACATTTTCATACAAGAGCGTGAAAACGAGTGTGAGCTGCGGAGAGAGAAAGAAAACAGACGGGACAATTCTGCTTTGGATTAGTTATGTAAGCAATCAAGATTTTATGCCATGTTCTCGGTGATCTCTCATCCAGTTATGTAATAGTAAATCACAAATCAACTTTGCACTGAACACCGCAGGGTGAAGAAGCACTTGTGCTCAAAGAATAATTACATTATATGAATACTGTTCTCCTACTGTACAGCACATTTTTCTCCTACACTGTACATGCAAGGTTAAGTGTTCAAATTAAAGCAGGATCCACCTGAAGGTCCTTATCAGGACAGCAGATATTGTAGTTTTTGGTTTGTATTTCCAAAAATGGTGTTTAAATCAGTGAAAAACACACAGTAATTGTGGGTCTGTCTGGGCCTCTGCACTGTAACTGAAGTTTGTAAAAAAAAAAAAAACTAAATGCCCACGAGGCATTATTAAGTACAGACATTAAAAACGATCTGAAAATGTATCGATGTTGCACGCAGTGTCTCACCCACTGTTGGTGACGTTTAACACCTTCAGCAACAAGTCACTGTCTTTGTCCATTTTCCAAGAGAGTCAATAAAGGAGATTTGGTCTCAACAGATTCTGCATCACAGTGAATCCATGAGCTCTCAGAATGCACTAATATAGATGATATAAGTGAAACTCTCGTTAAGCTGACAAACTAATCCAAACCCTGAATTTTCATCCACGAAGTTCATTCTAGACTTTGGAAAATAGCAGTGTTACGGTACCTTTGTTTTGTTTAACGATAATTTCTTATATCAAGAATGAAGCATGCACTTACCTGTTGGAAATGGCTGCTGTTGTTTTTTTAGCATTGTAGCACATATATTATAGGAGTCATCTATCGCCTTCACAAGTTTTGCATAAAATCATCCAGTGGTCTATTTAACAGACCTGACAGCCACCCGAAAAACACATTTTTATTTCCACACAATACCTTTCCCTCAGGGTGTATTCACCTCAAGAGGGGATGGAGGATGGAAATGAGATTCAGTTTCTATTTTAATCTCTGCAGCTGCTGCATCTCCAGCCCTGTCACCGTTTCCCACTAACTTTGAATACCAGGTCATTAGAGCCAAGCGCGAGACTTTTACATTTCTCCAACCCCCACTGTCAGTCTGGACCCCACACCTACACACAAAGTCACATACCGCACACACAGCTGTGTGGTGTGTGCTGCATTAACTACAGTCTAATTGCCTGTGCTGCGAGGTTTGGCTCACTGCTCTGAACTCCATTTGCAAATGCCCCACTTTCTTATATTTTATTATAATAGCTGCTTTGATAAAGACAGGGGAAGAAACTGTGAGTGTGTGTGTGTGTGTGTGTGTGATAACCGATATAAAAAAGTTCATTCATATGCTATTACAGCAGGAATCTACTTAAATCAGCAACATTTGTGTTCATTTTTATGTTGGTTGAATCATTAAGTGTGAACCTCTTTGCTCCTACAGTTCCCATATGGCCCTTTAGTCTTTGGAAAAAAAGTGGGACGCGAATCACAGAATTTCGAAGCCTTAAATGAGACGAACACTTGAAAACACTTGACATTTTGTTGACTTTTCTTCAGTCTCATAAAAATGTATCTCTTGTAAGACATCGAAGAGCAATATAATACAGTAATTATGCGACTATCTCTCAGCCTATTGCCCATTACTCTAAAATGCAAATTTGAGTGTAAACTCTAATTAGTCTACTGATGATGTACTATTTTGGATTCATCATTATCCTCAGCAGGTGCAGTGATAATCACTATCTTGAGACATTTTACATCTTGATGTCTTCCAGGACAGATGCTTGACAGTGTTTGGCAACAGAGGCGGATTTCATGCATCTCTGCAAATGACCAAGTAATGTGGAGGTGTGTGTGTTATTATCTACAGTCAGACGTCTTCCCCTTAAACATGAGCATCTTGGCGCTCCTGCTGAGCTCTCCTCCTCCACGAGACAAGGAAACCAGCAGGGGGGGAGCCTAAAAAAAAAAAAAAAAGAACTGGTGAAGACAAACTGCTCTTCCCACTGCCACTGAATGATGTATAAAGGCAAACGGATTACACCGATTTGTTTCTTTGCTGCTGCCACATTTCTGTTTCAATGACTTAGTCTAGAAATAAATAATTACCTCCAGATTCTCTGCCTGACTGTCACCACATGTTCATACAAATATTTTGTCAGTTGTGTTTAAAAACTACTACTTTATCTTTAATTTTACTGCATTTACAGCTCAGTCACATGGAATATGTTGGCCTGTGTTTACATTAACTTTGGTTGTATGAATTCATCTCAATGTATCTCAATTTCTGACTTCAGGTGACTATATAATGGAGACAAATGGTAGAGCTTTGGGCCCTGGAGCCTGTGACAACAATTTCACTGCAACTGTCAAGAGGTAACTGCAACAAAACAAATATCCACCGGAGACATTTTACATGAAGCTGTTTGTTACCCCCTGTCGACTTTTTGCCCTCCCTAAAGGATGGCTTGTAAAACGTATTTTTTTTAAAGCTAAACATGTGGGGAAAAACAGAAAAAGGGAAACAATGCAGTAGGGACTTTTTGGGCAATAAGCAACCTGTGACTTAGTAGGTAAAAGTAGTGGTGAGAAAGGACTATATTGCCCTCTGAAATGTAGTGGAATAGAAGTAGAAACAGTCCAGTAAAGTATAGGCTACAAGAAGTTCAAAATTGCACTTAATATAGGTACTTGAGTAAATGTACATTGCGACTTTGCTTCGCTGAAAAAAAATCAAAAATTACATTAAAAAAACAGAGATATGGGTCTTTTCAGGAACAATGCCCCAATTATTCTGCAAGATGTTATTCACAACAGTCCTGAGACTGCCTACTTTCTGCAGAAGAAATATCCCCTCATATACATTGCTACAGTAGATACCAGATTATTGGCCAATAGTGGCCAATAACGTGGACAACAGAAGGATTTATCCCTGTTGTTTAACCCCCGCCACACCATCATCTTGCACACACAAACACACATGCACGCACACGCATTCAAACACACTGACTTCTGTTACAGCTGCAAATTAGACTGTGAAATTGACAACTCATGTGTCGCCATCTGGTTGCCATGACACCTAGATATTAGGCCTTCTGACAGTCCTAGCTCGTCTTGTTTGTTCCATCCTCCCCCTCCTGCACATCAACAATGTTTCTGACATAAAAAGGTGTGAAACATCGGGAGAGCGGGGGGTGGGAGTGTGGGCTGATAGCAGCCCCGTTCTCTTCAGCGGTGACTTCCACCTATGGTGCAGCACAAGCAAGAAATAACCTTGCAAGAGCACATTGTCTCCTCTTCCACGCCACACAGGCAGACATGCAACATTATCAGGCCTGCAATGATACCTTTAACACAGTGACATAGTGTACAAAAACATTTCGTCTAAATGCATAAATTCTCCTTTTTTACAGCTCACCCCACTGATTTCCACATTTTCTCTTTGCCGCAAAGGTGAAAAAGCTTTCTTCGACACATTTCGGCCGCTGTCTGGACCGCTGAGACTTTAATGCTCCACTGATCAATGAGAGGATTAAAGTAATTTAAAAGCTCCTTTGTTTGGTCTGTGCTTTGGAATCTCCCTTACCCTCAGAACTGTCGGGCTGCCGGGGTGTCCCTCTGCTCCTCGGGATAACAGCCTCATGACTCTCCTGGAGTAAAAGTGCCCAGGGCAGACGTGGCCTTTTTGTCGTGGACTGCCGCTGCATCCCCCCACACGTATACTCCCAGGGTCTGCGCTGTAGTCCTGGGAGCAGTATGGACGGGGGTGGTGGGTTGCGGGCGCGCGTGGGCGGGGGTGGACGGCGGCATGACTCATGCGGCCCCCGCCTTTCGTCTTGACATTTGACGTACGCGCCGATGTGGAGCATCTCGGCTGGAACAAACACGGTGTGCTGTGTCACAGCTGCAACGTCTGCGCCTCTGAGCCCCGGCTTCACTGAGCTGAGAACAGGTACCAATGAGTCAGCGCCTATTTAATTCATACACCTACGCTGTGACACTCTGGGGGTTGTTTTCAAGCAGATTTTTATTTTAATTTTTCCAGCCTGTTCCCAGCTGAGAATTCAACATCTCACAATGCTGCCTAGCACTCCTTGGAAGTGGTTCCGGCTTCAACTCTGCAAGGACTGGAGGAGGAAAAAAAGGGGGAACTGGAGTGCACAATGAATTTTAAAAAACACCAGACCAGGAGATAAGGCTGCGCGGCAACCATTAGGCCGACCCCTGTGCAGCATACGGTAATCCATTCTCATTAAACCGCTTTCACTGGACAACAAGGATACTGTACCGCATTTACCACAAATGCATTATGAAGACTGAGTGATGCCAGAGGGATTCTGGTTCCTAATGAACCCCAGCGAGACCTCTCACCATCAAGTCCTTCAGACGTCTGCCCTGTCTCATCGGGGTGGATGAAGCACCTCGGCAAGCAAGACGGCACAAACACACCCGCGCGCAGACTCGCCCCTCAGCTCGGTTGCATTAGGTGACTGGAGGTGGATGCTGACAGGCGTCTCAGAGGAGACGCTGGCACACACTTTCCCCTGGCTCTATTAACTGGTGTTTCCCCCCAACAGGCCACTTCCACACTGCATTGCTGATTCAAAAGCAAAAGTAAATTTAGATGGGAGGCAACCAAGGATAAAAAGAGACAAAGAGTATATAAAGGATTCTGGTTTTTTTTTAAAAACAATCATCTTCTAAAACATTGTATTTTCATATCGAATTTTTTGGTTCCTCGCCACCCCCTTACATGAGGGATTAAGACAGAATCCATGTTACTTTTTATAAATATACCCGGTTAGACCATTGTGTATCAGGTTCTCTAATATCCTTTAGAATCTGCCTGATTTTATGAAACCGTGGATAATTCTTTTCATAAAAGTGCATTCTAGTTTTCAAGTAAAAGCCAGAGTTACACTCCGTTGTGAGTCTCATCAGGTTGTGTGATCGACATTAAATTTAAATCCCAGGTTGGGAAAGTTCAAAGATAAAAGACATATCTCTTAAAGCAGACTGTCTCAAACCAAAGCTGGATATTCTCTAGCGAGAAAACCAAAAACACCCTGCAATTGGAATTTTCACTTTCAGAAAGTGCTCCTTTGTGTTGGTCCAGAGTTATTTTATTTCGGGTAAGCCAGTAAGCAGCTTTATATACCAAACATAACTATTTATCTGCACATATGCATTATGCGTTTCAATGAATTTTGTCCATAATCTAAACTAAAGCACTTTTACCACTGTATTGGACAGTAAACTTAACATAGTCGCCACTGATATGTTGTCGGCATCTCCCATGAGTCTGCGCCAGGCAGGAGCTATATTTGCTGCATGATAACAAAACCGTTTAGTAATCTTTGGCACAAGCTTAGACAGACAATTACCCACTGCCTGAGGAGCTGCAAAAAGTTACACCCAAACAAATAGCTGATTCAAATATGTGACACCCGGGTGTGCTCCACACACGATTGGTGTGGAGTTGCACAACCGGGACACTAAGTATACAAACCCTCTCCTCCTTGTCCAACTAAAGAGGGGAGGCCAAAAAAAAAAAAAAGGCAGAAAGGTCAGCTGGCGTAAATTTAAATCCAGCCTTTATGACATCAGGCTGAAAAACCGGATTAGGCCATACAGTTACTTTCCTGTTATTGAAGGGGGTTGGGGGACAAGAGTGGTGCATAAACAGAGCTGCCAAAATGCCTGATTCAGACCAGGCCAGGCCCTAAAAGAAACAACCCACAGCTGAAGAAGCCACCGTCATATCCAGTGAAACCACACAGAGTCGAGCTGGAACGACGCATGTGCAGCAGTGACTGTGTTTGGACATCTTTCCTGAGTCTTAGAATTCCGGCAAACCACCAAAAAAAAAAAAAAAAAAAGCAGACTGTGTGTTAGGGGGGAGAAGTCAGTGCTGCCTGAGAGCGCCTCGTTCAAGAGGAAGCTCCCCCCAGTCATCTTCAACGTCAGAACCCCCGGTGAGCAGCATGTCTCTCGGTTCAAACCTGGGAGAGAGGTGGCTGTTAGAACGAATTACCATCTCTCTCATCAGCTTGAAGTGAGAGAGATGGGTGCCAAGGACAAATATGAAAAAAAAATGTAAAAACCCCTAATGGAAGGAAGTAAACATTACCGTCCTCTTGTTCCACCTTGTCCAAACTGCAAGCTGGCATTTCTGCAGTCGAGTGGGAACTGGACAAAGTGCTTCGCGTTGAATCACAGCGACGGGGGAACTTCGGCGCAATTGATGATCAAGAGGAGGATTTGAGAGAGTTGCCTCAGCGGCAAACCATTTCGACAGCGTTTCACCTCTGCAACCGCTGTCAAAGCGGTTGCAGCACGAGTTTTCCATACTTCTGGTTGCACTGCAGCTCTCTACACGCAGTAGCTGACCCCAGCTGAGCTCAGCTCTGATGTGTTGGGAAACAGCCTCCACTGGGTCCAGCACCAGACTGGATTTCCATCCGTCCATTTTCCACACCGCTTGCCCGTCCCAATCCCAATCCCAGCTGCCACTGGGCAGGGACGGGTCATGCCCTGGACAGGTCGCCAGTCTATCACAGGGCTGACGCTCAGAGACAAACAACCACTCGCATTCAGAGTCTCAGAGAACTTAAAGTTCTCACCAGTATCATCCCTCTCTGCGCATCAGCAGCTACACCATAAACAGGGACTGCTAACGGCTAATTTGTCATTCTTTTAATGGTGCCAATTTACCAAAAGGTAGAAAAGTATAGGGTGTAAATCAGGGCCACAACCACCAGCTAATAAGCAATTGTGTCTGAGGGAGGTCTACCGTGTCTGAAGAGAGTGGTCATAGCAGTTTAGGCCTTGGTGGAATAAAAAAAAAAAAAATCTTTACATTGTTATTTTGTGGAGCACCAAAAAAACACAGCAGAATAGAAGCAATTTGTTTCCAGAAATTAGGAATGTCAGTCCGTTCACTGGAGCTTAGCAGCCTCAGCTGAGTGTTGAACGCACTTTTATTGTTTAGGTGTCAAATGTAACAGTGTCACCATTCAGAGAGGGAATAAAGACTAAATGGTCACATAAAAAAATATAAAATCAACAATGAAAATGGTTACACGGGGAAAGTCTGGTTCCCGTGGCAACACAGATGTACAGTTGAGACAATGTCCAGATCCAGACGTGTTTGGTTTGCACATTTCCACAGCCTATATTTATCTCAAACGAATAAGAGTCCTTTTTTTTTTTTACTAGCCATGCATACAGTTGACAATTCCACGTGTTGAGTCAGTGTCTTCACAGGAGCTGGCACTTTCGATACAAAATATTTACACTACCGTTTATTGTTCTTCTTATCGTCGCCTTTGTCACCACTATGTGTTACTATGGAACTGAATACTCTCAGCACGTAAAGAACGGGGGATGGGGATGTGGAAACTCTGGAGCGCCCCAACGTCATAGCGGTACGGGAGGAGAGGGGGGGGGGGAGAAGAGGGCGAAAAACCGCGTCGTCACTTTAAACGCTGGCGAAAAAGGGTCGAGAGGGATCGTCCGCGGATGTGCGCTTAACACTGAGAGGACTCACTCTTTGTCCCGTCGGGATGAAGCAGCTGGTTACACAACTCTGCAGCAGTCTGCTGTCAGCGACTTCCCGGTGAGGAAGAAAAAAAAAAAATTCACAAGATATGTGACTCTGCTGTGTTTACTATTATATCTCAAAGTGAGAAAATAGGAAAGGCATGACTGCGTCGAGTGTTTCAAGAACGACCGACTTATCCACCATTTTCTCTCTATCCCCCTTTTTTATTTTAAACTGGCTGAAAAAAGGGTTCACCTCTTTGGTTCAGCCCCGTGATGAGTTTAAACAAAACACAAGCGAACCTCCCGCTACACAAACAAAGCTGGAAACAATTGTAACATACTGTAAATCAAATACTCAAACGGCAGATCTTAGAAATTTGTTATTTCGTTCGGGTACGTTAGCTACTTGGAACCGAGTCGTGGTTAAAAAAGAAGAAAATCTTGGCGTTTTGTGCGATTCAGACAAAACATTTACATCAGGCCGCTTTGCATCCCGAAGAGCAGAGATCCCGATCTACGATGCTTTGCGGACGCGAGGACAAAAAAAAAACAAACAAGAGAAGTGAGCAACGTAAGGCGAGGGCACGTTCCTTTTTGTCGTTTCTGTCAATTTCTCTTGCGGCGGATCCCTGGCGTTCCTCATTCAAAACGCATTCATTACTCACGTGTCGTTATTAATAAGCGCGTCACTGCAAATTTTATGCTCCGTGGTTACATCCATTGCGTTCAACCATGAATTTGTCTTCCGTTAAATTGGCAATGTGCATATGCGTGCGTGTGTGTGTGTGTGTGTGTGTGTGTGCATCTCTCTTGCTGCGGGTCGCGGCAGCTTCCTCTAAGTCGACTTTTTTTGCCCGGTCCGTTCCTGGAGGCGCCCGGGGCTATTGTATATTGCACGAAGAGCAGCAGGGGTCGTCCTTGTCTGGCTGGGCGGCGTAGTCCATCTGCCGAACGATCTCCGCGAACAGTTCGTCTACCATGGTTTTGCTCTTGGCCGACGTCTCCATGAACGGGCAGCCCCACTCCTCGGCCAGCGCCTGGCCCTCGCTGGACGACACCTCCCTCTCGCTCTCCAGGTCCACCTTGTTCCCCACCAGGATCACGGGAACCTTCTCGTACCTGAGGACGGACACAGACGCGCGAATGAGACTCGGCAAAAACTTATGCTCAGATCCATAATTTCGACTTTGGGCTGCACCCTCCTGAAATACGACCTGCTAACACACACCAGGCATAAAGACGTCCGACACGGGGGTGTAAGCACTCACAAGCAGACACATGCGCACAAACGACAAAGAATTACATTCTCATCCAGCCCTCAGCGTCACAATTTGCATATCTGTGGCCGCGTCCCCGCTAATAACAAGGATGCATGGACGTGTGCATCCCTGGAGCCGCGTTGTCGAGGTGAAAAAACTAAATGATGCTGTGGAACCCTGGATGAAAAATACGACCGACTATACATGCATTCGTCTTTTCGGACCACGAGCGGCCTCTTTTCAGTTTCTATCATGGAGAGCATTTCCTGGCCTGTTTTCATTGCAAACATACTTTATTTGCTGTCAAAATGTAGTTAACCCTATTTTTTTAGCAGTACTTTCGAATGCTTGGGGACATTTTGGCTGAAAATCAAGACTTCAGGTGTGGATTCTTTTTTTTTTTTTCGGCGAAGATCTGGAAAAGGGACGAGAGATAAAAATAAGCAATCACAGAGAGTGTTGGGAGGTAAAATAGCTGTTCTTGGCCGAGGCTGAAAATCAGGTGTCGGCTGTTTTTTTTGTTTTTTTTGAGGAGCTGTAGTTTCCTCGACAAAAATCAGCCTGGCTGGTTTAAAAATCGCCCACTCGAGGTGCGTGCTTTCAGAAAGCTCGGCTGGGTGCAAAATGTGGGCTCGCTGTGTGGGCGGACGGCGAAAATGGAAAAGGAAAGAAGAAGGAGAAGAAGAAAAAAGAAGAAGAAGAAGAAAAAAAAGACACGCTTGCTTGTACACGTGGCCTTTGGCTTGTGGGAGAAAAAGCGTTGGGGATCGGGGGCGGGCGGCGTCCTGCTGCGAGGTGCTAAACGCCGAAAACCTCCACGCTGCCCACTTCTAAAGTGCAAAGCCCGACCCGGTGGAGGAACAGGAAGTGGTTAGTGCAGCTCTGACCCCCGAGGGTAAGGAGTGGACATAATCTTTTGAGCTCCGACCTCGCTGCCACGGCGCGTCACCGCGGAGCTGCGCTACTTCGTGGGCAGCCAGAGGAGACTGCCGGTTAAATTAAACGGGCTGCAGCAACTATAATCATTAAGAGGAAAAGGCTGCGGCGCAGTTTCCACCATATAATCGCTGCGCCGGCTGTGACGTCGGGGGTGGGGAACGCGTTGGGCCTCTGAGGCCGTTTGCACACATCAGAGGAGATAAGCGAGATCAAAAGCATCAGAGAGATAGCGTTCACGTCACCTCGCTAGACAACAGGTTATTTCTTTCATCCTTGTCTGCGCGTGAAGCCAGCGAGGGCGGACGACGTCGGGAACCCAGTTTAAACGTCTGTGTTACATCCAATCCGAGCCCCCGAACGACCGCCGACATCACCGGGCTTTCACAAACTCTGCCCTCGCTCTATGAAATATACATGTTTCTAAATTATGTATGAGGAGGGGGGGGGACTCATCCTCATCCATGATTGCTATGGTAACAGGTGCGGGACACGAGGAAAGGAGTAACGCTGGGGAGACAGGGAAAACTGCACAAGAAGCCAGCGCGATACTTTTCCAAGCCCGAGCGTCTCTCTCTCCGAGGCCAGGGGGCCGCAGGTTTCAGCATTAAATCAGCTTACACTTGCCGAGAACAGGCGAGCCAACTTTGATCTAGCCATGAGTGCATTATCCCGGGTGAACTTTAATCTCGGCCCCGTTCCGGTCCCAGGATCAGCTCGCCGTGCCGAGAGGAACTACCGGGATTCAGAGGGACGATCTCAGAGGCCGGCGTTCGCACTCGAGCTCGGAGGCGGCCTCGAAGGAGACAGCCGCGGGCGAGCGGGCGCCGCGCAGGTCTCGTTCGCCGCATTCCTGCCGTCAATAAAAACAGCAAGCCCGCGATTTTCCTCACAACTATTTCGGACCCGCTTCTGGTCTGCGGTAGGCGGTTCTCGCCTGGAACCTTAAATTCCCTTTTCCACCTTCATTCGAAAAGAAAAATAAAAAAAATCCTTAAACATAGATGTGGGTGAGCAGATTGAAAGGCGGAACCTTTACTTTTATAGCTGCACCCATTTAGGAGAGGCCACAGGGGGCTCAGCGTTCAGTTGGAGTAATGGTACTTATTATTTGGACTTTATTTTTTTCCTCTCTGCCCCAGCCTGTGGTTCTAACCTAAACCTCTCGCTTTAAAATTCTCGAGGAGGGCGGCGGCCACCGAGCTATCTTTTATATTATCTACCGTGGCGTGCTGCTTCACGCGAGCTCTCGTCTTCCCGCCCCAAAACGTTTTTAGTTACAGAAAGTAAAAAAAGTAAGATTGAGACGGTGGGTGCCTGTGCATGGATCCATTTGGCCTTGGAAAATGAGAATTAAAAGCAAATGATCAATTCTTTCAATGGTATAGCGGGAAGGCCGCAACAAAGTATGGTTTTCATCATTGATTAATCTTCTGTTTTCTACTCTATTAATCATTTGGTCCGTACAGTGCCAGAGAACGGCAAGAATATTGGCGAGTCCGTGTTGACGGTTTTGTATTTTATGAGACTACCGGTCCAAAACCCAAATATGTTCAGTGTAATATGAGAGGAAAAATGGAAGATAGTTACGATTGTGAAACTGGAACCAGTGATTTTTTTTCACATTTTTGCTTGAAAATAAATCATCAAAGTAGTTGCCTATTCATTCTCCATCCTGCTGACTAATCCATACACTGATCGATTTGCCTCAGCGTGATACAGATTTTCGCTCCGCTGCCAACACGTAAACCTCTGTCATCAGAGAGTTGCCAACGGGTCAATCCTGAGGCGTCAAATACGACAGCCTGACTCCATTTATCGCAGAAGTCCCACACAGCAGGAAAAAGCAGCAAAAATAGTCCCTTTAAAAAGTGCCGCGTGTTGTTTTTCCTTTTAAACGCAGCGGAGGATTTGACCTGGTCTGCCGCATTCAAGTCATGCCCCTCATTTAGGTCTCGTCATAGCACAGGAGCACAGCGCAAAGACATCTGGTGCCGAAAGAGAGGGTCTATATATAGTCATAATAACAGAGGAGGGAGTCGGCGGTCCCAGGAGGTGTGAGACGGTGGCTTCCACGGGACGCGGGGGTTCCCGAGGGCCTCGGCGCAGCGGGCGTCGGCCACGCCTCGGACGCAAAACGCCCGTCCGAGCTCGCCCAGACAGGCCTCATCTATAATGCAAGACGCATCACACGGGCCTTGCCGACGGACGGCGGCCCGGGGGTCCCGGGATTTGACTCCGGCCGACACCTCGGGGGGCGAGGGCGAGAGAGGAAAGAAACCACACGCAGAGACAGGCTGCATGCTGGGCCTCCTCCCGGCAGCACGAGGAGGGTCTTCTGTTCAGACGGCGGAGAGAATTCAGCTGAGTCAGAGCGTAGCGATAAGCTCCGCTCCTTTGGCGCTCGCACTCAGGACAAAGGAAGATTTCATCGGGAATAGATTTCTGGGGAGTCTTTTGTAACCATGCCGTGACAACCACGTGAAGATTTATGCTTTTGTAAAGAAACAACGACGAGGGGAAGGAAAAGAAAAGGGGGACAATGCAGAGGAAAGACTTTCAAGTTTCTTTCCGGATTCTCTGAAGGTTCTGCAAAGTAATTCTCTGCTTCCCGTTACCTTCAAAATCCCATGTCGTTCACAGACGCTGGCCAAGACGTGTCAAAATGGACGAGATAAACGAGCGCCGGGCCCGACAGACTGTACAGTCATCCTTGGATCTGATGTACTACAGCGACCATACAGCAGGCTACTCGCTCCCTGGGGGTATTTATGCCGTCTGAGACAAATTCCCCCTTTTACTGTACAAAGCACGAGGCTTGGAAATCTGAAATTCAAAGCGCCTCCGCATCAAAGATGCGCTCAGACTGCCGTTCCGTGAGGACAGGAATAAGCTTTGAATGGTTCACAGCGAAAATATGTCTGAATCAGTTTAGGGCCACTGTACAGTATAATGTTCCAGCTTGTCGTTCGCGTTTGATGAACAACTTTCCTTCTGCGCATTATTAGGAACGCCGCACCGGGGCTTCAGATTCGCTCTCAAAACCCAGCCTCGGTTAGCCGTGAGCGTTCGCCGCTGGACATTCAGCTCCTGTTCCACCACATCCCCGGAGGTTCTACTGGATTCGGACCCGAACCCGCTCCTGCCTGTAGCTTCCTGTTTAACTTACAGACACGGGAACAGCGTCGATCCCGTCGTCCGACTCCCGGCGAGCGGACGTCCCGGCCTACGCCACGACCCAGCACTGCTTGGGGCCTTTCACACATAATTCTGAAAGCCGAGTCGACTGTTGAGAAACCCGTCGCCGAACTTTGGCTCGGCCCTTTTGCCCGGTTTTCACAACAGACCCGTGATGAAAGATCTTCCCGGGCCGATCGGGGGAGGGAGACCGCTGCATCCGCCACCTTATTGATCTCAGTCCTCTCAGAACAAACCCTGCAACGATATCGCCGCAGTTTTGTGGAGCTTTGGCACGACGCTGAAACGCGTGCGTGCAGCGCCCGTTAGAGATTTGTCAGAGATACGCCGCGGCAGCATGGCGGCACCTCAGCAAGTCTGCAGTACCTTATTTCACCTCTTTTTTCTTCACTCTCTCCTCTACTGAAATGCCCTATTAGGTCACCAATCACCACATATCCCTGGTGTACAGTGAGCCGTGACTGAAGTGAGTGATAGGGTCCCTGGCAGATGTAATCGCGTGCACCCGCGGCCTCTAGGACAGAGCCCGTCTGTGCAGCTAACGGTGGGCGCCGGCAGGCCCCGCCCCCGCCCCGCCCACGACGGGTCGCCAGTGTTTCGCCAGCGTGGAGGGGCGAACAGGTGAGAGGTGCTTGAGGTTTTTGTTTTTTTTTTTTACACTAAAGAATTCCCATTTCACAATGACAGCGCTTACGCCGCGAAAAGCCGTCATCCAAAAGATGTGAAGAGGAGAATCCCGCCCTTTCAAGAGATATCATCAAACGCTTATTATTGTAATCAGCCCGAGCCTTTTGTTGTCCGAGCTCGCCTCGTCCTCTCCCACTACACTTTACACCGCGCCGTCTCCTACGTTTCCCACGGTGCCTTTCAGCCAGGACGTGCCTGGACTTGTTGCGTTTGAGCCGTGCCATCCGCGAGAGCAACTGGCTGCGATGAAATCCACTTTGCACGTGGGATAAACCGGTTCTTTTCCCATCTTTGTCTCGGTATTAAAAAGGAAAAGGAAGGAAATGCCTTTGGCGACCGGTCCGCGAGGCAGTAATGTGTCGAGCGTAACTTTCCGTGACGGAGAACATGTGCCTGTGTGTTTGAAGAGGCCCTGAACAGACAGCCGATTAAAGCGAATTTAAACATAAACCATCAATGAAATGTTTTTTTTTGTTGTTTTTGTTGCAAGGCTAGGAGCAAGTAAGGTCAACAACTGGAGGACGCTGAGGCGTCCAAACCTTCGCTCTTAGAAATTCTTTGATTCGCCTCTCCAGGCGATTCAGCGCACGAATGAACGGAGACGACGACCCACTCCCGTTCAAAAATCTCCGTCAGCCTATCAGTGATCTAACATCTTTATTGAAAACTACACTGTTTCATGTTTTAACCCTGACACCATGCGAAACACGGGGCTCTGACGTTCACCACTGAGTGGGAGCAGCGTGGAGAAGGGTGACGCTTTTTGCGAGAGGAAATAAATTCTGCTGTGACATGAGAGAGAGCAGCACCGGACTCTGTGTTAGGTGTGAACCCCCCGTGACGGCCTGGCCGCATCTGCTGTGAGCGCGCGCGTACGTACACACGTCTGCTCTTAGACGCACACATGCGCACACTTGGGGGGAAACATGTTGACCTCATTCTTTCAACCACAGAAATATAGGATTGTTTGCAAAGGTGCATGTGAATATGAAAAAAAAACCCAAAAGCGAATAAACAGTGTGCGCTGTAAGCTGATTTTAAATATGCTTCATCACCGGATTGCTTTGTCCCTCTGGAGCCTATGGACTCTCTGCATTGACTGTAACACACTGACACCCACCGTGACTGATGAACCCACGCTGCACATTATAACACAGGAACCGAGCGACCGAGTGGGGAAAGATCATCAGATCATTATCTGACCAGGAGCATCCGTGACACTGTACGTTTCGGAAAATCCTGCCATGTCACCGGGTGAACGTGCGGCACAGCACGCCTGCACGCAGCACATTGGCCCGGAGACACCAATAGCACCACGGCAACAACCCCACAGCCTCGGCTAACCTCTTTCCCTGTATCAATCAGCAGCTCGCTCTGGTGACCTCGCATCTGGATCATCCGTGTAACGGCGCTCAGACCTCTGACAATCTCACACTTCCTAAAGAGCTTGTGCAGCTTGTTAATTAAAAACACGGCCTCTCCTCCGCAGGAGCCGGACTCACGCCACAGCGTGCGCTTTCCCCCGACCCGCGCAGCGTCTCTGAGCCGTGCCCTCGCCGAAGCTCTCCGCAGAGCCTCTGTTGCACTGAATCCTGGGTATCCCCCGGCTGGCTGGGTGTTTCACTCAAGTTGCAGCATCCGGCACGGCAGACACTCGGAGCTGCAGAGCAGCAGGATCGGCAGATCAGAGGCGACAGCCAGCACGTTAGGACCGGAGGACAGACTGGTTCTCCACAGTGCTGATGGATGGGATGGGTCGGCTTTGCTGGTGCTGTTAATGACTGTCATTCCTAAGATGCAACGGTCTAGACTGAAACATTAAAAAGTCTGCAAACACTGAAGGGAGCGGGATGCTCCAGAGATCACAAATTACTACTTTCAGACATGCCAGGACTGCAGTGCAAGGACATTTGCCTACCAACATGCATTGTGGGTGAGACCTGGTACACCAAAATAGAACGGGCATGTGGTGTTGTTCTGTAGTCTGCCCTGAAGATGCTCAGCATCTCCATCCAAGCACAGTTCTCAGACAAGGCCGAGGCCCATCCTTTGACCAGGATAATATGTGGAAGAACAACCTCCAACATCCACACTTGAACTATTTTGGACATTTTATTCATGTCCTGCGCATCATTTCACCAACCTTTTCACTCTTATGATCTGATCCCTCATCGGCTTTATGTCCTGGAAGCTTTGCTGGTTGACAAGGCTGTAGACCAGTATGAATCCTTGGCCGTTTTTGATGTAAAGGTCCCGCATGGAGGCGAACTGCTCGGTGCCGGCGGTGTCAAGGATCTCCAGCACCGAGGGCGAGGAGTCCACCTCGATCTCCTTGCGGTAGAAATCCTCTATGGTCGGGTCGTACTTCTCTATGAACGTCCCGGTGACAAACTGCACAGTGAGGGCGGATTTCCCGACCCCACCGCTGCCCAGGACCACCACTTTGTACTCGCGCATCGTGGATTAAATCGAGTCGTAAGGAATCAATCTCCGCGCGTCATTGAAATGAAGTCAAAACGCTTCTCCCGCACGAATCACAATCACCATTCGTGTCCCATTTTGAACGGGCTGTCAATAACACAGTCTCGCTCGCCGCTGCTCAGCTATGGCAGAGCACAAAGACTCGGTGCCCCAAGATGGATTTCATTGTAGAAATTCCCCCCCGTGCGGGCCAGACGCTGACAGCGACACGAGCACCCGCAATCGTCCGAAAAATGTGCACAGGGAGGGAGGAAAATATCGCCCGATGGTGTGGACCGTGTGGGTTTTCATCTGCTTAGCTCACCCCTCTGTATGCATCAGGGGGGGAAAAAAACAAAACTTGCTCCATCGAGGACACTGGAAAAACGTCGGGTTGGCCCCTACAATGAACTGCAGGCGCAAATTTTCATGCAGGAGGCCGCCGCGGAGCAACAGCACAGGCAAAAACTGTCTCGACACTTCGTCAAAGAACTCGCCTCTCTTTGTTTCTTTTTCACCATCGCTGACATGTCTCCGTTTCTCCCCCGCTCTCCGATGCGATTCCAGGCGCCATACTCTCGGGTGGAGACCCACGGCCGCTGCGTAACCAGCCGGTCCCCGCTCGGCTCCCGTACTGAGGCAAGGAAAACAAAACGACCCGCCCTCTTGAGACGGATGGGCCAACCGTCCAATGGGCGCCTCAGCTCTCTGTAAACCCCGCTCGTGCCTGAATGGGAGCCGCACGGAGGGAGCCAATGAGATTCAGCGACCACATTTCCGTTCATGTGTTAAAATTCTCATCATTCGGTTGCCCCAGTGACATCCAAAGAGAGCTCATCCAATCACGGAGGCGGCTCGAGGATGCGTATCCAAGAGGAGGCTAATGCGCCGGATGTTGTTGCTATGGCAACGCTGCATTTTGTTGCTGCTGTCCAAATTTGAGAATGCTGAATAATTAAGTGCCCCACCGTACAATAGATAGATTATTATTTATTGATAACCGGACATTGCATCAGTTTGGCGTTTGGAAAATATCTAAAACGTGCAAATCCTTACTTCTGAAATGTGATAATGATTCTGGAATTAAAATCATGCAAAAAGCAATGTACAGTATAATATCAAATAACAGAGGTCACAGCATTTTGTATTTACTTGACATTTATTTATTTATTTGTAATATTAGATTTTACACAATTTTTGAGTTTACAGGAACAAAACTGCACATGAAATGTTTAATCATGCACAAATGAAATAATTTTCCCAAATAATAAAAAATAAAATAAAAGAAGGGGAAGTTTATATTCAGGCCAGAATGGAACCAAATGGCACTGACAAGACAGCTTCAGCAGAGGTCTGTAAATTTTTAATAGAACCATTTATAATAGCAAGTTGGCTAGTCCTGTCATCGTCAAGCCTTTCAGGGTTTGTCATTTTGGCCTTAAACTTAAATGCATGTGGTAACAATTTCACAAAATTGTTGAGTGAAACTGGTTAGAGTTAGACAATATTTAATTTATAATTGCTGAACAAATGCAAACTAAGGAACAGTTCAAAGATAAGGCAAAGGTCACAAAAAGCATGTCTTCTCTGTCCTCCGACTGTCGAGACAGTCAGTCAGACCAAACATTCTTCCTGTCCATTTGTTTGTGACTGGGCGATCAAAATGTCAAACAACCTCCATATGCAGGTGTGTACATGACATTCAAGCTTTTTGCAAAAATGTGAAACAAACATTCAGAAATATGCCTTTTACTTGCAGCTATAATAAATTAGGGAAACTTATCATCTGTCTCATAACAATCTAAACTTTGAAAGCAATCATATATATATATATATATAAAAATAAAGTAAAAACAAAAAAAAAGCCGCTGAACCATCCAACTGACTTTCTGAAGTTTGAAAATTTCACTCACTCTGCAGTGAATTTCGTTGTGAGATGTTCACACAGTGGAAACTATGTAGAACACAAAATTCAGATTTTTTTTTAGCACTGGATCACTTACAGTGTTTCACAATGGCAAAATTAAATGAAATCTCTGACAGTACAATCTAATGTGTTATTGTGAGGAGGAAAAAACTATTTAATCACCTACAAAAATACAGTTTTTAAATCACTGCAACTTCAGATTGCCTCAGCAACAAATCCAAAACAATTAACTGACAAGCTATTATAACACTATTGCGAAAATTACTTTTTCCTAACACATAAGAAGCAATTCTATGACCTTGCTATTACAAAGTTTTGCTGTCCCTTACAGGTGACAAGGCAGTGACAAGGATGAAATGTTGAGAGCTTCTCTTTGCTCCAACATTTGATCCCCGACACAGACGGCTTTTCATAGGCTAAAACAACAACAACAAGGCCCTTTGAGGAACCTCCTAAATTCAGTTTAATAAATTACATTCATTGTAAAATAGAATACATTTTAAATGTGTTCTTAGCTAAAGTTAAACTAGTAAAATATGCAAGTATACTCCATGTATTCCATCCAATAATGTGTAAATTCTCATCACAATGAAAACACATAATGAAAATGTTAACAAATGCAGTATCTCTTGGTGGATTGTCTGAGTTAATCGCACACACGTGTACACACACATTTTGAAAACATCAGTCACTTGAACATACATTGGAAACATTAAAGGAAAGGTGGATATTTTCACACACTGCAAAATAAGGAATGACAACTAAAAAAAAAAAGATGTTCAAGAGAACATTACATCAATGGGTGAAAACTATATTTAACATTGATTTTGTATTTTACTCAACTGGACATAACACCCACTCTGTCTGCTGTAAGTTTCAAAGATGGGTAATTGCATATTGGGTTGTCAGTTAAACACAACTACACTTCACCAAAAAGTCAGTTTCCTTAAATTCTAATGTACTAAATAAAGCATCCCACTGTGCATTGAACTAATTAGGAAACATTGTTGAAAACTACTTAATCTTAAATGTGAAACAAAATAAAATTCAGCTGGATAGTCATTCGGATACATACAGTACATTTAAATTTGAGTGAAGTTCACATGGGTGTAAGACTACATCTAATCAGGCATACACAAAATGCACCGACGTGACATCGCTAAACATCTCTCTCTGAATGTGTTTTGAGTAGAGTAGGTATAATTGAATGATGTTTTTTTTTCCCACACACACAAAGCCTTTTAAATATGCTCAGATGTCATTACGTGCACAATTCTTTAGGCACTTGTAACATTCAAATAATACAGTACTGACAACTGACTGTAACATTAAGACTAACAGCTGACACACTCTGCAACTCAAACTGTATGGAATCACAAGAACTTTAGCTTAAATATGAGCAGGAGTAATCCTACACCCTTTTATTGAGTTGACTATAATGGCTGTGGAGGCTCTTCTTAAAAATACAGTTTGCCCCATTTTCACAATGCTTTTTTTTTTTTTTTTTTTTTTACACTGGTTTGAGTTGTGTTAGTTGTATCCGGTGTCCATGCGGACGTTCCAAAAATTCTGCTGCAGTGGCGCTGAACATTACCTCTTTTCAAAACTTTCTTAAAACGCGGCACACGTTTGTCACAACTGTTCGTCCGATCGTCAGAAATTAAGGACTTTGCCCTTAAATAATTATATACTGGGCAATAAAATATGAAATGGACCTCATCTTCAGTCTCACCTAAACAACACAGCAAATTGAGTATTTTCTCTTCAGGGGGGACAAGTGAACCTGCCTGCAGCTCATGGTACTGTACTTGAAGGTATATGTGAACAAAGCTCTTTGACTTGGACACATTCTGGTCTGATCCAGTTACTCGGTCAGACCTGGGGTTTTTTTTTCCTCATTCAAAAGAAGTTGTTTAATTTACCCAGAATTAAAAGCAAATCAGTCCCGTTCATACAGTCAAGACGTTCACAGCATTGTGCAGGAGATGAATTTAGACATCTATCTCAGGTCTGACTATTAAGAGTTCTTCTTGTAAGTTTGATCTGAGCCACAGACAAAGTCTATCTGTGTGAAACCACCACATCGACACATCAACAGGTCAACCATCAGTTTAAACAATCAAAAGCTTGTTATTTTGGATAACAACAACAGGGGAAATTTAACAGTTTAAATCACTGTTGCTTTACTGCCTTTAAGAGAAAAAAAAAGTGTCTGCAGAAAATGGATAAACAGAACTATTCACCAACAAACATAATGTACAGTGTATGTAATGCAAAGGCACACCAGGAGGTGGAGCACTGATCCTGCTTTCTGGGCATAACAGGGCGAACGCCCCCAGAGCTTCCATAAGCCTGCTGTCAACTTACATTTTTACAATGTAGAGTTTTAAGTTAAAATAAGTGCTTTTCTTATGAGTTACTTTAAAATAATTAAGTCTGGCACTAGATAAACAATAATTAAGGTGAAAAAAAGAATCTTTCTTAGGTTATATAAGACATTCAAGAATTCAAGACATCAAGGTCAATATCATGGTGATAAAACCTAAACAAGCTCCAATGTAGGACCCCTCCACACCTGGCATTCTGTCGGCACACTGAAAACTGATCTCAGATCTTATTCTCATGCTCATCTCTTCCACTTGTAAAAATTTACATCACTTACACCTGCCACTGAATTACCTATGTGTCCTTATTGAATTTGTTCCAAGGAGCTCATTTTTATGTGACATTTATCGAGCACAGTATAATCCTCGCAATTGAGTTTGTGTAATTTGTTATTGTAGATAAAAGTCGTGTCTACATGTTTTCCCATCAGTGACGTTATCAGCATGCAGCTTGTTGTATGTGGCGTGTGGTGTTTACAGAGTATTTACAGAGTAGCTGTTTGGGCCCTTCATCAGCAGCAAGGTGGCACCAACTCCTGACCGCGGCGCTTACTTGAGAATGATCTGTTTCGGGGGCAAAACACAGTCACTTAGTAGTTTCGCAGGAAAAAAAAAACCCCAATAAAACAAGTGTACTGTCCTCAGGTCATATTTGTCTGTTACATGACGAAGATCATCAAGACTTGCTGTCGTAAGACTAAATGAAATGAAAATCTTAACACTTTGAACTCAAGATGCAGCTTTGTTTTTTTTAAATTAAAACCATTTTTCATGGCTTTCGCTGTTACTTCAGAATAAAAAGATTATCTCTGTTGTGTATCATTCTATATATTCAATACCCCAATTTTTTCCGGACATGATTTTTCTGCTTTATGTTATTTCCACAGCAACTGAAATTCAATCATTTCATATTTGAGTTAAGAAAGGACGATGAAAGATTTCTCATCACGAACTTCCAATGTCCGAACAGAAAAAAAACCCCTGATGTGGTTAATACACAACATGCTCATATTAATAATTGATATGACCAGTATGGGAGCCTTAACTCAGATTGTGTATTAAGTATTTGCTCCTCATGTAACCCTAGAACTGCATACTGAGTGATGAAACAGACACTGACATCGAACAGAGCAAAAAAAACCCCCATGAATATATTCTTGCAGATGGAAGTCCTGCGTATCCGTGTTGGTGTTCGTCATAAGGGAAAAGGGGCGAGACGCAGCCTAGTAGTTCTACAGCTAAATGAAGCTTAATGACGGCAAATGCAAGCAGGGCAACACTATGCTGAAGAAGCAGCTCCCCTGATTTAAAGATGAGGCATTTATTCAGAGCTCAAGCATTTAAGACAGAAAGCTTCAAAAAGGAGCAAACCTGATTGGCTGTTGCTGTTGCTGCGTAGGGGACACTTGTGGCGGGAGCAGTTGCTGCAGAGACAGTAGCAGGCGTAGCACTGTACATCATGGGGACTTTTTCAGGAAGGGAACCATGAAAGCAATGAAAAGGGAGGTGGAGCATTATGGTAACCATAGCAATGTTTGGTTTATTTTCCCCCTCTCCCTCTCTTGCCAGGCAAATATAAAATGAGAGTAGCAGCAAGCCATCATCGGGTTAGACCAGCAGATGGCATACGATCACACAGCAAAGCGAGACAGCAGGGGAGAACACAAAAGGAGGGCTGATAAGAGATATAATTAGGAAATCTGTCGATGATCTGACATCCCCGGAGAGACGGCATGTACTGTAATGCCACCATGCATGATCAAAGTGGCCTTATTAGATATTTAAGGAGTTTTTTAAGAAAAAGGAAAAAATAAACATTTAAGAGTAAAAAAGACACTGAAGTGAATCTCAGGGATGCTGATCAAATTTCCTAATGTGTTATGTGTGGCAATTCTACACATCCAAAAACAAAATCCAAATTTGTATACTATGCTTTAGCTGTTATTATTATTAATGTTACAAGCAAGTATATATGTGACTCAGTGATCAAAAGAAAGCACACTAATGTGTAACAAAGCCAAAATCTCAAATTCATCCCTGATTGCTACAGCGAAACAACCAACGCAGTAATTATGCTTTAACAGTGTTTTTCACTGAATATGAGACTTTTCATAAAGAGTTGAGAAAGGCACCTACCAACGCTGTTCGCTGGAGTCATGCACAAGACGGAACCTGCGTGATAATCAAACGGAAAGAGAGGGTGTATTTCAGCGTGACTGATACACAATAACATGATCAAAACTGGCGTGAGCCCTCACAAATACCTTAATATCAGAATCTGTTAGTGTTTCGTGAACATGTAGAAAAAGATACCCATAGCGTTCAAAGTAAACTCTAAATTTAAGGCTAAAAAAACATATTTGCATTCCTAGCAGCTTAATCTAGGAAGGTAAAAGAAGTCTTGGTGGAATAAATATGCTTGCTTCAGTTTCATTTTCTCCGGTATTATGCATGCTGAGTCATTAAAGAAGGGCTGGACGCACCAGGATATCGAACCAAAGTTGAAACCAAAACCGAATTCTGATGGAAGAGTTTGAGGAGGTGAGCTTCGGAAACCGCAGCGAGGTTAAAGCTTACCTGCAGGATAAAATGCTGTAGCGGGTTGCTGCAGTTGTGCGTTGGCCAGAGCCTGTTGGTAGTGCAAAAAACTGGGGCTGAGGAGAGAGCTGGCCCAGCCGCTCTTCTCGAGAGCCGGTCTCTTTGGTAGGGGCTGTAGGACACTGTGGGGAAAGGCCTGAAAGAGGACAAGAGGAGACATATAACACTTCCCACAATTCCATTCTCCCTGTTCAGCTTCATTTTACACACTCTTACTACTGAATATTCATGACTACAACTACACAATAAAAAGGTGGCAGTTATAAAATGATGGAGAAAAAAAAAGTCAAGCACATTTGTTGAGTACAGATATGAATGGAACAATGTATTCACCAACATTTAACAAATATCTGTGGACTTAACTTAAAGCACTTTAAGGATACTGATGTTGACTGTACAAAAAGACAATGAGACTTGGAGAAGCCACAGTGACAAAAATTTAAAAAAAAATAATTTACAGTACAATTAATAGCAACATGCAAAGCAAAAGGTGAAAATACCAGGTCTACAGTTGCCTCGAGGGGTCGCTTCATTGCTTTGGCAGTCGACTGAGTCTTTTAATAGCAGGCAGCGAGCACATGATGGCAGTGGGCCAATGGGATTCAAGCGTATTAACATACAGGTAACAGCAAGCAGAGGTGCATCATGGGGCGGGAGGGGAGGGGGCGGCATTGTGGATAGGTGAGAGGGGGAAAACAAAAGAAAATAATCTGAATGTAGTATACCACATAAAACACAATATGCATGCACAGTAACCAAAATAACCGACTAAAGCGCTACAACACTGATTTAAGATTCCTGAATTAGTAGTTCAGCTGAATCAGTAGCTTGGACAACTGAGATTTACAGCGACATGGTACAACCCTGTACGCCATTTACATTGTATATTGATTGCTTTTATTGTTATTACTCGATCAGTTCTTCATTACAACTCAACACTGTCTCTACGACAATGCAATCGGCAAATAAAAGCGCATATTAAGAATCCCGTTGCAGATTTAACTGTAGCTCTCATCAGGTTAATTTTAAGGGCATACGCGCCGTTAAAAAAAAGGTTGCGTTACAAATGAAAGCAGATATATACCGATCGACCAACGTGTCTCCTGATCGCGTTCATTCTGCAAACTAAATCACGTTTCAGTGGTCAGAAGGATAAAGGCTCTGTCTTACCACGGCTGCAGCTGCGGCCTGGGCTGCAACGGCTGTCTGGCTGACTTGTTGTTGACTGGATTTGATTTTGGCCTGCAAGTGTGTAGGCGGGTGAAAATACTTGCACTTCTCCCTGGAGCAGCGGCTCTTGATATAGTCCATGCAAACAGTGACGGTGTTATCAGTGGTGTCAATCATTGGACTGTCACTGGGGTGAGCAAAGCGGCAGTCCGTCTCCCCTCTTGCACAGTTTCCCCGCTGAAACTCGCGACAAACCTGAGATCGAGCAATCACAAGAGACAGCGAGAGGAATTCAGCATTTGGCCGGATTGTGTGTATTTTTTTTTTAATGTTCAACCCCTCCCTTGCCGTGCACGACTACCTCTAGCTTGTCTGTGCGCTGCAGCTTCTGTGAGGGAGAAGAAGACGAAGACGAGGAAGAAGAGGAGGAGGAGTTCTGCACTGTGACAGTCGGGCTCCCGGGAACGAGAACTTGGGTGCCGGAGAGGATGTCCGAGGGAACGAGGCTCATTCCGTGGCTCAGGGGTGTCATGTATGAACCATAACCGAGACCGGTATTGGTGCCAAGTCCCTGAGTAACAGGAAAAGCTGGCTTTGAGGGAAGGCTATACCGCGGGAGACGAGCGCAAGCACATGACACGAGAAACTAATGCATGGCGGGATTTCTCTATGAAGACCTTACCACAGGCTGCAGGCTGGGTCCTGGGATCACCAGCTGCATCTGCTGGGCGAGCACAGCTGCCGCCGTCTTCTGCTGGATGAGATTGTTGCGGCCGTTTATCTCTAACTGGGTTTTCAAGTGCGACGGCGGGTGAAGGTATTTGCAGTTTTCTCTCGAGCATCGGCCCTGCGTTCAAGAGAGAGCAGAAAAAGGCACGGTGAGCGAAGGCTGGCGCTCCTTATCACGGAAGTGTTACCGGTACTCTTTGGAACTGAGTGGGGGGGGGGTGTTCTTATCAATCATAAATTAATAGGCAACAGAGGTGTCACAGAGTCAAAAGATTACAAGCGTATCCGTTCAAGTCTTCTATCTAAGCCCTGCTCCATGATCCAAAAGGATTTTTAAGAAGGAGCTACACGAAGAGCTCTGAGGCACAACTCCTCCTGAAGCATTAATCATCGTGGTCTCTTTTTTTCCCCTGACCCCCACTCCCACATGAGCTCTTGCCTTCTCAGAAGATCCTTTTTGGAAGTCATAAGATACACCTCGCAACACCAGCGCATGTGGCATGTGCACGCGGTTTTGGTGTAATTAAGTTAACTCTGTTAGGAGTAATTGGTGAACGGGTAGAGAGAGCCGTCGTTTCAAATGCGCGCTGCTGGTTCGCCAGCCCGAAACGGACGAATGGCACGGCGATAAAAAAAACAAAACAAAAGGCCACGAGTGGAGAAGCCGAAACAGCTAAATGAGAGTAAAACAACAATTTGTTTAGAGAGCCCAGTTTTGGCAGCGGGCCCTATTTGCTTGCTCAAAAATAAATGCTTATCGAGTCAGTACCAGCTGATACCAGTGTCAGTCAGATATTTAATAACGCCTCAGACAAAAGCCTATTCATGAAGAAGAGCTGGGACATCATCACATGACTACTTCCAGTTTAGCTTCAGCCCATCACTTCTCCTCGAAGAATCTGTTTAACGATATTCAAACACGGACGATAAATGCGGGTTTTCAGGTAAAGGAGGGTGGTCGCGGCTCTGCGATATTTCTTTCAGGCCCTCGACCGCCGGGGCGCCGGCAAGCCAAACTGCCTACAGTGAGGAGATAAGGCGAGGACTCGACATGAGAGCAACCCCCGGGGGCGTGGGGGGCAAAGCTGTATTGTGTTGTGATAGTGAATGTGCGTGAGTGGATTAAGTCGGCCGCGGCCTCGCGCAGGGCGACCCAGCAAACAGGAGGACAAACTGGCTGAAGTCCAACCGGCTGCCAGATTTAATTTTACCGGCGCAGTGGCCGTCGGTAGGGGCCGATTGCTCAGCCCCGCGTTAATCCAGCTTTCTCGACAGCGTCGTCCAAAAAAGTTCACCCTTCGACGCTGCGCTACCTTTCTGGAAGACACGGTAGTCCGTGCTAGACGAAGCCTCTCTGTTTGAAATGTTTGTTTTGTCTCTTTTCACCTCGCCTGGATGAACACAGACCAGTTTGACCACCTCTTGCAATGAAGCAGAAATGCAGTAACCCCATTGTGCGCATTCATCTTTCTCTTCAAAATTTGGTTCAACAGACAAATTTCAAATATTTTTAGGGTTGAGTTTGGATGCGATGAGCGTGTGGCGTGTAGCCTGGCATATATCTGGCATCATACGACAAAGAAATCCTTCACTCAGGGACCCGGGAAACAGCGATGAAAATAATTTTTTAAGGTTCCTACTCCTGTACCCGCGGGCAAAACATTCTCACGTCCAGTAAAAAGGTCATTGAGCAGTCGCAGATAACAGTGCGAGCAGTATTTCTTACCTTCAGCGAGTCAAAGCAGGCAATAACTCTTCCGTTCTCAACCTGGCAGCTCTTCGGTGGATGGGCGAATTTGCATTCCTCATCCCTGCGGGAGCAGTTTCCCCGCTGGAACTGTCGACACACCTCCAGAGTTAGCCATTTCGCGTCTCTTACCGATGAAATGTTCAACGCCATGTCCGCCGGTCTCAATCGAACATGAAATTCTTGCGAGTCGGTCTCGTTGTCGCGCGCCTCACACACTAAACGCTGTGGTTTGACTGTATGCACAAGGTCCTCATTTAAGACAACCCAGGGCGAGTCCTCTAGCAATGGGAAACAACCGCAGATGTGTTCTGTTATTATTTTTTTTTTTTTTACTTCAAGCCCAAGTGTATATTCCACGACCGACGGTGCCCTGATATCAGACGAGGGAGGGAAATCTAACGCAGGCTCAGGTCACTACTCTCCGTCCTCTCGCTCTTTTATATCACGGGCTCTGTGGTCGCCTTCTTTTAGGTGCCGAAGCTGTGCGGAGTGTTGGCGAAGGGCTTGCAGCGGGTGCTTGAGTCCAGCCTGACCCAAGAAAGCGCAGACGCAGGCGAGCGCACGTGGGACCAGCTTCAAGTCGGGGATGTCTTCTCAAAGGCACCTTCTACTGGTGATCTGAAAGAGAAAAACCACACGCACATTACCGGCAATGTGTTGTAACATATAACAACAACAAATGTGACTTTGGGGAATCAGATAAGTGTGTATATATAGTCTCTGTTAGAAAGTTGATAAGTTGAGTGCATGGGTAAGAAATCAATGCTAATAACAACAATAAAAAAGTTAAGATATTAAGAGTTCTTACTGTTTACCAGCCAGACACAATATTGTACGATCCCTGCCAAGCACTGTACAGTGCATATTGAAAAACCCCTCAGTACAAGACACGATAAATTTTTGTCAGGCACAAAGGAACATGAATCCAGAGCAACTTATATCTGTTTAATATTTTTTCGTCTCAAACTGATACATTTTTATTCAGAGCTAATAATGTCACGTCTGGATCACACCGAATGAGCAGCTGAACAAGTGCTCACACGCTCCCGACTTAAAAAAAAACGCCACAAAATCCTTCGACAAACCCTCAGTTGATCAGACGGTCTTGATGAACAGTCACGCAGATCATTGAAGACACCAGTAACATGCAGGAGCAAGATTTTTTTTTGGCCTCTTTGACGGTTGTTGCGTCACAATTCGACACAAGGGCCTCAAATTTCACCGAGGCGACGGTGCTGATGATTCCTCTGAGCCGAGCTCCTTGAATAAATATGTGAGCACGTTGCAAACACAGAGCCGCAGTTGTTGCGCTCCCTGGGGGATGTGTAGCTGGGTGGTGTCGCGGCCGTCGATAAATCCATAACAGTGTGTTATAGATTTACAGAGCTCAAATACACAGAACCGGAAGATGCGGGTGATGCTACGTGCGCTGACCAGTATCCTTTTAGATTAAAACTACATTTCAACTTAATCTACATAGTACCTTTTAATATATCAATATGTACTTTCTCTCTGTGGACCACTGTCTAGTTTCAAACACACTGCTTCTCTTCTCTCCATATAGGATAACACTTGGTGCCAAAATTGCTGCAGTGTGTCATGTTAACTCTCCACCAAGGCACATGCAGAATGAAAGGGACACAGAACAATGCTTCAACACCCAGCTCTGGGAGTCACGCACGCGATAAAACACACAGGATAGTCAGACCTGTGCACTACGTGGTAAAACACACAGGAAGTTGCTGAGCGGGCAGAAAAGGTGGTTAACCCGTGTGCTGAATAAATCTGCGTGGGAGCTCCAAAGTTTCTCCCATGAGAGCAATTAACAAGGCCTATGAATGCGCAGAAAGCGGAAAGGCAGAGATTTTAGAAGACACTTGTTTTTTTTTCCACCCAGACCCTTCTACTACTGTGTCAGCCGAGCCAAGCCTCACTGCATGCTATCCCGCGGCACACTGCAGCAAATTCCTTCAGGCGCAAGTCAGGAAACGGAGCAAGAAAACCTACCTCTCTCGCAACATGCAGCACTTGAGAACTTCTGTCCCACACCGACACTCTGGAACAGAGCTGTAAGTTTTGAGCAGCCGACTTGTGGAGATGTGGACAAGAACGGCTTTTGTCCCCCCCTCCTCTCTCTCTCTCTCTCTCTCTGCCCGTAAGATTTGGTGACCAAAGATTTTCCCTTCACAACAGTAAAAACAGACAGTCTGTCCAACTCCGGCTGAAACATTTCCAGCCACCCCCCTTCCTGCCTGTGTGCCGGCCTCCGGGAAGACCCTCCCAGTTAGAAATCGGCCAATAGGAGACCAGAAGTTGAACTACTGCGTGAAAGCTGGCTGCACAGCTTGGAGAAAGACACTGCCGGTAGTTGACCCCTGGAAAGACATTGCAGTAACGTATAAGTTTGTGTGATGACAGTCGGCTGCTGACGTGCTTGGCCAGAGCAGTTCATCTACAGACTCTGACATGTTACATCAGAGCTTCTGCTTTAAATACGAGTATTTTTTTTCTAAATTCAGCAAAAAAAAAAGCATATCCTCTTTTGGCAGAGCTTTCTTTATGTTTGATAGTGATTTAACGCATTGATAAATGTGGAAATCATTATCTAGAATTTGAACAATAGGAAAATGTTGTTTATTTTGATGGATTTCAAAGAGGGAAGGTTAAGAAAATATTTAGACTGAGGGTGTCTCACAGAAATGATGGTTGTGTTCAACCAAATCAACTCCCAACCAAAGAACATAAGAAAACATAATACTATTAACGATTAAGTACACATCTATGTGTACATATGTATTGTATTAGCATTTCACCTGAGTATGTTCTTTTAATGCCATTCTGTTTCTACTGTTTGCTCCGCTACATTTATCTGACAGGTGCAAGTACTGGTCACATTCGTTAAAGATTAAACTACCCGGCAGTAGGTGGAAGTACAGCTGATACTATTAGTCAACTGACACAAATTGAATTGGCAGCTGCGATGATAGCTGTTTAACGTTTCATGGTACCATCTTTCAAATATAAGGATTTGTTGCCTCTCCATTAAATTATATAGACGTTTTAAAAGTAATTTTTGAGATTTTTTTGCACTATTAAACAAAACAGGCATGGGGGCTCTGGGTAATTATGATGGCATTTCTCAGTAACAACTTTTTAGAAACAACCAATTAATCTAGAACATAATCCATGACGAAAATGAGCATAAGGTGCATCTCTGTCAAATACAACATTAAATTACTGTTTCCACATCAATGGATTATACCAGTAATAACGTACCAGTCGCGGGGGATACTTTTCTCCTTTGGGTAGCTTTACTCTTAATGCAGGACTTTCACTTGTAATGGAGTATTCGGACAGTTAAGTATTACTACTTGTTTTTAAGTAATATATCTGACTACTTCCGTCCACCACTGCTAATAAAGTGCGACAGCCTGACAGTGTAGCATCATGTCATCTGGTTTGCATCGTGCGTTACCTCGAAGGACCGGTGCAGTCTGCTTTCTCATCCCCAGCTACTTCAGCTAGTTAATCACGAGCACATAGCTGGCAGGCTAAATGCACCGCTGTCATGGGCTAGCGTTCGTATAGTACGCCAGCGTTCACATTGATTAGCTTGTGTTAGCCTCGCTGTTAGCCGAGGAGTGCACCTGCTTACCTCATCATCCAAGAGGATACAGCGATCACGCACCAGCTAGGGCAGACGACACGGCAGCACGACTGAACTAACGAAAACAAGATGTCAAGTGTTCCCGAAGGTTCTGCTCAACAAACCATTTTGTTCTTATTCTGCTCACGGAATTAAAGCCTGTTATTCCGCCTCCGTGCCCGACATCGTTTCTTCGTTACTTTGTAGCAATGCACAGATTTAAGCAACAAGCTTCTGACAGCTTACTGTACGACCGTCAGCTTGGTATGATGCGGGTGTTTCCCGGGATGCGTTGAGTACCCTTGGGCTGTCAATGAATGGATATACGACAATGATAATTTGAAATATTACAAATAATTAAATAATTAATTACATTAAATTGATCTGGACGTTTTAGATACTGCTGAAAAGAGGTCACTCTATAGTTACATCTCTTATCATCCCCCTACGAACGCAAAGTGGTACGGTCCACACGAATGCCAGTAGGCTAAAAGGGCAAGGGTTTGCTTGTTACCAAGGGAACAGCAATAAAACCGTGTGAGATTTTCTGGATTAGTTAAATGACAACACGCTTTCACCACAATATAAACATAACATTGTAGAAATGAACCATTATACATTTGATAAAGATAGCTTGAAGTCGAAATTATATCATTCGCATTATAAATAATGGAATTGCCCACGTTGCCTAAAGAGTTAAGTATCCCTATAAGAAATAATGACAATGGAAGACTAAAGAATAAAAAGCTTTGACTTGTAAAATGTGTATAAAAATTAAATGCATACTAACAGTAGCCCAGTCTAAAAGTCTTATCAAGGTCAAAAATGCATCTGCAAAAAGGATATCTATCTATGTATCTGGTACTACGGAGGTAGACCTACTTGCACCACATTATCAGAGCACCATACATCAGAGTGAAGAAAAAGATCAGCAGCCTGTAATTCCATACTGCGGCAGTGTTGGTCATGATCGCCCTAAATGGCATACATATGACATATGACATTTTCTGTGTGCTGAGGACAGCTTTAGCAGCAATTCTGCCATGCTATTCACCAGAGAAATTTGAAAAATTTGTATGCTTATAGGGCATGTTTGCATTGTGAAAAGTTATTTTTAAATTAAGTAATCCAAAACCCATCATTGGGTTGAACATAATATCTTTATCCAATACATTACTTGTCATGAAATTATTTTGATTTTGTTAGAACTCACAACAAACACAAACACATGCACACACAGACCAGTTATGACTGATTGATTCCCTCCTTTATGTTTCTTGTGGCTACTTTTGATAACAGAAGAGCTATATCTGATCTGTCACTGACAGAGCTCTTCAACAAACTAGAGATGTGGCATCATGTGTCACATGGAAAGGTCACCATAAGACTCCCATTGAGGGAAATGTCACTGTCAGGATGAGTCACGATACAAGAACAAAGAAAATGCTTTCATTCCTTTCACCTTGTGTGTTGTTCACATATTTTTGGTATTTACAGTCCATTTGGCATTAGGAGGCATCACTTCTCAGTGTCTTTAGTTGGTGTCACATTTTGGTTTTTTTTATTTAGCTGTCACATGCACACTTCCCTAAATCAGCAACATCTTTACTTAAACTAAACTGTGGACTATCAGTGGCCAAGCTGCACTTTCAACAGTAACTCTTAAACTGCATTATTTGAAAAGCTCTGCACTTGGGAGGGGATCTTGTTAAGATTAAAGCTTTGTCCTGCTCCAAATAACACAAACCACTTTTGAAGTGACCTTTTCTGCCTCTTGTTTCTAAAAATTTTTGAATTTGTAATTATGAAAACAAAAATGTAGGTCTCTATAGGAATTATTTAAAGTAGAAAACGTGGTCTTACTATGCACAATATACCTGCAGTACAATTGCCATCTAGTGGTAGAAAATGGCAAAACAATCAAATAAGAGCTGATTTTTTTAATGTATCTGAGACATATACCTGATTAAATAGTTCAAGTCAATTCTACTTCACTTAATTCCATTTATTGCTCCTGTAAAAATGTCACGTGGAAAACCAGGGAAATCCAATGTGCTTATTGTTGGAATTAACAACCAGTTTGAATTACTGTAGGAACTGTAAGAGAGGAAAAGTAGCAATTCTACATTCTGGCCAGTAGATGTCAGTCTTGTCTAAAATATACTTTCACAAATCTCATAAACCCACAACATCAGGAAGATGTTTGAGTCAGAAAACCAATAGTGAGGTGTTTATTTTGTGATGCAAGCAGTATAACATCCTGCGCTCACCAAGGGTGTGCATTGTGGGTAAATGGATGACCTGCATGTTAAAAATGAAAATCAATACACCTCAGTATTCATTCCAGAGTCCTGCTCATACTATTCTCTGAGCTGTCTCTACTCTGGCAAGGCAATAGTTTCACCCGGGCCAGCTCAGCAGGCCAGCTCAGCCTGGCTCAGAGAGACCAATGAACGTGAATGTGAGCTGTTTTAAAATTAAAACCAAATCAAATGCATTTAATTACATTTAGATACAAATTAGTTTGACACCAAGGACTGCTACCCAACCCTGTTATTTTGTTAGGGATATGGCAAGATAATGCATACCGTCATACCATCTGGGTGAAAATTATTTGCTGCAGTCACTGGCTGAAATGCTGAGCGAGCCTTTCATACTGTACAACCTGAGGGGAAGGAGAAGGTTCTGTGTGCCAGGAGATACAGAGCTGTTAAGTGTGTCTTGGAAAACACCAAGTTATCTCAATGTAGGCACTGAGGCACTTTGGGCTCATGGTGAACGGGAAGTAAATGTGCTTTTCTGGTAATATTGTAACACTTTTTAATGCTGAATCAGTGATCTCATAAGAATAACATAATCGGTTTGTTATTCCACTGCTTTTCGGG
The DNA here is from genome assembly GCA_016785225.1 of Psettodes erumei. Classification (NCBI taxonomy): domain Eukaryota; kingdom Metazoa; phylum Chordata; class Actinopteri; order Pleuronectiformes; family Psettodidae; genus Psettodes; species Psettodes erumei. The sequence goes on along the minus strand of JAFBJZ010000625.1, from coordinate 213,333 downwards.
CTGAAAGTACCGTATGCTGTACATGGAGTGTCATTGCTATATTTACAGATATTATTTTCACTTAAGAAATCATTATGAAGCCTATTAGAGTAAATATGTGTTTAGTTGTTTATTTGTGTTGAAATGAAACTAGTAAACAAGTTAAGTAAATGTCAAGAGAGCATCATAAATATAAAAGCACTATATACCAGCGTAGCTTGTTGCTTCTTTGTATGAGAAGAAATTAAAATATTCAGATGAACATGTGCACTGTAATTGAACAGAGCTGGCTATTTCCTGAATCTGAACATGCATTCTATTTAATCACTTCGCGACCTTTTGTGAGATGAAAAAGTATCAGAAAAGCAACTTGTTCTGTCTGTGCATACTGTGAGAAGACAATGTTTTAATTTTTTTTCTTTCAAAGGCTGCTGCTAAGTTAATTACAATCAAAGTACACTAATCATGGAGCAGTGATTAAATCTATCCATGGCACAAATCTTGGTGTGTCCCCTCCCTTTCTGTGTGTGTGCGTGTGCAGTGCAGGCCCTGCTGACTCACTTGGCACCTGGCGCCTGACGCACCTCCACACCTGACTCCAATCACTGTCATCATCTCTAGTACGAGAACCCTGGTTCACCCTCTCTTTGTCTACTCAAGTGTTCGGTCTAAGTTGCGGTCCAGAGCAAACAGAAACATAAGACAATATCAATTCTGAATAATTCTTTGGGGAGAAATGAATTTGAAAAACATGCAAACATATTCATCGGTTACTTTTGTGTGCTTTTGAAACTTCAACTTACAACAGCTAGTAAGTCCAAAAGAATATACTGTATATGTAACCTTGGAGTTATTGTAGATTAGATTGGTATGCTCCCCTGTGTCTATGCTGGGATAGATCCAGCCTCCTGCACCCTGATAAGCAGATAGGGCAGACAGATCTAGCTTGACTATCTGTCAGCAAAATCTAGCACAGCATGTGTGCATTTGCTTTTTTAAAAAAATTAACTGTCAATACAGTAAATACTGAAAAAATAAAAACAACACACATTGACATGTTATGACCATTCAATGCATTTATTTCAGATATCTTAAGCAGAATTCACTCATTATTTCAGGTCTAACAAGAAAAATGGCAGATTAAATATTACACGCCAAAAGGCTTTTAGACTGTTCATTTCATCACAAGACTTTTAACATGTACATAGAAATTCTTACACTAAGAAAGCTCTCCTTCATTACCACTGAGGTGTTGGTAATACTGATATTTTCCATTAGGCAAAGCCATTCTTGAGCAACAGTTGAAATCATATAAATAAACAAATAAATACAGATAAATCAGCTTCACAGGGAGGTACGCTTTCATGAAGTGGCAGTACAAGTTCATTGAAATGCTCCTCTAACAAAGTGGCATGTCACACTTTCCTGGGAATGGCAGTATGATTTTGAGTGAAATTCCATGGGGACTTTTATTCATCACATTATTTACACCATAATCTGAGAGTTCCCACCTGTCTCAACTTTGAAATTGGTGGGAAGTCTTCTAGGAAGCAGCTCTGGTGAAGCAATTTTGAAAAGTGACTTTTCTATCTACACATTATTTCTTATTCCAAGGCAATGGATGCACAATTATTAACTTTAGTTTACAATAATACAGTGATCTCTCTCTCTCTCTCTCTCTCTCACTCGCTCGCACACACACACACACACGTTTACTTTTTTCACTTTTGGGGAAATTATATAGACTTCCATTCACTCCCTGTAGACTTTCCCTAACCTTAATATAACCCTATATAGCTTGGAATATGGACAAGCCATCCTCAATTAACTAGTCTTCATTCTGAAATTTGTCCCCAAAAGTTACCTAAGCCACACACATACCCACGCATATTTATATACATATAAAACTTGAGTTTATAGCACATTTTCAACACTAGAAGAAGTGTTTCATTAATAGCTATACAGCACTTCTACTGTGCATGCAGTGCTCATGCCATCTGTCACTGGGGAACATTGTAATTCCTACAGCTTGTCGCACGGCAGAGCAGCATGTAGGTTTATTAAAAGAAACCTCCAAAATAAGGAGCCTTTTGGCAATTGCCATTTTAAAAAGAACTCTCCTGTGCTCAAAAAGCAATGGAATTAGTGGTGAATGCAAAACAGTGTGATTATAGAAGGGCTTGGATTCTTTTTCTGAGAAAAAGTGAAAATATTATAATGGTCAAATATTTTCACCGGCAGGAAAAACACAGGCTCATTAACATTAATGATGGCTCTGTTCAGTCCCCCCCATAGTCGCCACTGCCAGTCAAATCCAGTGGTTGAAAGAAAAATTTATTCAAGTCTGAATAAATAAGATTCTTTGAGGTACTTGTATTTTACCTGGGCATATCTATTTTATGCTGCTTTATATGGAGTACAAGAATAAATTATTATCAATACAATTTTAGGGCAAAAGTTAACTATAATGTTTTTTGGGTGAAAGTGTTAGGGTTAGACAAGATGAGAGATTAGATCAGATTTTGTCAACATGCTTATTTCACTGCCACATTAAGAATGGCATGACTACGTGAGCTTATCTCTAAATTATACACAGGAGGCTTCAATATTCCAAGCTGTTTGCTGGTAGCTACACTTGAAACACTTGATCGAGTGTCATCAGTGTGATATACACCTTGTCTTTGTTATGCCCCATCCATCCACACACTCACCAAACTCATGCAATTGCAAGTGCACCAATCCGGCTCAAACAATCAAACCTGTATTCGTTCAGCTCATTCTATGGACCCAGTGCAGGAATCATTCAGACAAGAACATGGGTGAGCCTTTACAATGAAACAAAACTGTGCCATCTGAGGTAAGTAACTGCGGTCAGAGGAGAGACATGAGAAACTGTTGTTGGAACAGCAGCAGCTTTATAAATTCAGTGTTGACATTTAGTTGAACATTCAATTTGATAAGCAGGGATTTTAAGTGAATATGAGATAAGAGGCATAAAAACACACGGCCGAAGCCTATTACGCCAGATAAAAGCCAGCCCTGTTTCATCCTCGTGTATTTTCTGTGCTGATTGGATTTGAGAGACTGGAAACTATCGGGCAGACAAAGTGACAGATGTGTTTTATTTCTCGGTTATCTGCTTTGAGGCTTGTCTTTGTAGGCTGGCTCTCTGCTGGCATGAGAGCGCTCACACACTGCCCACAGTGCTGTTGCCGTCAGCTCTGAAAACGTGTAAAAGCAGCCGGTGTGACGGGGAGGGGCATGAGAACTGAATGCTGATCACCTCATTTACAGTCGGCCCACACACACCAGCCACACTGACACCTGTACTATTTACCAACTTTTATATCTGCAACCCCCTACTTCAAAAATGAATCGCTCATAAAATATGCTTTCCTCATCGTGCAGTACAAGTTTACATTTCTCATATAAAAAAACACAATGTTCTACTAAAGATACTGCTAAAGACTGAGGTTGTTTTGTTTAAGAGGATGCCTCCCCCTTTGTGACTGCGACTGGCTTTGTGTGTACACAGTATGTCTTTGGGAGAGGTGTTCAAATTTGCAAGGTATTGCACTTAATAAAATAATACTGTATATATTGCACTGCAACCAAAAAACTAGCATCAGTCTTCTATAATTTGGTTTAAAAAGTGGGTACTGCATGCATACAATGTGGACCTTACAGAGAGTTTCATTGGCTTTAAATCAAAAGCATCCAACGTGTTATATTCACTCACTTTGGGTTACAGTGCTGTATATCTTTTGGAAATCATTAAACCCGATTGTAAGTATAGTGTAGATGTGTGACATGCAACCATCAGTTCTTCTACAACAATATCTTTCAAATAGAAACAGTTTTCTACCAGTTGCAACAAAGACAATGATTCAAATTCTTTAATTTTGCAGTGAATGTCAAAATTAACATTTTCTATGGCAGATTCTTTTGATTGTTTTTTTTTGTTTCACCTCAGTGATAAACAAAGGCAAAAAACTTAAATGACAAAAAAATATATAAACAGCATTTAAAGATTTAAGACACCAAAGGGCACTCCAAGGCAGAGCTGCTGTGAAGCTCGCAGACTTGGCAGTTTTCGTAAAGAAACAGCAGAGCACTTGGATCACACTGAAGCTGAGAAACAGACAGATGCAGGAGACAGATTAATGGCGAGACAAAAAGAGAGAGGGAGATGCAGGATGCTAGAGAGAGCGTCAAAGGAGATGTTTAAATTAGTCTGTGAGGGATTTCCATCTCTCTCTCTCTCTCTCTCTCTCTCTTTATGGGACAGAAGCTTCACCAGCGGGCCACTTGGCTCGTGTAGTCCTCAGTGGTGGTGGGGAAGTCACCATCAGTCCCTTGCTCGAAACCTCCTCCCCCTCTCACGCCCTTGTTTCCTCCACCTTTGTGTTTGGGTGGCCATGGCCTGCCCTGCTCTCTTTGCTCCCTCAGCCAACGCCTCTCCTCGCGCCTCTTCAAACGCACCTCCTGGTGCTCCCTCTGGCGGGTGAACTGGAAACGCTGGAGGAAGAGGTCTTTCGCATACTCGTACAACTGCACGTCCAAGAAGTTGAGCTCCTCGATGCGTCTGCGCACAGGTTCGCTCAGGTCCACGTTGGCAGCTCGCGTGCTGTTGATCTGCGTGAAGGCAGAGATGAAGCGCAGGCTGAACGTCCGCTCAAACAGGTACTGAGTCTTGCGCTGAAACTCAGTCAGGCCATAGAAGGCCATGTTCTTCAAGTTGCTCATCGCGCTGCTCAAAAGGATGTGGTTGCGCTGGCTCTCATTCATAGAAGACAGGTTGTAGCAGCCCACCAGGCTCAGGTCAGCCAGCATACGGACCTGCCGGTTATTGGCCAGGTTGGACGGGCAGTTCATGAAATCTGTCAGGGTGACACCAGACCAATCATCCCCTTGGTAGCAGGTGGGAAGCTCGTCCTGGGTGGGTGAGCGTCCATCACACATATGGAGGGCAGTCTTCCATGTGGCTCCGCGCTGTACGTGCTTCCACTCACTCAGGTAGCGGGAGACTGGGTCGCGCAGCATGGTGATGTAGTAGAAGTTCCTGCAGCCAAAAACAAACACAGTTAGATAGCTGTGAGCACATCATCATCACACAGGGCTGCCCTGCATTGTGCTAACAGATGGCAACTTTTGTCTGTGTATGAAACTTCAAGGTTGAATTGCTAATTGGCAAACTGAAAATATCACTAAAGAGGCTGTTATAGAATCTATATATTGTCCTCAAAATTGAACCCTTGCATCAGAGAAATGATTTTGCAAAACTGGGCCAGAGTAATTTTCCATTCCACAGGTTTCTCCTCACCTTCCATCATGGAGAATAATAGGGAATTAAGCCTAAGGTATACTGGACATAGAGAAAGTGGATAAAGCTGACCCAACTAAAACCCAAACATGTCACTGAGACAAAATAATGAGGATTTGGTTTCTGTGCCTCCAATCTGCTTCACTTTTAACTGGGTATTCAAGTCACCCCTTGGCAGCCAATTGCAGCAGGGTATTTTACAGGAAAACACATGCAACTGACATTTTGGTGGTGAAGAACTGCTAAATGAGCATTCTTCTTTTTTTTTATACACACTGCCGTCTCTCCCCCTCAGAGTGAATATGCCAACTCAGAGGCGGACTGAAACAATGATTCAGGCCAGGAAATTGACTTCACCTTTGACAAGTTTTTGGGCTAACCCTATTTATTGATGGGTTTGAATGGGTACCAAGCTAGTTATAAATTTGTCCACTATCTTTATCTGCACAGAAAGTTATCCAGATTACTAAATACAAGAATTTGGGACTAACCAAGGTATAGTATTTTAGGTATTAGGTGTTATTGTAGTGTAGTATTTTTGATTGATCTCATCCCTTACTGGTGAATATGTTGCTTATTTTGCACCATTTAGCTGCATCTGTAGCAACAGGGGCCTTTTTCCTTTTTAGTCTCTTCCTCTGCTCCACTTTTCCTTTTCTTCTGACCACGACGACCCTCCATTTATTCAAGCAACTTGTCTAAAATAACTGGTGGAGAAGGTTGCTATGTGCGTTACAGAGAGATATGACAATGCCATTTTTGAAATTGCAGCGAGAGTGAGAGCCGTGCTTAATGCTGGAGAGGTCAGTCAACTCATTCCTGCTTGCTATAGTATCACTGGTCAAGTTGACTGGTCGTGGCGCAGGACAAAATGACACAGAAACTTCGATTCAGCAGTTTTCTGCAGTGTAAACAAACGGAGATGAGATTCTAAAAGAGGAGTCTGATAAAGCTCATTGGCTGAAACAAAGCAGCCAGTTTCTACTATAAAATGAACAACAATATCACTAAATAAAAGCAAAAAATACCAAATAACTGCATGGATGTGAATCATGTCTGATTCTGAAGTTGACATTTAGCTTGAGAGTGAAACCCCATATGCCCTTGATGCCAAGGTGAAGACTTTCAAGGATTATCCTCTCTGCTGAACCACAGGTATGTCAAAGTGCATTCTGATGGAAAAACAAAGAGTGGACAGGTGTTGGCCAGGTAAACCTCCCCTAAGATGAAGTCCTGTGAGTGCGGCGTGAATATTTAATGATGCGACCCCCCTCCCTAGAGAACTGTCTGGGCAGATAAAGTGGACTGCGGCGCTGAGATTTCAAACCGACTCGAAGGCTGCTTATTCAGTGCTGCCTCAGTTGCCCCGACACAGCAAACATGCACACAGGCTCACCCAGAACTGGAAATAAAAGCACTCCACAAACAGTCTCCTGTGCTGATATGTGCTTGTCCTTCAGGGTCGGATTCAATGCTAAAACATATTCTGAAATCGTGCAGTCAGTGGAATACTTTTTTCCTAAACTTTATTCAGGTTGTTTTTAAGGGGCCATTAAATTAGTATTTCTTTGTGTTTTAACGACTAGTTTAATTTTTGTTCTTGTAATGAAAAGAGCATTATGCTCTTATGTTGTCTCTAATAAAAGCATTGAGATTACATCATGAAAAGTACTGGTATACTTGCTGCACATAAAGGGTGTTAAGAGTAAGTGAGTTTCAGAGCTAAGAGAGACAATAAATTGATTAGTTGATTAACACAAAAATAATCACCAGCTATTTTGATGATTAATCCCTTTGCCAGTTTTTGATAAAAAAAAATAAATCAAACATTCACTGGCAACAGCTTCTCCAGTATGAGGATTTGCTGCTTTTGTCTGTTTCACTTTATCATTGTATATTCAGTATGTTTGGGTTTTGGACTGTTGGTCTTACAGAATAAGATATTGGGTTAAGATTAGGGTTAGGGTTGGTATCACCTTCGGCTCTGAGAAAGAGATGTAACGTTTTTTAACCTTTTAAATTATTTGAAAATTGAAAACATTTGTGTCTCATATTTTTCTTTATGTATTCATGGTCAACCCATTTCTCTAAAGTCATTCAAGCTTGTTTCAAACCAGTTTCCTGCACTTAACACAAAATTTAACACTTAAGTTTAGTACACTGATTACAGAATACAGTCCTGAACATGCATAGTAATGGTATGGAATGATGAGCACACTAAAATTGGAAAATGTTTGGGTGTCACAATATTATCTGCTGAAAAATCCACAAGATTGTTAATCTGGAAGGGATTTGTCCCAACTCTGCTGCAAGTGTGCCACCACTGACAATGTTTCCCAATGTGAGTCAGGCAAGACGCGGTGTGATTTGCTGCCTTGGTGGCAGCTGCTGTATCCTGGAACTTGCTCCTGGAGTTGGCTGGCTGCAGATACATCCTCATTAGACTGTCTCTGGGACATAAACACATGCAGCAAGTGTTGTTTGAGTGCACTCGACAGCCAAAGGTCAGCTGTGTGCACCATCAGTGTCAAAATGCATCAGGATCAGCGGGTCTGTGGAGCTATCTTGAGGAGACATTCCCTGAGTGATACAGATGGCTGTCGAGTGGCGGGTTGGGTGGGTGGTGGTGGTTGTGGTGGAGGTTGGGTGGGGCTAACAAGCTTCTATGACCTCTGGCCTGTGCTATCATCAATACCATGACTACACTCATCTCACACTCATCATCAAAACCACTGTGTAAAGTTTACACTGTGATACTGTTTTCCTGTATATGTTACTGCAAAATCACAGCACATACCATAGGTAGAAGCTGACTGTTTTGCATAGAAACACTGTGACAGAGCCACATCCCTTTGCTAAGATTTCCCAGCCTATTTTAGCATGTTGAAGTCGAGAGCTCAGCTGAACTCTGGTTAATCATGGATCAATAATGGATAGAAGGTACATCGCAGCTCATCCTCTCCCAGAATACTCCTCTCTACAGTAGTAGCACCAGCAGCTCCAGCCTTCGAGGGAACACAAACTAAATAGGGGGTTATTATACAGAGATGGAAGATGGAATTCCAAAGTAAAAAAATGGAAACTAAAGCTAATGAATAGAGCAGAGCTGCTGCAGACAGGGCTGCTAAAGCTTGGTGTAATTTAAATAGATATGGTTAATGATATGGAAAGCACTTGATACATACGCATATGAAATCATCTTTGACTTTTTTTCCCCCAACATAAGCTAACAAATCATTAAAGAGCTACTTTGAGTCCCGCTGTGTGAAGCCCAACGGTGCTTTGAGCTGACTGCTAAGTTAGCATGCTAACATGCTCACAGTGACAATGCCGATGAGAAGCTACATTTTACACCATAAGGGTGTTAGCAAGCAAACATTTTATAGTTAGCACTAAACTAAAAGGACAACATATGTTGATAGAAATGTAATTATACTTTGCCAGGTATTTGGTTATAAAACAAAAGTGCTTGACAAATTTTTGACAAATGATGGTACTAACTAGGTTATCAAAATTCTTTGTGAGAGGGCATTCATGTGTGTACCAAACTTCAAGGTAACCAGTCCAAATTGTCCTTAAATACAAAACTGTTGACCTTATCATTGCACCAGATGAAAAGTCAGGGGATCACCAAAGTCATTGTTCATTGAGTGATTAATTTGTATCTGTAATCCGCTGGAAACCATGACTGTCTGTACAAAACCTCATGGCAATTTATCCAATAGTTCTTAGATATTACACACCAACAGCCTGTTTAAAAATCAGCCATCTCTCTGTGAATATTGTCGTTAAAACGCTCCCCAAACCCATTCAACATGATTGAACAGTTGGGGCACCACAGCAAATATCACTGCATCAGACAACTGGCTTTTAATTGCCCATAATTAGCCTCCGTGACATAATTCCAGCATGCTGCTTCTCCCTGAATCCAGGCGGCTACGTCAAAGGCACGTCGCGCTCTCAGCCCGGACATATGGTGTTTGGAAGTGGATGAACTGAATTCTCTCATTAAGACATTCATGTGTGGGAGTCGGATGTTGTTGCAGGTGCTTGAGGGGGGTGGCGAGACAATAGGGAAGAGCAAAACAATATGTCTCTCTGAGCTGGGCAGAAAGTTGTTTAGAGCAAAGGCTAACACAGTGAGCAGTAAATAAGTAAAGACAAACCGTGTCCCAGAACAACAGTGGGGCTGAGTGATGTAGTTGGTCTGTAACGTGGTAGACACTGTGTGTGTGTGTGTGTATGTGGAGTCGTTCTATCAAGTTTAAGCAGTACATTAAGACCATTAAATCAAGCACTTATGAAAGAGCTATGAAGACTATATGGATGAACACATCACATTTAATGTCTATTTAACTATGTTCGGTTGTTTTAATAGTATTCTGATTTTTATATTCATTTTAAAATTCCTACTGCATTCCCCACCGTATAATCTGTGCTGTTTATTTTCCCCTCTGGCATTTTGAGGCTCTTTCTTTCTTTTTAAAAGAGAAACCAACTTTTCTGATAAATATACTGTTATTAGTGATTCCACTTACTTCTCCCGAGCTACTGTAATATTGAATGCTCTTTTGGGTTTTTTTTGTATTTCTATATGTCAAAGCCCAGTGAAGCTACTACACGAACTAATATGTAGAATCCCTCAAAAAAGTCTCGTTCACGGTGCATATTTTACATTGCTTTTGTGACGGCCTAGGATGGGCGTCCCTTCCGGTTTGCCTCTCTTTTCTCTTCTGCTCCCAGGTGGTGGCAGGAGGCGTGGTTTGCCATAACGAGCAGATGAGACGCACCTGACGCTCATCTGCTAATCAGCCCATCCCCTACATAAGCCCAGCTCTCCAGTCACCCTGCTGCCAGATGATTGCTTTGCGACATCCAGCGTTCTTTGACCTCGACCACGGTCCTGACCACCGCTACGTCCCTGACCACGGCTACGTTCCTGACCACGATCCCGACCACTGCTACGTTCCTGACCTCGATCCCGCCCACTGCTACGTCACCGACCACAACTACGTCTACGCCAACCTCCCGAAGGAGTCAGCACAAGCTACACCACGTGTGCGACTCTTCAGGGAGTTTTTCCTCGTGCTGTTTCCCTGTTGGAAACTAATAAAAACTCAAACTGTGTGCCTCTGGTCTCCTGCACTTTCTGGTCCGAAACCCCACCGTGTCAGCTTTATTGATATTATGAGTCAGTGCTATTCAATCAAATGATATTGTAATAGGGCAGTGTGTTAAAATCACTCTTTAATAACACTCATAACATTTCTAGGAGCAATCTCTTGAAGACACAGTACAGGATACTGTACCCCATGAGAACAGGGTATTCCTTTAATTTTGCACCTCACTTGACTCCTGCCCTTTTCTTCACTCTGCCTCTCCACCTTGTCCTACAGACATTAGTGTTCCCTACGGATCCATAACCTTTTCTTAAAGGTTGTCACATTAATCACGCTGCTGATTTCACTCGTCAATCTGCCCCTGTATCGCTTGTGTTTATCGCTCGCTATGCTGTGCATCGCCTCTCCTCACTGCCCTCCACTCTATATGCAGGCACTGCATTTAAACAACCGTCTCTTTCCTCACTCTTTGTTTTATAGCCTTTTCCACAAGACCCTTCCTCCAGGTAAATCATGGTAATGATAAGGGTTGATGAGAGAGGAAGGCAACATGGTGATTGTCTGATTTTATCTCAACAAACAATTTCAGTCTGGCAAAGATTTGTATTTTAAGATCTGAAATCAAACAGTGGAGCATAACAGCTCTTAGAAGCTGCTTCTGAGATAACCTTTATTGAAAACCATGGTGACCGTGGACCATGGAGTGTGTGTTACAAAAAAGTTAATATTACAATTTATATAATGCAATTAGCCATGTTTTTTAGAAAATATATTTGGATCCAACAAATCTGCAACAGAAAATATGGTTTAAAGAAGACATAATGCTTACAGGATTACATTTTCTATTAAATAATAATGAAATGATAATTAATGTATCTGACAGGTCAATGACAAAAGCAATTTTATAAAAACCTAATTAGACTGTTGACCACAAACCGTGTTGAACATTATAAACATGGCTGAGAATTCCAAACAGGCAGAATCTGGTTGTGTGTTCCACAGCGCTCAGACATGATCTGAGCAGCACATCTGATCAGAGTCAGTTGTTAGCAGTAGACAGCAGGACTGAATGGGAATGTGGGTATGCCAGTGGCGCTGCCTTCAGCTAAACTACCTCAGCTCTAAGTGAGACGGCCCCATTGCTCCCCTATTTCCAATAAACAGCTGTAGGGTTGCAATGCACCACTTCAAAAATACACAGGTGTTGGGATGTGCTGTGCATATGGAGTCCCCCTCATTCAGTCTACAGTACAGAGTTGTTTTAGGTTTGGCTTCTTGCAGATGCAGGGGGAACAAAAAAGTGGACATAAAGGACAGTGTTCTCTTAAATGCAGTTTGAATCCTAAGGAAAAAAATCTGTTACATGTCAGGTGTGACTGCATGATGTTCCAGTATGACTCATCTATAACGCTTTCTGCAAGAAGAGCACATTACCTAACTGGACCTTTAAGAAGTAGAGGCTGCCAACACTGCTGTATAGGGCTTTTTGCTCTGCCAGGAATGAATAGGAATATGAGACAGTGGTTTCAATGTTGGCATTTTATTTTTTACAAATAGCAAGAGTTACAAGATTTATATATTTAAAACATATATAAATATATATTCTTTCTTCTGCCATTTAGTGCCAAGGACAAACAAGTTCCGACTGAACTGCTTATCTTTTGTAGTTCAGAGCGTAAAAAACAACTTCACTTTGGGGATCATCTTTTTAGGATTCAACTAAACCACACAACAGACATTTTTCTGCCCTTTTAATATTCAGTGATTTGTGAGGCAGCTTTTAGCAACACTTTCTTCAACTTGAGTCTGTGATCTTGACAAATGTCTAATTTAGTCTATTAAATAACACATGACTGATTCTTTAATTGTAAATCTAGAAAAGCATGTCTGGGACATTTACTTCATCCTCTCATAAAGGTAGCAGATAAAATAATCCCAGAATTGTTTTATGCATCTGGGGTCACAGCATCTACTTTATCAGCATGACAATTATTGAAGCAAATGTGCCATAATGAAAAAAGAAAGTGAAATAAACCTTGGCTCAGACCAGGATCAACAGCATGTTGACCTTGTTTTCTTTACAGTTACACTGACAGAAATATGCTTGTCTTGTTCAAATTACATGTAGAGGAGAAAGGAAACACTTGACAAATGTTTCTAATTTATTTGGCAGCTAATTATGATGCCCCATTTAGTGAGAAAAATGTTTGCAGCTGAGTGTGAGGCTTGGCTAAAGTACCTTGAAGATCTAATGAGACCGTCTACATGGACAGGATGGGCAGCTTTAATTGAAGGGAGGCCTGCCACATCAAATGTGACATGCTTATTAGAGGCATACTGTACTTTAGTGACAGAAAAACAGACTAGGTTTGTATATGAATTGTGGCCTGATAAATGTGATGACTCACCGGGCCATGTGGTTCAAGTTATGCAAGACTGTCAGTACTGAAAGAGAACATAAAAAAGGCGCAAACACAGGAAGCATATAGACATATTGGGAACTAAACCCTCAAACAACCTGATGCATTCAAACAGTAGATCCTGCATATTGTATGGTCTGTTTTAATCCAACAAAGCCTTTGTACTTATGTAGCACTGCTATAAAGAATGAACAATATGTACTATTATAAATTAAATAATAATAAATTTAAACATTTTTCAACAGTAGTCAAGTGATTGTAATTCACTGTTTATTAGCGCATACAAGAAAGTCTCACTCACGTTCCATACTTTACATACTATACATTATTATCATATTCAAGCAAATGTCTGAGGAACTTTTCTAATATTACTAGTTTGGCTAGTTTTGATAATTGTTTATTGTCATTGCCACATAGGCCATTAGAATTAGCAACCAATCAGACAAAAGAGCCTGATCTTTCCTGTCAACACATAAAAGCAGCCCAGTAGTTATTATGGCTGACAGTAAAATTATCTACAGGGTTGATGTCTGTTTGTTTAGTACTTCTTATTTCGATGTTGACAAGGTCTGTACCTTGAGTTAGCATTATTTTGTCAGGTATTTTATCCTCATTTTCATCTATTTGCCCTGAACACTATAATTGGCCATTTACAACAAGGTCAGAACACATCAGACGTAAAGATAGACCTAGTCTTAGTGCAGATGTGGCTGTTAAACCAGAGAAAGTGTAAAGAATAAAGAGCTGTTTTAGGGATATTTGCTTTTAAAAATATTTTAACAAAGTGATAGCATGTCCCATGACCTGGCCTCTCACCCAGGGTCAGACGGCACTGGCTCCAAGTCCCCCCCCCCCCGTTTCAGACATTACTTGCAGCAAAGGAATAATCGTCTGCAGTACACCAATGCACAGATGCAGCAGTATAGATGGGAATCTGACTGTTTTCGACATGCACTGCAATGACAACGTTGTGTTGCTGGTGTGAATCTGCATTTGTGCGCTACAACTGAAATAATTTCCAGCAGAGAGAGCACCGCTCGGCTTCATCACGTGGTCGTCAATGTGAATCCTAATGCAGCTGCCCGTGGCCCCACAATGTGCCGAGGAACATTTAGTCGCCTACTTTACATTCATAGTACGCGAGGCTTTTTCATTTGCACAAAAATCACCGCGTATGAAGGCAATTTAGCTCTCTCATTAAAAAGACATAAAACGCCTCAAAACTTAATGGCATCTCACAGTAGAAGAGTGAGCCTTAAGAGTTTTGAGATTACATCTTAAGATTGTCACGCAAATTTAAAAAAAGAAAAGAGCAGAAGGGCTGGTATCACCATCGTTTGAATGAAACTGGCCCACAGAACAAGTTAAAACTCTGAAGTACAGCAGCGCTCAGATGCTGTGCACCTTTGCTAAAAGCTTGTAATTTGCAACAACTCCTTTTAATGTTTATGAGCAGTTTCAACTGTACTAAGGTGTTTCAGTTAAATTTCATGTAAAGATATTGTGCCTGCACAAATGTAATAGAAAAGCAATAAGAGGTGAAACTATATTAATGATTGTGATCTTCACCCACAAACCCACGTGCAATACCTTTGGTAATATCTGCCCCTTTCATTGCAAAATCTATCAGACGGGGATAACATGGTGTAGTGCCCGGTTTGTGGAAAGAATTTTCTGCACATGTTTGGATTCCACAGTGCATAACAAGTGTTTAAAAACGAATTTGATCATAATTCATCTACATTAGTGGTATATTTTACCACTTTAAAGATGTTACAGCAAGTGACATGTGCTTAACCTTGTGAAAAAAAAACACCGAATGCTGTGCCAAACACCATGAGGAAAGATGCTTTAAGAGAAATTACTTCTCTAGGTAATGACTTCCTTCATCCCTGAGGTCTTCAATTTCAGCAGTCATGAATTGATATTACCAGCCGTAAGGTGATGGAGACTGATGAGGACACTGCTTTATCAGTTACTTTATGAACTGTAACATTACATATACCCTTTCATTCCCAAAGCAGAACGATAAAGATATTCACAATATGCTCTGATAAACGAGGCAGACAAATGTGGTGTGCTTTGAATGTCACCAAGGCAGGTTTGTTTCCATTGTTTATCCAGTTGTTAAATGGCTTTAGAATGGGATTATATGGCAAGCTCTCCCTTCCCCATTTCTCCAGTGAGGACATGTCCTTGGTCTGTGAGAGTGTTATTCAGCATGCAAGGTCTCTGCTGTGCATTTGTACATCTCTGCACTGTCCCGTTTCTCTCAGACAAGATGAGAATGAGACTGGAGACATGCATTATTTGTAACCGATACCATTCCTTAATGGTGTCTGCGTTCCCCCTGGCAGCCCATAATGGACCGTTTTTGAGGTTCTCGGCATCTTGTTCAGCTTTTTGACGGTGACGGAATGGGGACAGTGGGTGTCACCTGGGAAGAAACAAGAAGAACGATGGGACCTTTCATTTACTTGTCAGGAAAACTGGCATTGCACTAGCACTTGACATGGCGTGCATACAGAAAGTGCTCGTACAACATGGTGTGTAGGGGGGTACGCCCTTGAAAAAGGGAAACGTTTCATTCTTTCTTTTACACTACAGAAACAAAGGATAAGAACTTAAGCACATATCTAAAGGGCAAACTCACAGCTCATTCATGAAATAATTTTCAACACTAATAATTATAAAAGACCCATGAAGTAGTAATCCTTCAGATATTTATGAAATCCCAATTGTTAATACTATTTTATTTGTGGTTGAGTCTGTAATTCTCATGCTGCACAAAAGACTTCACTGAAAATGGAGTATGCATGGAATCCAATTTTACTGTTCCTAATTTTATTCAATAAATACTGTGAGGCATTTATTCTGAAATCATCAGTGGAGAGCGAGTATATTTCTGACTGAGGTTAGAAAATGCATCTACAATTCATCAGAGGATCATTTTTACATTTTTCTAGGAGGGAGCAGCCGCAGTGAGCTGTTCGATGAAGAGTTGCGGGCAACATACTGCAGACCTTCAACTTCTCAGTGAAATGATTTTACTGAGGCCCGCCATGGTGTGGAAAACAAAGCAAGCTGCACGCAGTTGCAAGACAAACATTAAAACAACCTTAGTTTGTTTGGCTGTGCTATAAATAGATAAAGCAGCTGCTGTTCTTTTGCATTTCTGATAAAATAGATGCTCAGTTTGTGTTTGCTGTAGTATTAATCTGCACTTGCTGTTGCCACCAAAAACCAAGCTATTCCTACAGCTTTTGTTTTTCATAAAGTCGAGATTACTAAGCAGCAGCGCAAAGAACAATTTCCCTGAGCTGAGACAAAAGAAAACCCACTTCATGGATTGTGGCGATGAAAAACAGAGCCAGGTAACAACCTGAATAGGGAGCGTGTGGAATGAAGTCTCAGGTAGTGCAGTGCGTTGACAGAATATAATGTCGTTAGAGGTGAAATCAGCACTGTTGAGCTATGAAATACACTCCAAGCCAGGTAATCACGTGCCTCTCTGCCTGCGTGCTCTCTGTGATATTCGTGTACCCCCGCAGTCTGCCACAAAGGTGCCTGATTCACAGACACAACATGTAACCTTGCTTGCGATGAGCAATCGGCACATAAGAGCAAGGAAGAAAAAGTCTTTACCATGGGCAAGACCAAAATTACAAGCTGCATACTCTGAGAAGGATGGATAGACCGTTAGAGGGTTCTGTTAAGGATGCAGCTCGGGTACGGCACCATCTTCACTCAAATCTGAATGGCTGTGTATCTTCACCGAGATCTGTCTGTCACCTCATTTCAGCTCTCTTGGAAAGCACCTGTTCGACCGCCTCTACTTGTCAGGCTGCAGAAAACAAAGATTTAAGTAGCAAAAAAGCAGGGTTGGTACAGCCACATAACTGTGCTACAATTGTAATAGATCTTACGTGCTACTTCTCAAAGACTTGATATAGTGGTAACGCACAGATGCAGTTCTATTTACTGCCATGTAAGGACTTGTAAGTGGGGCATTTGGATACTCCACAGGGAAAATCACTGAGAGACAGTTCATGAGACAACACGATAACTGCATGATATGCTAAGATGAAAGGTTGGACAGGAAATCTGATTGTTCCTTTACATTGGCAAGCCACTCCCTGCTGTCCTAACTGCTTTTCTGTAATTTGAAACCAATTAGACACCGTAATATGACGGCTCGGCCTCAATTACCATGATAGTGGAAATCCTCCTGTCTAATTATGCTCTCCTTTTAATCTTTCCCTTTCAAAGATCTCTTCAAGAGACGACAGAGGAGGAGACAAGACATGTACTTGCATGGTCTCTGAATTAATAATACAGCCAGGGGAGAGGCACAAGTACACAGACTGGCAGTGGGAACCACAGGACGTGTCACATCACATAATGCTAGCTGAAGACACTGAGAGCTTTGCATACTGACATGAGAGCCTTAACATCTCTCCAGTGCTCACACCACTTCGGCATTTCATCCACTTAGTCCCACACAATATGCAGTTAATGTCCCAAAAATATAATTTCAAATTCAGCAGTAATAGTTTTTTATCCTCATTATGGAATTTCATTATCATGGTGACCATGACCGTCATCATCATCATCATCATAACCATGATTGCTGGAGTAATACAGTGAGAGCTGAGGTAGCAATCTCAGAGTGGAAAAAGGGAGGCATGAAGAATTATAATGATATCAGCAACTATCCACAGGCACTGACATAAAATACTATCTAGTGATACTTCTTTCTTGGTAGCTTACTGTTGTTCTATCTCTATATCCAGTTTTAATCCTCTCTGGAGACATGGTTTAGGGATGGAAATGTCGGCCTGTTCTCCACTTTGGCCCAAAATGAGCTCAACAACTATAGCATGGCTTTCCATGATATTTGGTACAGGACCACAGAGGATATATCCTAAGGACTGAATTCTTCCTCGAGTACTGCAGTGAGGTTGACATTTTGATATTTAAGTAAAATTTCTCCACAACTCTGGAGTGGATTACCCTTGTAATCTGCTACACATATCAGTTCTAATACGAACATAAGTAGGGTGCCTAAATGCTAATTAGCTAATTTTGACAAGCTAACATGCCCAGCTAAGATGGTGAACATGGAAAATATTATACCTGCTAAACATTCACATGTTAGCATTGTCACTGTGAGTGTGTTAGCATGGTGACATTAGCATTTAGTTCGAAGCACTGCTGTGTCTGATAGGACCTCACAGGCCTGAATAGGCTACTCATGCGGCAGCATAATCTACTCTCACAGGCCTACTGACTTTAGTCAAAATAAAACCTAAGTTAAAACTAAACCTAGACCTGCACTAAGTAATATTTTCGGCACTTGGGGACAGTAAAGCAACTTGCAAACACAGTACATAGATCCAGCAGACACAGGGCAAAATTAGCATTCTTTTGGAGTCATGTTTCTGGCCACCTGGTAAATATAACTGGCTCCCTTTGTTGCTCCTTTTAGCACTCTTTAACACTGAAATATACTCAGCTCTTTAACATGGGAAATGCTCTAAATTTATTATGTAGCTTGTCACCACCTTTGTCTGTCTGTTGTTTGGTGCTGAGCAGCTAGCACACATGGTTTTATCAAAGGATTTTCACTGATTACAGCAGCCTGTTGTGGCTAGTAACAAGGTCAATGAGAGAAAGCAGTGACACTGAACAAAAAGCAGTTATGTGCATGCTGTAAAACAAAAACACTGCAGTATTTGACTCTAAAATGCTGAATGAATCCATTTGACAGCTTGGTAATCTAATAAAAATATTTTGTGCAGGAATGATTCAACATTTTGGGAAATGTACTTCTTTGCTTTCTTGCCATATTGATATCTCTCTCATTTCTTCCAGATTAATATGAAGTAACAGCCAGACACAGACTGAAAACAGGTTGAAACAGCTCTGTCTAAAGGTAACAAAATCCACCTGCTAGTATCTATAAAGCTCACTATCCTGGGGTCTCCGATGGTTGCCTGGAAACCTCACGTTGATGATGAGACTCCAGGAAGTCATTGTATCTGCCCTACTCAGACCATTGGCAAACCTCCTCTAGAAAGGCACATGAATTTTCTTTTTTTTGGTTGACAGAAGACATTAGATAATATGAGATATCAATAATTATCAGAATAATAAGATATTGTATACTGAATTTACATTAAGTAACTCAACAATATACATGTTTCTCTGAGTCCAACTGTACACACTGGTTAATGATCTTTAAATCGACAAAGCTGAGAGGGGCAGTCTCCAGATAATTAATACAATAACTTCCACAATCTGAAGTGCTTTTATGGTTCCTGCCTATTGAGCCAGACTAAGTTATGATGAATACATTTAATCAAGAACAGTGGAGCTGGCACTGATTTTATGACCTCACACTTTCGGTGATCTGCTGCACTTGGCTTGATTTGAACTGCATCGTCCAGGAACTTAGGACCTCTCTGAGAAACAGACTGCAATACAGTGAACAAATACTTTCACGTTATTCTCGCAAATGCCACAATGCATTGGTCTGTATAACTTCTTCTTTCAATAATTACTTTTATGTAGCTCTTCCAAAGTGTAGCTATAGTGGCTGTAATCATGATACATAAAACTTTTAATTTCCCTTAATGCACATTTGTAATAGACCGACTCCTCTGCCAATTTAGCTGTCGGCCATGTTGGTTAAATTGAAGGAAAATTGATGTGGCACTAAACGGCCCAATATTGAATTGGCCCTTCTTATGTTTGATTCTTCCATGTTATGCGGCAAGGGATATTTGCATATCCCACAAGCTGCTACTTTGGACACTGAACTTGTGAAAATTCTGCTTTTCAGTGTTTGAACTAATTGTCTTAAAGACATGGTTTCCCCTAAAGTCCAGCCGGCTGGGACTTCAAGTCTTACAGTGTGATGAAGTGAGTGCCTCTTAATATTAGTCTGAATAGTAAAGTCGTGCAGCTGAGGCAATTTATCTAACTTTCTGAAGCTCATTTTAGTCTCTTAGTTTGGCACAGAGGATCAAGCCAGCAGCACTGGAAAGGTTTTAACCATGGCTGTAATCCCTGCCCTACCGAGACTCTGTCAAAGTGTGTGTGTGTGTGTGTGTGTGTGTGTGTGTGTGTGGAAGACTGAGAAAAGGGGAGGGCCAGAGAGGAATGGATGAGAGAAAAAAAGAAGGAGAAAAATAGATAATGAGAAGACACAGTGAACCTTCATTGTGTATGACATTGTTAATTCAGATATATAGATCTAACACTGAATCAGGTAGTTAATAGCTGAAATATTAATTAGTAACTATTTAAAGAATAAATTATTAGATTAATGAACTGTTTAAGTAAAAACGCCAAACATTCTTATTGATTTCTCAATTTATTTCATTTAATGTTGGACTGTTGGACAAATTCAGTACTACACATGTTTAATAAATACTTTGCTGATGTATTTATTAACAACTAAATGCAGAAAGTCCCACCAAGATAATGAATGACAACACAGTTGCAAAAATATAAATTGTCTTCATAGGAGAAGCTATAATTGCTGTCACATTAATAAACAAAGATATAAAGATATATAGACAGTGTCACAGCAGCTCTTTCCGCTTTCTTCAGCAGCACTCATTAATACAGCTACTTATTACTCCAATAAGCACTGCATTCAGTGATATACTGGTGTAATTGCAAACTTCTCGGCTGCATACCCAACACTGTATCTCTGTAATTGTAACCCAGACTCTGAAAGTTTTGCCCCACGGTTCACAATCTTGGTTTGCTTTTATCACTAATACGATAACTGCAGAGTAAATTATTCATAAGCGACTGCTGCTCTCATGTTTAGAGAACCATAGCTCTGTGATCAAAGACTGATGGTTTCTGTCTGCCGTCTCTGTTGAGGGCCAGCCAATGTAGAATGATCAAAGGCCGCTCATGTAAACACACTTGTTCCATACAGTTAGCCATCATCATGAAGCCCAGCCTTTTTTTGTGATGTGAAAACTCAAAAATGACTGCAGCTTTCCATTCGCTGATTCAAATGCTGAGAGTTTTTGCTTTAATTTTCTTTAAGAGTGAATGACAAGTGAAGGAAAAAGTATTTAACAGGTGTACACACACAGAAGGAGACATTGTGGTTTAGCGAGCAACCAGCCTGAGGTTTCAACTGAACAACTGCATCACGGCAGTACATCTCAAACAAGCTTGTACACATTTGTTTGCCGATCAATCATCACACATATCCCACACATATCAAATTATAGTTTTTAGCAGTTATCATATTAATGCCAAGTCCCTGTTCAAACCCATTGAGGACATTTCAGACTCCAGCTCCAGAAATTAATTAAAGCAGTACTGTATTAGTGACACAGTAACTCCAAAATGAAACGGAAGAGCTTAGTAGAAGACACACAAAAGCTACAATAGCTCGGATGTGGCATTGTGCCCTGCTGCCCTCTGAGATGTGTCTGGCACTGTGTGAGCAGGATGTGCAAGCTGAGAAGCCCGTGCTGTGCCAAGCAAGCGACCTACAGCCTGTATTTACAGACAGCAGCCAGAAAACTCCTCTTCAGTCTGTCAGATCAGTAGGTTAATCAAACAATGGGCAGTTATCTGGATCTGAGATAGAGAAGAATAAATTATTCACAGACTGAAAATGCCTAGGAATCAAGTTGGCGACATGAAATTTGTGCATGTGCCTCTGCCTGCAAGCTGCTATGTGTCTCTTTGGCAAAAGGGTAAAAGAGACTCTGTTTGATCAATTGAGATATTTTTAATCTCTTAAAGAGCAATTTTAATTAATATGATCACTTTACCCAAGACTCCTCTTGAGTCATTGTCAGAATGAGTTCCAGTGGCTATGTGTGATTGGCCCAAGTGGATATAAGATGCATTTGCACAAGGAGGCCTTTTTGTGAACTGACAGTTCTAAGGCTGAGAATCACAGATCTAATACATGAGCAGCTGCTATGTTCTCTAACACGCTTAAATCCCCAAATTATTTAATATTTATATTTATTTATGTAAACAAACAAAATAAAGCAAGCTTCCTTTTTAACTAAACCCAGAATGTTAAAACGGCAGCAGACTATTCTTCAATTAAAATAACAGCACAAAAAATAAGGAGTGAAAATCCTGTATGACACAATATTCAATATGATAAGAACACCCTTAGGACTACCAGATCATTGTAATGTGCAAAACACTGAATAAAATGAGTAAGTGTGAGGATCCCAAATGGAAATACCTGTCTGTTAACTAATGAAATATTCAACAGGTTTATTTCAGTGACATCCAAGAAGAATAAAAGTTATTGTAAACCCTTGGCCTCTGACTGTAAGGAAAATAATCCCCATGTAAGCAATATTCACAGAGAAAAGCAACTCTTGAGTCATGAAACGACGATGCAGTACTGCTTTAACCAACATTTCCCTCGGTAGGTGATTTGCTTCATTATTAAGTGATGCTAGTAAAGGCAGAAAACACTGATCTTGTCTGGAAGACAGCATGTTTGTCAGAAGCACAGTTCTGCCACATTAGGCAATTATTCATACAGCCTTTGATGTGCGCTGTCAGACTGACGGCCAGGCAGACTAAAAAGCTCCTCTCTGCTCCACTGACTCCATCAGCCAAAAACCACTGAGCTTCAGTAGACCATAGCTCTTTATATGCTGTCAATCTTTTCACAGCTAACAGGTACAATACGACACCACTTATTAAGCTCCAATGCTTCACTTGCTTTATCTGGGAAACAACTACAGTAATATGAAATTCATTTTGGGAAACTATAGCATAGAACTGCGTGCTTAAAGCAAAATTTAAAGCCTCTTAAAGCAAAGCAGAGCAGATCATTTTTACCTGTGCTAGTAGCATGTCTGTTGGTTGTTCTGCCACTTTGGTCCAGATTGAAATATCTCAACAACAACTAGATGGACTGCCATGAAATTTGGTTCTGGTGCACAGTAGAGGAATCCTGACTGGAATGCTGACTCTGGCGGTCTGCAGACATTTTCCTATAGCGCCACCTTGAGTTTGACATTTTGGTCTGAACAACTTTTGGATGGATGACACGGCAAAGACAATCACGTCCCCCTCAGGATGAACTGCAACAACTTTGGTGGGTGCTCTGACGTTTCCATCAAGCCCCACCATTGGGTCAAAAGACCTGCAAAGCTAATGACAAACCCATCAGCCTCAGCTGTACTATGAGTTTAGCACTTTTGCCAAAGGCATGCTAGCATGAATATGCGTTGTCCCACATGGGCAGAATGAAAGCTGCACAATCATACAAGTACCAGGAATAAAGTATTTTCTCTCTTTTGTTTCTGTAGCGTTGAAGTGGGCTTTTGTTTGTCTTTAGATTATAGCAAAGAGAACAGTTTGGCCCAGGGATATTTCTGCATTTTTAATGAGTCTTGTCCCCTACAGTGCTGCTTGTTTCATTTATGGAGGGGAGAGTGTATCATTAGAAATAAAAAGAACCATCTCAGACAGCTAAAACTGCTCTTAAATAAATAACAGCTTTAGTTCCCTGCTAACAGTTTGAGTTGGCCTGCTTTCTGTTGGCTAGCTTTGGTATATTCTTAATATTGCATGAATTAACATGGTCATAATGATCTGTATTAGCAATTTGATAAAATTATTTTCAAACAGGAACATGATTGAGGAAAAGAACATCATTTTGGGGGGTGTGTAATGTGCATGCGATCCCATTTGTAAAGCTCAGGTATTCTTTTACAGGTATTACAACCACACAGGTTAATTTAGTAGCCTAATGTTGGCTGACAACTTGATGGGATTATAGATGGGATTTTCATGACGAAATTATCCATGCCACTGGTCTCTTGTTTTGTAAATGGAATTCTATTGATTATAAGAAAAGTGTCATCAGGGCTTTAAATGGCTTCTTCATCTGTTTCTCGCTCTCACAGCTTTTTCAAGACACGGCAATCGTGAAATGAAGCCCCTGGAATCAATGTCCACATGCCAAAGTCAATTTTCACTTATTATCATCAAAATCCCAGCTATTTTCAGTCAGTTGGAAAATGCCTTCATCAACAAAAAAAGGAGTAGCACATTAGAACTGTGTTGAACATCTTTATTAACACATATCTTAAAAGAAAACAACTAATTTCTTCACATTTGGGCATCAATGGTGAGATGAGACTAAATGAAAGGAGTAAATCTGAGTCTGTCACATTAATCTAGCCAAATTCAACTTCAGCAGCACTCACAGAATATTTGTAAATATGGACTTTCTATCCCAATTTATTTATGAGAACAATAAAGATGTGAGGGGAATGATTTCGCAGCCAACCTCAAACGAACCCAAATCACATTTCCTAACTTAAAATTGTAAATGTAACCCATGCGTCTTTCCAAAGACAGGGCCTCCATTACTGTGGTTAATGCAGGCTGAGTTGCAGGCAGAATAGTCGGAGACAGATTCATCAAACATGAACAAATAAAAGTATCTGCATGGCCAGACACCACAAGAGGTAAGTAAGAAAATATATATTCATATTTTTCATCATTTGGTTGAACACAGAAACCGCATAAAATCAGAAAACGGATATTACAGGTTTTCTCGTTGTTTAGCCAGGGAGGAAAGCCATGCACATCCTAAAATATGTGATCTCATGATCAATTTACTGAGTACATGTTGCCTTAACAGTTGCCACAGTTACCGAACGGCTGTGTGGCTTTCTTCTTTCTCTCAAAGTTAATATTTCGTTCTAAGTGCTCATCTTTTGAAAACGCCTTACAATATATGTGTAGCTGATGCAGCTTGAGAAATGAAGCTAGTGAAATGAAAGAGGCACGACTGACTGAAAGACCCTCAGCTCCCTGTGGTATCTCACTAGTTCTTTTGTGAATACTCACAAACATGTGCATCCTATTGTAGTGTTACCCAACCTTAATTGTGTTATCAGAGGGCTTTGTTTCAGGCAATAAAACCCTGCATTGGTTTTATCTTTTCATCGATGGGTTGACTGCTGTCACGACGACGATGAAAATCCAAAGTTATGGCCTCGTGGTCCTTTTGGTTTGTTTGGATGGGGTTTTTTTTCCAGGGCTGTCAGCTCAGGTCAGGGTGAAGGGGGGCATGGCCACAGCACAGTCAAATGCTGCAGGAGTGGAAAACCGATCAAACCACTCTGTCTTTGAAACTTTCAACAGCATATTGATGCACTGCTGCTGCTGGACACAGTGTACTGTATGTCAGAGGGGAAGCACTTATAAAAACTATTAGAGGTTTTGGCTTCAGTCCATACAGAACTGTGGCGTTCTTTCAGGCTAGACTGGACTACAGCTGCAGATATGCTCAGCTCAAAGATGGGATGCAATCCAAAGTTTAAGAGAAAGGAACAACAGAAGAAATGCCTGCCATAACTCCAGTCTGCATCAAAAGTTGTTATCACACAGGATAACTTGTGCTGCATCTCTTAAAATGACATGTCATCCAAATATATTACAGCAGGTACGGGAAAATGAGACTGAGAGCGTGACCTTGGTACAAGATTTTCTATTACATCCCATTATCAAAGTAAATTAGTCCAGTAAGCCTTTGAAGACCCTTTTCTTGACGTATAATTGATGTTACAAATATAGCCCTGTCATGCTGTCACTTAAGCAGAGATGTGAGCTATCTGTCACAGCACATTTCCTGAAGTTGGATTCAGAGAGGAGAAGCCAGATTGATACAAATAACCACTGCTTCAATAATTTAGGCTCATCGTGGTGAAATGAAGATTGTTCTGTCTTTATGGGGCTGCAGTGAGGCTGATAAGCTGGGATGAATGACAGGATGCATATTTAATGCCTGTACATGATGTTTTTCAATCCAAGCTTTCTACCTTAAGTCATGTTCAAGGATGTTTCGCCCTCTGCTCAGTGAAATGGAATACGTCATTACATAGTGAACAGCTTCATCATGGGGTTGCTTTGGGGCAGTAATTTTCTCACTTCAGATCCACAGCATTGAGTTGGGTCACTATAAATTAACATGCACTAGATTGTTATGGAAGTAGGGAGGCTGACCACTGACATTGCTGCTGGCCTAATCCTTAAATTCAACAGAGGGGGCCATTAATCCA
Source organism: Psettodes erumei (assembly GCA_016785225.1). Lineage (NCBI taxonomy): Eukaryota > Metazoa > Chordata > Actinopteri > Pleuronectiformes > Psettodidae > Psettodes > Psettodes erumei. Next base: position 187,397 of record JAFBJZ010000625.1, on the reverse strand, counting down.
GCTGTGAGGTACTTTACCGGGTGGTAACTAGTATTACTTGGGCACCATGAATAGCGTATCCTTGAGCAAAGCACAAAATTACTTCAGGGGCAATGCACTGCAACACTGCCCCTGCTCACTTTGATATTGTGGTCTGGATATTTTTTTTTGCACGAAGCAGAGGAGGAAAATGCAACTGTCAACTGTTCAGATGAGTTTCGAACTTTGCAACTTCAAATGTAAACGCTTCACTGCTTGATCGTTTTCACACAGATCCTCCTTTTCACAGAACTACGACGTCAGCGGCATGGTTTGCAGGGTGTTTTAACACAAACACAGACACTGAGTGCATTTTTCAAGCAGAGTCACCCGCTGACAGTCTTCTCAAGCTTTACACAAAGAAGAGAAACGAATTCCTGCTGTGTCAGCTCATCGACTCCATAAACGATGTGAAGTCGCATGTGAAGAGACACACCAGGTGTGCTACCTGTGATATGCCAAAAAATGGAAGCAAAGAGGAGGGCAATGCAGCTGTGATGTGCAGATGTGTGAATGGAAGGTGGGAACGTTTATGACGGCAACAATTACTCACATTGTTAATATGGGAGGATAGAAGAGTCATGCACCAGGTACAGAATATCGGTGGTTCATCCTTTGACATTGCACAACATCAATTATTTTTGTGGTGATAAACCAAACTGAAAATAATTAATACATTTTTTAGGGAGTCTGGTCATTTATCAGGAAATACATTGTCATCACATCACTGTAATATTGTCCATCGTCAGACACCTCAGATAAAAAAAGCTTCAGCCATTCCGTGGCCTCAGTGACCCTCATATGAGATTAGTGTTTGTAAACCTTGCATCACCACCCTCTTCTCATCAATTTTCTCACTCATATGAATGGAGAGCGGTGTAAGATAGATATTTGATATTCTCGAAAGAGCGTCTCCTAAACTGACTGCACTACAGTATGATGAAACCTCACATTTTCCGATATAACACCATACAGCCAAATTTAAAAGCTGCTGCCCACCATCGATTTTCCAACCTCATATTCACACATCCCTCAACTTCACAGCTGCATTTCCTCTCTCTTTGCTTTCATTTTATGATGCACAGCAATACCAACCTCCAGTGTCTGTTCACATGCAACTTCATCCTGATTATGGAGTCATCTGCATATTCTTGCACATAAGGAGCCAATAGAGCAGGAGCAAATTTCTCTTCATTAGGAACAAGACCGGGAACAGAACCTGTCTTATAGTAAATGTTTTTCTAAATTAAGTGAATAAAACCAGAAATCATTAAAAGTTGAGGGAAAGTTCGACTTTTTTTGCAGTGTTAGAGCACAGTTGTCATAAGCACATCTAAAAAGTGGTCATTTATTTGTCTTTTTTAGCAGTAAACTGAGCTTGGAAGTTCATTATTACAAGAGCAGTTTGGGTTTTTTATGAGAAAAGCGAGCTTTAAAACAGTTGCGTTAAACTCAAGTCACCATTATTTACATTTTCAAATATTAATATGTTGACTTGTTCAGTTTGACTTTGTGCAAGTTGGCTTGATAGGACTGGAGGAGAATGAGATGGGAATAATAACTCTGTCTTATCACCATGTTCACCTCAGCCCGCCCTTGTCATGCATCTGGGCTCCTCAGCCTATTACTAATTGTACTGTGTACCACGGCCGTCTCTCTGAGAATGAGGTCGCTGCCAGCTGTGGCTCAGCAGCAAGGCGACAAGATTTTCTTGTACAACCGAACATCCAGCTAATCCATCTCCATGTGCCTAAGTTTCTCCTTCGACTACGTGGAAGTTCCAAGAGTTGAAAGCTCGGTCCCATTACCGTGGGCCTCCGAGGACCTGACGCAAAATGAGACAAATTCAAATGGATCCCTTTTTGATGTATGTGCTGCACGTTATATCTCACCACATCTTTCTTAGAGAAATAAGTTGTCACTAGATTCATTAAAATGCATGGATTTCTTCACATTAATCTTATACTATCTGTCTTAGTTTTTCTGTTTTCAGCCTCAAAGGCCATTTCAGTGTGCACTTTGAATATGTATATGAAGCAAAATGGGATCCAAGGAGGACTGTAGTGAAGGATGAAATGACCTACTGTAATGTATCACTTATTTCCTCTGTGCTGCAGTGCCTGCACAGAAACAGACCAAGTATGGGCTGATGGGGCATTCAGATAAAAATCAAAGAACCAAGGTCCATTTCACAACACTGTCCCTCAGGCAGTGGGTGGGGGTGGGTGGGGGGTGCAAAGGTGGGTATATGTAAAGGTGGGGAGGAGACCGGGTTACACTGTGAGTGCAGTGTCCTTGAGCTCTGCTGGGTTACAGCCCTCCGTTGCTAATTACCTGATGGAGACCTGAGGTACTGGAAACACTGACACATTCCAGAGGTAAAAATACCGTTATCATTAGAGAAAACCTGGATAAAGTCAATTCTGTCAAACTGAATCTTGTCATACTGAAACCGTGATCTTGCCTTAAACTTAACCAAAGTGCTTTTGCTTACTACACATACACCGGATGCAAAACCTGGTGTCTGGTGTCTAAATCCAGTACTTTGTGTGCCTGCTAACATTAGTAATTATCATAAACTAAAGCATAAAGTACAGGTGAGACTAATGAAAATATGAAGTTAGTGCTATGTAAACGTAATGTCTTGAAAACAGTTGATCTTGTATTTGACAAGAATCAAAAGTAGTTGAGGCTGTACCAGTGTTACGTACGTCTCTCCATAAAGGGAAAAGGAAACAGTTGCAGCTGATGTGTAAAACTAATTTTTGCTCTGACATGCAGCTTTAAACCCCAGACCCCAGTGGGATGAGTGGCACAGCAGGCTGGATATCTCCAATTCAGTCTCTCCCTCTGTATCAGCTGAACCCCACAGCTTTCCTAAAGCTCCACTTTGCCACGAATTAAGCCTTAATGCGACTCCTCTGTCTATTGATTCGTTAGCCATGCATTTCCTGTCCTGCTTTGATGTCATTGTGGTGTCAGTGTATGGAAGATTCCAGATAAAATTATGGAGGGTTTTAGCTTTTAAGCTTGTTATTTCGGGGGATTATTTGGCCGCAGTTGAATTAACATTTTTATTCTTTTTTTGGCCACAAACTGGATTATGTGACTCTTTTCTGCTGAGGCGATATCGAATGCCCATCACCGATATGCTGCTGCCATGAACCCCCCCCCCACACCACCACAGAGGAGACCAGGGGAGAGCTATGTGTAGAGGATTTCACCAGCTTGGCCTACATGCTCAGCAACACAGTACAAAAAAAATGGGCCTTACTGCCAGGGCTCGTAGCAACATAAAATACATTTGCCAAACATGGCACAAAGAGATCATTATGTATTACAGCATAATATTCACTGATGCTGAAACTACTGAAACTCTTCTCCTCTGTGTGTTCAATATTTCAGAGCATAATTATTACTTATTGATCGGACTAACCCATAGTGTCCTGCTGTTCCAGCGCTCTGTTTTTGAAAGTGGAAAAAATGAGTCTCGGTTTCTACTGACCTGCAGGGACCCTATCACAGCCATGCTGGATAAGAGCTGAACTTCTGGTTCACTGGCTGTGGTCCACTGGTCCCTCTGCAGAGCCCAATGAACTCTGCTTGGGAACAGTGCGAGTGACAGTGCACAGCACAAAAGCACAATACAAACAAAAGGCAGATTAATGGCTAGGATAATCACAACCCAGAGATTTGTCCCTGTTTGTGTTTGTAGTTTCTGACTCAACAATTTCTGCCCTGAATTCAACTTTTTTCTCAAAAGTCACAGACATGACTGTGAGCAGCAGCTCAGTGACGGATTCTCATCTCTGTTCTTATGTGATGCAGCAGCTACAAATCACATTGTCATATAAGCACCAGTGAGCCGCAAAAAAACTGCATTCAACACTGATCCCATCACAAGAAAACTGTTGACTGTTAACGCCATTATTTACTGTCAACATAAAAGGAAGTGTATGGAAATTACTAGGGAAAGAAATGGGAAGGGGTTCTGTAACTTTTCTTGTAGCTGGAGGTAGGATAATCTAAACTCCCTCTTTGCTCTGTTTTGGTCTCTACCAATCCTGAGGGATACATATGGCTAACAATGACTAACAATTTAAGCTCTGCTAAGGCCAGGGGAGCTGCACAGTCAGGTGATAATTAGGTTCATCACTGCGAGCGACACTTCTTACTTTGTGATCCTGTTTCCAAATTTGACACATTCTTATAAAAGTCCTCATTGCAGCAGCTTGAACCAAGATGCACTAACAGTGTTGTATTAATTTAACTATATGTATCTATTTCTTTCTCCTTTGTATATTATTTATCTATTTTGTTGTGGGGCTGCTATTGCAGTTTTGTCCAAGTCATCCGAAGATGTTACAGAATTATATGAATTTAATTTGATAACTGAGAGAGTACGTTTTATGACACCCAAATTATGTTTAATGGAAAGTCTGACCTTTTATAAATGAAAATAAATGTCAGCTGCATCTCAAACGTAAACATAATGGTTCCTGAAATGATGTAACACCTTTATAAGAGCCCATTATCTGCCTTAAAGGCCTATTTATATCTAAAACACAGTTTTTCTGCTGTCCGTTGGTTTTTACTAGATGTATAACATCAATGTCTTTTCATGAAGTCAGCAAGAAGCTGGTCATAGGAGCTGCGTTTTCTGACGCCACTAATGAAACATAAGATGTTGTTTCTGGGTTCCTGATGAGACATTACTCCTTCTCAAACAATTAGCGACGTCCTTTCTCCGAGGCCGCAGTTGTTCTTCCCCCTGAGAACGTCTGGGCCGTGCTCGCTGAAGGACTGTGGGATCTGGTGTCAGGGTCAACAGACAGCACAATGCTGGTATGTCTGTGCTCTATGCAACACGCTTGCTGGCTATTGATAGACGCTTAGTTCACTTGAAGGAGTCAACGGGCTGCCATGAATGCATAATGGAGGGTGCATTTTCCATTCATTACAGCAACAGAGAGCACTGTCTCTGACATAAAACCTCTGACCTTTAAAGGCTATATGATGAGACTGATGGACAACTGCGGCACTAAAGAATGTGATGTACGATTATGTTTTATAACCGTTGTGATAAGAGATCATAAAACAGGCATTATGATAACTTACAGCAGAGATGTAGACTTAATCGAAAGTTTCTTTCATGCTTTGGAACCTGCTAAATAATTGATTTTCAAATCAATCGCGCTTTGCTCACTGAATGCTTCTAAGCGTATGGGATTATGGGTCTCTGACTAAAACCATTTAGTTTTGAAGAAAGCCTTCTCACATATATTTATTCTGGGTTAGGTGTGTGTAGATATATTAACACTCAGTAAGGTGAATAAAATAGACATTAACAGCATAACTACCGAGTTACAGCTCCTGAGCTTATTTTATTTTGGTTGAAAACGCTTCAAACTGAATAGTGCATTTACATATCTGCTATTTTTTACTTTTATTCACATCTATGCAAATCAGATCTTTTTTACCACAAGTTGAATGGAAAACAAACACAAAAGGGGAAAAAATGAAATGTAATAGAATAAGGGAAATGAAAAATGCTGACAAATAGCAAAAATAATTTTCCTTGGGGCAGTGAATAGAGTTCCTGGCATCACCTATAAAACAGTCTTACATCTTCAGTAAAGCGGTAGACAATGGGACTGTAGGTGATGGCTTTATTAAGGCTACAGTCACACATGGTCCTGCTAAGCCTGCTGTCATGGCCTTGTGGGAAATCAAAAATGAAAATCCTATTTCTAAGGTTTCAGGCATAACCTTTCATGCAAACAGAAAGTTGTTGAGGTGATAACTAATGTTCAGAGAAAGATAAAAACAACCTTCTTTTAAGCGGAGCATCTTTTTTTTAGCTACACTCGTGTTGTGATGTGAGGGATGGTAGTATCGGTATGTTTGTTGGTCAGTCACCAGGGACATTGCCAGGTCCACCACTTTGGACCAGTACTTTCAAATATTTCAAAAACTCTTTGATGGACTGCCATGAAATTTGGTGCAGACATTCATGTCCCCCACACAGACATAATGCACTTCCTGCTGCTGTCCTGTGAGAACCATGCATCGCAAAACTTAAACAGTGCTCTTTTCAGATGAACCGATGGGTTTTTAAATGTTCTTCAGGGGCCATGTGAACTTTCTAGATGGATAACAGAAGACTTAATCCTTCAGTTAGCATGAAAAGGTGCGAACGTGCAAAGTAAGATCAAAAAAGAAACACAGTAAGTGGAAGTCCCAAGACACACAAGCCCACACAGCAGCGTTCATTCCCTGCCAGAAAGAAGTGTAACTCCTCACACGTGCTCGCTGAACACCTGCTGTCCTGTTAAAAGTAAAGCGACCTTCGATTACGTTTGTGCATGTTCACACACATGCACACACATCTTACAAATATAAACGGCTGCTGATAACAGCTTGCGTTGGTTATCAGCGCAGGTTCGTCTGATACTGACAACCATCAGTTCACGCCCCTTGTGCCGAATGTCCTTATGTTTTGCCCTCACCGTGCGAATATTTATTCTGCCAGCTTGCGCGACACACTGTGTGAGCGGCATCGAGTGAAAATATGAAACTGTCAAAATGACCTTTTCCCGGGACTCATGGGGACTGCTCTAATTGGCACATTTTATTGTTATCATCTGAGGCAAACAAAAATGTCCTCCTGTGCAAAGCTGAGTCGCCATTTCACAAAGGATGTAAAAAAAAATGCTTTCTGAAATGTCTGGTTTAAAATGAAATATAATATTGTAAGCTGCTCTTTATCGATCCACGTAATGTCTCACAGATAAAAATCCTCATACTGGTTTATTTCACTACTTTGCTTCGAAATGGTACAAGATCAATACCAAAGGAGGAAAATAAACGGTGTGCTTCATGGGTATAATGTGTATTGCTACTGTATAATCGATCTCATCATGCAACACTATAAGAAAGGTCATACCTCAAAAACAGCGAGGCTTCTCCACAATCGTTCAATCAATAATGACATTTTATCCACAGAAATAGAGATGGGAGATGTTTGGGTTTCTACACTGACGCTAGTTAGCCAGGAGTTTAACCTTTAACTGGACAGATGCAAAAACACGCACACATACATCTCCAAAGATTCCTACCCCCAAAAAATTCAAAGCACCCACTGTGATCACAAAGACGGGCCCTGACCTTCCTTCTTTTCACTGCACAGAGACTAACTCTCTTTCTCGTCTGCCCTGAAACAATTTCTGTCACATTTCCAGCTTAGCTATTCTTTACCGCGTGTTTTTCCGTGTTATCTCTTTGCTGGGTCATGTCATGTGCATAATCTTGATTTTGGATCTTGTGTCCTCATTTAGACGGCCTGAGCCTGAGCTCTGAGTTTCCCTTTGCATCGCACCAGATGGACCCACAGATGGACACACGGATGTTCTATTAAACCGTCGTCTCAGTCGGCGGCCGGCGTGTCATGCTTCAGTCTATCATGTCTCTGGGTCGAAATCCCTGAATTAGATTTTTATTTGCCTGTAAATCACGCAGTCATTGTCATGTCATATATGATAAACAATAAAACTGACAGGAGGCAGAGCGTGCCAGAACGCTCTGCAGATATCTGACACCTCTGGCACGCACGGCGCATACCAGCAACAAATGGATCCTCTTTCATTTTAAGGGCTATGCTTCAGATACTTGTTAGTGCATTCGAGCTGTGGAGTATGTTGGGGTGGGGTGAGGGGGGACTCTGACAGGGTCAAGCAACACTCCCTCTCGCCGCTCTCACTGTTTGAGAGATGAGAGACGCCAGAGTCAGATCCCTCTCCTGCCTCCCGCTCCGCTGTGCACAGTTGGCATCCACTGAGTATACGACTGGAGAGATGGGGCTTTCTGACCATCATTATCAGACAAATGTAGCAAGGGCTCAGTCGTGCATTGCAGGGCTATGATAGCTGCTTTTGCTTAGTGCTCAACAGCTTTCATAGCTATCGGCTCGGGACAACCTCGACTTTTCCTGATCACCTACTGAGCAAAAGAGCATCAGAGTGGCCCCAGATCTTAACCTGATAACAGCAATGATTTTTCTTCCTCATGTCTCGCTGCTATGATACAGTCTAGTGGGAGACAGCAGCCAGGCCCCGGGCTGACAGCCCCGCAGCTTCTTTGGCTTTTGTTGCAACCCGATCAGCTCAGATGACAGGATGAGCCTCAAAAAGCATCCCAGACATGTAACCTAAACTACTCTCCCAGCAAACAGAGGGTAGCATGCAGAGCTGTCATCAAAGATACCAGATATTGTATAACACATTTTTTAATCTCTCAAACTGATAATTCAGTGAGGAGGATTTCATGCCGATCCAGGCTGTACAAGTGCTCCAACTGTGAGTCACTGTCAGTGCAATATATATGTGTCGACAGCGTTCGGGATCTTAGGTTAGCATGTCAGTTAGCATGACTTAGCCAAATCATAAAATTCACTTTCACACAGCGCCATTAAACCAAAGACAGACATTTACTGTTTTGTTTGCTTTCATTGACAAAAGACAGGAATTTCAGTACTGCATACGCCCTTAAGCCCAAACCTGCGATTTCATACATCTTACGTCTTAATATCTGCTAGCTCAGTAGTGCTGCGCACTTTGCCAGTTACATCAATATCAGTTAATAACCCAGTCCCTGCTGCGTCTCCAGTTCAATAACCCAACCGCAAACATAAAGGAAAAGTACAACTTGATTTGTGAGCCTACATTATTAACGGGGCTGGCTGAATCATACTTCGGGTCAAAATGCACATCTAAATATTTGCACTGCTCTACCTGATCAACAGACATGAAATATTTCACAATGAATTGCTCCTGAATAGAGGGAAAGACAGCTGCTGCCGCCGCTGCAGAGAGTCTTCCCGCAGTCTCTCCATTATCAGAAGGCAGAGCGTTGCTGCTGTGTCTGACAGATGAGTGGGACTTTGAGTGCTTAACTGGCTCATAGACACAAAGTTTCATTGACAATCTGAGTACAACGACTTGCTCGACGAACAAGGCATTGGTGGTGCTGACAGTCTGATCGGTGTGGGGGGTGGAGGGTGGAGGGGGGGGGGCTGCAGGGAGAAGAAAAAAAGGGAAGATAAAGAGAGAGAGAGAGAGAGCAGGGAGAGGAAAAAGAAGGCGACTGACATGTTTGTGTGACATCTTTGTTGCTCACTTGCTTCTGATCCTCTCGCTGTTGCTCTGCAGATGATGATGATGAAACTTCGTCAGCATCATCACATCACAAGTTTCTGCAGCCCTCGCCGTTTTTGGAGCAACAGGGGAACACTGACGCGCCTGCTTATATCCGCTCCCAGCGAGGAAAGCCCCCCCCGTCACGACTGCCGTCTCAACGATACTGCACACATCACCTCTGCAAACCTCTGGTTCAGTTCTTGTGAAGCATAAAACCACTCAAACATGTACGCACAGTCATAACGATTCAAGAGTGCTGAACAAACAGCAAGGCTGATATAGATATAATACTGTAAAGGGGTTATGAAATACTCTTTGTCGCCGCTCTCGTGCCACTGCGTGCCACGGAATTGACTCAGAGGTTGAGATCCTTTGAGATACCATAAGACAATAATAAGTTGGAATACGCTCACACTTCAGTTACTCCACTGTATCTGCACCTTTATTACTCCCGCAGGGCAGTGCAAAGTCATTTTTTGCAGCTCAGCAGAAACTTCCCTGCATTTTACTGCTCTTTATGACTATGAATCTATAGGTACCATAGGGTTGTATTAGCACAATACGGATATACACAAATAATACTCAAATTTGCAAAAGCAGTTTTTAAAGATTATAAAGATCTGGTTCTACCATTAAAGAACCAATACATTAGAGATGAAACAATAATTCATTTAATTGATAAATCAATTGACAGAAAATAAATCTACAACAATTTTTGCTGATCAAAGAATTGTTAATGTCATTTTTCAGGCAAGAATTGTAAACGGAGCCCAAGATGATGTTATCAAACAGTTTGACCAACCAATGGCCCAAAAGCCAAAGACGTCCAGCTCGCTGTGACATGAGTCACATTTAAGCAAAAAATCATTACATTTGAAAAGTTGGGACAGTGGGATTTTTGTTTGAGAAAAATCGCTCAGACAATTTATGGATTACCAAATAGTTGCGGATTCATTTTCTGCCATAGCCTAATTGATAATTGATCCTTAGTTGCAGCCCCACAACTCCTGCATAACAAGTTGAGAAACTTTAAGTGTGTATGCAATACAACATTTCAGTACAACACCTCTGGAACAGAAAGCTGTGTTTCCATGTTCTGTATAATTTTATCGTGAACTATAATAGTGAGACTAAGTGAACTGATTTGCCACATTGTCGTTAGCTGGCCAGGATGCATGATGCAGCAACCAACCTATTCTAATCAGGGACATTTATATGCTGAAACAATCTGCAGAAAAGAAAATAAAAGACTGTAATATTTCTACAACTGCTCTGAACCCAGCTTGTGGGCTCAGCCAGAATACCCAAGCCACGCTGCAGGCACAATATGCCACAATGAGGCAGAGCCAAATAGTTTGTCTAAACTGGCTTCACTGAGAAAAATGGAGGTTAACAGTAAAAAGGCTGTTATATTTTGACCTCCATTCAATAAAAGGACCAAGGATTTGCCAATTAAGTGGCCTTGGCATATGAGGATCTGAGGACAATGTCTTTACACTTTCTCCCCTCTGGCGCATCACGCGAAACACACTTCCAAACACATTGATCTTGCCTCACAGGGGAGGCTTTACGGTACCTGCTTCCCAATTACTCGCATAGGCTTATTCCTCTGACACAGTCTCAGGGAAAACACAGTGGATTGGCTGCCGGTCATGACAGAAAAGCTTAGTGGAGGTAAATTTGTGGGCACAGACGGGAGAGCTGCCAGCTTCCAAACACCATGACTGCGCAGCACTCGGCGAGAGGAAGATTTACCGTCTACAGGCCTCCGCGTGTTTGCGCTGTCTCCAGTGGCTGACTGAAGACCTTGCTCGCCCAACAAAAACACTGTCAGAGATAGCCCAGCCAGGCATGAAATTGATTTTGTATTAACAAACAAGGGGATCTGTTTCTCCCATGCTGTTAATCAAATCATTTCGAGGAATGAGGGGAAGATGAGAGTAAAATCATTAACTTCCAACAGTAAATCAGGTTCACTGCCAACCTGTTGTCCCATTAACCCTGAAACCTGTTCAATAGCTAATTAAGGCAATTACTTCAGGCATGACACGCCAGTTAATCATGAATGACTAGCCCATTTATAGTGGTGGCTTCATTACCATTGGCAGCACTCACTGATGCCCCCCCTCCCATTTGCCACACACGCACAGAAAATACTCAGGGTAAACGTGACAGTTGGTCTGTCTCCCACCCGCTCCCCATTTACAGGGCTATTACTGGAATGGACGGAGGAATGACAAAACGCGTGCACGGCAAGCTGAGTGCTTAGGTTTCGTGATGCTCCAGCTGCCGTCATCATACATCAGTGTTACTGAGCTTCAAAGTTTTTTAGCGTTGACTGCTTTTTTTTAACGTTTTGTGACATTTAATGTCTTCAACAGTCTGAGAGAAGAGAGAAGACAGGAAATGAGACAGAAGGTAATGTTTCTGGTCGGACATAAACTGCGGACATTGTCTTTTATGGCGAGCGCCTTAACTCCTAAACCACTATGCTAAACAAATAATAACTAAACAGCTACAATGCTCAGTACACAAGAAGACAATGCAGTGCATGCTCTGAGAAATGTATTGAGGATACTTTTTAAAAAGGCGGAAAAGCTTTGGGCCAGATGTTTTGCTCGAGCTCTCCGTCTCTGGCTTTCCTGATCTGTCCACGGTGCTGAACAAGACTTCACCCGTGTGATCGGTTTGGTCTGACACCTTCCTTGCCAGCAGTTCCATTCCATCTCGCTTGAGGGACTGAGTCTGACAGACAGGGGCGCTGAGGGAGGCCCCTTGTAGTGAACTGTCCTGAGTGGGAGTATTGATTTTCCCCCGTTTGTCTCCCTCCCGACTGCTGCAAGGTGGAGGCGAGCTGCAATAACTCCCTCAGGCCCCGTGGACTGCCCCCCCAAACCCCACAGGCAACGCTGTAAGCCTGTTTCTATATGTGCTTGGGCGTCTGCTCCATTCAAGCTGGTCAGAGGCCACTCGTCCTCACGCTGTTAAATGTCACTCTCTCCCCTCGACTGCACATCAATAACAGGTGCTGGCACTGCAGGACACCCCCTCTCGGTTGTCCCATTTTCCATTTGCAGCCATGAATACAAATTTCTGGATGACCTACCACTCTTGTAAAGACGAGGGGGAATTTCATTCTGCTGCTGTTCTGCTGAGCTGAAAACTCCAAATGTTGGGCGACATTAAGAAAAAAAAAAGCTGTACTGCATATTTCCCTTTAGCTGTCGTATTAAAAAAAAGAAAAAAAGAAAAAAAAGCCAAAAGCTCACCTCAAATTCACGGCGCTCGGGTAGTTCTGACTTTGATCTACTTTCACCACACAACACAGCAGACAAGTTTATGGCTGTGGCTGCGTGCAGTGCAGTGTGTTAATTAAAACCAGCGGCAGTTACCCTCGCTTAGATGCTGTTTGTCTTCACAACACGACAAAACACAGCCGCTCATCAAAGCTGTGGCATCTGTTTGCTCAAAGTTATAGAGCATCGGTGCAAAGGTGCCGAGGGACTGTGATTCTGGCGCCTTTCCCTTTAAACAATTACACCAGAAGCTTGGAACCAGCCTGACCTTAACTGGTCGCACTTTACATTTCAACGGAAATGTCACACTGATATATCATGCGCTGAGACTCCCTGTGGACCGTCTTGTCGTCTGCGGTGAAGCATTTACACCACAAGCGACAAATAGCATTGGATTACATGCGTGGAGAGTAACAAGCATTAGGTGATGGTAGTTAGCAGGAAACGTCCATCCAGCAGGAACCAGTGGCCTCGTAGTTCAAATAACACACTGGTCTGATCAAAAATGTAGCTGTGGGTGAACATCAACCCAAACAGACTCAAAGGAACCAAAGCGGAGTGTATCAGCGGTTTCGAAAGTTTTAGCCAATTACAAAAATTAGTGTGCTGCTGACTACCTTCATAAAAAAATAATCATAAGCGAACAGCGCCTCGATGATTGTAGCTTTTAGGACATAACAAGCATATACTTCACCTACTACTCAGAAGAAAAGAAGAGCCCAAAGATGCCTTATTTTCACAACCCAACCTCCCGCTGGGAAAACCATTACCGTGGCTCAAGTCAGATGTTACAGCACGGGTACAGGAGAACGTTATGTTGAGCTGTGAGGATGAGTTTATAGAGATGGTGGGTGGGGGGCGGGATGGGGTTGGATTACTCTGTACCACGGACACTGTATTTCTCCAGTTTACCTTGCAGTCATCATAATGAAAGATACAACCTCCGGCAGCACCTGAAGCAAGTCCACCAACCGTGCGGCCACTTATGCTGTTTTAACAATGGGCTTTCTAAGTTATGAACACCTAGGGCCAAAGCCGGACGTCTGCACTTCCTGCTGGTACACCAACACCACAGGGCTGTGACATTGGATCGAGCAAAAAATAAATAAAAAATACAACTCAGGGTTTTCCAAGGACTTATCCTAAAGTCTCTTTAAACCTCTCTGTTCTTTGCCTCTTACTTTTTGTTCGGAACATCCCCTCGCTCACACAGAAAATGGATGTGGTAGCATTCAGCGCTGCTGCTTTTTCGCCGCCCTGGATGGATTGCATGTAAGCGATGAGATTGGTTTCCGTGTTTTCCCCGTGGGCCGAAGCCTTTGGTGTTTGGTGATAAATGCCTCCTGTGTGGTAATACAGTGTGATTAACGGACACAGCCCGGAGCCCGGTGCCTCCTCTCCCTCCCCACCACACCTGAATCAATCATCTACATGGAAAGGCCACAGTCTTGAGCTGGAGCAGCTGCCTGGAGCTCAGCTCTCTGCTCTCTCACTTTGGGAGAGAGCGGAGATGGCTGCGGGACTCACTTTGAGACACGGTAAATACTAACAGATGAAGAACAGGCGGGCGTTTGCCGCGCTGACTGTTTGCTCGTGCTTACGTTGTATGTCCTTTCAAAGACGTGCGCAAGCCTTGCGGTTTACAATAATCACAAAGAAAAACATACATTTTCAGCTGGATGTTGGTCTGACATTGAGGGTTATAGGATTGATGGGGCCACATTTCAAGCCAATAATTGCCTGTGCCTATACCCTGGATGCATCTTTTAAATCTCTTTTCATACTGTGAAGAGAAAAGTATGAAACGTGGCCAGAAATTACTGCACTGTCACAGTGGGACAGCTTGGAAAATTGGATATCAATTTTTCCCTTCTTTTTAATTAATTTCCTGTCTTTAAATGAAACATTTTAGTTTAGTAAATAAGTAACCCGGTAAATGAAATAATGTCACATCACAAAGATATGTTAAATGCATAATTTGTCAAACCTTATAATTGTTACACCTACGCTCTAAACATCCACAGACTTAATATATCCCTTGTTGTAATTCAGAACGAGGTCCGATTTAACTCGACACATGGCTCCTCAGTGAGCAGCCCGACATGATCAAATTTGCGATTATGACCAAAAAAAGGAGGAAAAAAAAGGCTGCAGCAGCAGTTTTACAAATAGCCGTGAAACCATATCATTGGAGGGGAGATTATGGCAGTGGCATGAGCAGTCAAATCAATCCCTGAGTATTTCTGTGCAAGTCGATAGAGGATCCAGGTTCGGCCCATTAGTCATGTTGGCACCCAGCACTGCGTTTCCAAGCCTGAAACGACCCTGCAACTTCTCTGCACGTTGCTGATGCCAAGCTCTCAACACACCTCGGCTTTTTCGATGTACTGGTATTTATAGGTACGCGAGAACTAGGATCAATGCTAATTTATGTCATTCGTCGTTAATATGTATGGGTTTGTTCTCCATCTTGAAATATTTAACAAAGAAGTAATCTGCTTCTTGATGGCATTGAGAGGAAGAAGCCATCTGCCTATAATTCATGTGTGCCGCTCCAAACGAAGCACTCAAAGACACTTAATATTGTTCCTCCCTCTGTAAGTTATTATGATTCACGGGCATGCCTGGCATTACAAGTGAAGCGAGTGCCTCCAGTGTTAGGACGATTTCCTTCCACCGCCCTCGAAGAGAGAGTAAATAAATTCACAGCTCCGATTCCAAACATGAGAGGAGAGGCTGGCGCAGAATGATGAATGAAGCAGAGTTCACTCTCTCCATTGCCGAATGAGGACTGATGAGAAGTTGACTGATCCCAGGATTTGCGAGTGGGCTCTAAAGCTCTGCTTTATAACCAATTGTATGGCACCTCGAGAGGACCGACTCACACCGAGGGACCCCGTCTTCCTATGATGAGGTTGATGTGCTGTGTCACAACACGTGCTGGGACATAATGCTATTTGTTCCACACTGGCACCACTGTGATGCTGCAAGATGTTCTACTCTACTCTCTAGTGCTGTACTGTTGTTAGGACAGATTTTCAATCCATACTTATTATACTGTGGCCTGGTATCCAATTTATACTGCAATATTGTTGGTGGGTGTGAACAGAAACCGATCTAAAAGGTGAGAATCCTTTTCCTGTGGGAAATAATCTACTGTTTAGTCACCCTAACATATAACAAAACACACCACAGTTGATGCTTTCTGTCTCTGTAAACTGCAGAAGAGGTTACAATATCTAACGGTTGCATAAAAGTCAAGTCAAATGGGTTACAGATAGTCTGGAATTCCTAAATTCTAAAAAGTTATGATGTAATCTAAAGGTGTTTTGTGTATACTTTAACTTTATATTGAATTACTCATTGAACAAAAAACAAGTATCTATCCAGAATTATGTACACTGATGATGAAATAGCTATGATAATTTAGCAAAATTAAACAGGAACAAGCACCTATTTATAAATGCATGAAATTTAACAGGCAATCTGGACTGCAATCTGTTCAGCGAGATTATTCAAATATCTCTCTGACTGATGCAGCAGCAGCAGCAGCAGCAGCTCGGGGAAGATGCAGAGGGCACCAGCAGCAGAAAGATGTTATTGATTGGCCATATTTTATGGATTACCTGTTGATTATTTACACGCCAGAAGACGTTGGATTGGCAAACTCTGGCAGCGCAAGATTAGCCCGTGTGAAGGTGACTCCACCTGTGCTTACACTTTAAGTGTGCCAGGTGCTCAGTCAACCTCTGAATCCAAATTGGGGAGTGGTGTGAGGCGGGCCTCCTCAGCGGGCCTCCCTACAGTATAACTTACCTGTCACCAGCTCGCCCCAGATAAGGATAGATGACCTTTCTCCAGGTTGTTATAATAAATCAACTCTAGAGGCAGTTATTCCTGGCTCTGTCCCCTGGTCAGGTCTTACAGGTATCAATTGAGAAATAACACAGCCAGGCACCTCTGCTGGCATTTTCTGCATCGCCGTTTGATACGTCAATCTGTCAACTACAGAAGCATGTATGAACAACACACCGGCACACACACAGGCGAGGCAAAATTTTCTCATGAATTTATAGGGAGGCTAACCAGATCTGGCTTATTTATATGGCAGTTGAACATTTTTCTCATCTCTGCTTTCCGAGAAGGGATTCTATGTACCAAAAAATACAAAGTAAGCTCTTATTAAAACATAAAGCACGTGTTCTTCTGTCGTACAGAGTCTGAAACTAACATCGAAAGCTAAAGTGGTTAAACGAGCTAACGACAAATGCCTTAGAACAAAGGTATAAAGCCAACAATCAGTCTTCAAAGCAATTTTCATGAACTTGCTGATCAAGCAGCTCCCGATCAACAAACACTGAAGAATTTATGGTAAATATCTCCAAGTTTTTCACATTTTCTTTTTTTATGGACTGTTTTAGTACAGAAGTAGAATGTTCTTTTCTCAATTAGAGGGAAAACAGAGCCAAAGTTAATTGCCCCTCTGATAACAGGAGCATTTGTGCGGCTCAGCCACCAAACAGGCCTCACGGGGACATTAAACACAGAATCTTTGAATTGCTGCGCCAGCTGACTCATTCTCATCACACTGATGACTACATTTAACTGGAGCCGTATGAGGTGCTCTGCCTCTCCTCTTTTTACTTTAGTCTAGGGGGCGATCTAATGCGGATCAAAAGCTGACTGCGAAGTCGGAGTTCAGCTCCGTGACAGCACATCTGGGATCTGAGTGTTTATGATGGCACACAGTTCAGAATTAGCACAGGGTAATTAGCTACCATACGTGATGGTGGGGGTCAAATGAATCTTCATGGTGCCATTGGTTTAAGGGAGAAAACTGAAAATGTGCCATAGAAATAAAGTTTTAAAAAAATGCTCTACGCTGCAGTGCCTGATACAACAAGGCCTTTTCTCACCTCAGAAAGATTTCATTCTACCCAAGCTGGCTTCCAGAAAACTGTGACTGGTGCTCCCGGGACCAAGCCAGCCACTTGACCAAATGCCATGCTTTAATCACACTGTAAGAGCTGAATCAGGCAATTGGAAATTCATATTTGCCAGACCAGCAAATATTTGACAGCAGCAGAGAAGCTGCAAGCCCAGTCTGGGCTAGCTGCACGGCTTTCATTAACTAGAGTGGCTTTTAGAAAAGGACGCTGAGCTCCATCCATACTGCATCTTGAAAATGTCCCAAGCCAAATATTCATTACAGCTCATACACATGCAAAGCTTTTCCTCTTTCCCAACTGGTAATAATGCAATGGCCTGTAAGGGCACAGTTATTCAATCAGTGCACAGTGAACAATAATGTGTGAGGACACCCCAGGAGTCCCCGTTTGGTGCATCATGTATCATGCAGCAGATTTCTGCATAGAACTGGGGCACTAATCCCCTTCCAAACAGAGGAGACATCACATGGCAAAAAAGAAAGAAAAAAAAGCCCTTCTAAAAGTCAACTTCTGAAAACTGGGTACACATTCCCATGAAGTAATTTCCATCTTCACTCAAATAAGCATTGTGTGATAAAATAAGAATCACAGAGAAAACCCCAGAGATTCTAGTCACTGGTGAATGTTATTATAACTCATAGGTCCTACAGTTTGTCGCATAATCTGAACACAGTTTCTCTGAAGCTAATCAGCGTGCAACTCTTGTAGTAATTTCCTTTTTTCAAATGCTTGAAATAGCCCTTACGATGTTTCATTCAACCCTGCACAGATCATCATTAATTTGGAGTCACTTGATGAATATGAGTCCAATAATCACTCCCTTTTAGCTCTGTTTTTGGTCTCCACCGACACCTCAAGAATACATCAAATGTTTATCTTGTAAATGCTTTAATGTAAGTCTGGCTGGCTGCTGTTTGGTGGTATGCGGGTAGCATACAATGGGTTTTTCAGACCTTTTTGGCTGAAAACAGCTGCCGGCTGTGTCTGGAAACAAGGCTGACAAGCATGGAGTGAAAGAAAACAAAAGTTGCAGGCTATAAAATGAATACAATGAGCCGAAAGCTGCTATAAAGCACCGTAGAACTGAGGGGAACTAGGTGATAAATCTCTGGTTTCATTATACCATGATTATACATGGTCTTGTTATCCACAGCTAATATAAAAATATTGACTGGAGTGTCTTTACCATGCATTTTAAAACAACCCCCCAAATAAATTAATAAATTAATCTCTTCTGTTTAATCCAGGAATTATCACTGCCTTGCTAAAATACTAAAAGTAAAAAATGTATGTAGCATGTACTTAAACAGCTACTACAGAGGAGAAACTTCCGGAATTTTATTTCATTGCTCCTCCCCCTGAGACTTCATCTGTTTGATAAGGTATGAATCCCCTTATCAAGTATTAATGTCTGAGCCCTCACCAACACTACCAGATATTTAAATTAAGCCTCACCTCATCTTCTTCCCCTCACCCCTACACTGTAATATCTGCTTCAAAATATTCTCTTGTCAACTAAGCCTTAGACTTTCCGCCAGGAAAGTGGCACAAATCTCTCTCCACATTTTCTTTGCCATTGTCTAATTTGAATCACACTCAAGAACCTTCCCGCACTGTTTCATTTTCTCTGCCATGGCGGTGAACAAGTGTTTGGTATATGCTGTTGCACTCTCTGCAGAGGTAACACTTCATTATCAAACCAACTGGACGACTGCTCAGGCCTGCCAGCAATGACGATTTGAATTAATGACACATGAAAAGCAATATCCGCACCCTGGAAGTCCAAGGCCTGCAAGGGCACTCTCAGCTCCACACATAATAAACATCCCATCTTTGTGATGAGCACTTTGCCTCCTGCGTCTAAAAATACGACCAGAACTGTAAATCTGCTCAACTTTTCCTCCTTTGGGTTCATCTGTGTCTGGAGGGCTTCCATTTTCCTGCTGCTTGGCCATGTCTCATTGAGGTCTGGCAATTTCACTTTCTGACTATGAGCAGGAGGTTTCAGGCCCACGCACGCGAAAGGTCTAAGTGCATAAATGTGACAAGACAATATATCAATTTACTTGTATAATGTAATTAATTAAAGTTTCAAATTCCTGCTAATCTCTGTAGTCTTGTAGACAGCTAAGCAACACATTTCCAATACTGATGAGATGTTTTACAAAAAACTATGAATTGAGACTTGTAATACTTGAATTTCTCGGAGGAAATGTAAGACCATCTATACAATTTCAAGAGAACTGGGCAGACTCTCAGCTGAATGTTGACAGCAACAATATGAGTTGCACAAACTCACACTGACAATTTCCACAGAATAAGTAGCTATATAGCTTATAAAATTGTGTCATTATATCCAAGAGACCTCATGAATAAAGAATGATTCCATGCGAGCACATCAAGTATTTCTATCCATCATCCAAACTCTAAGACTAAGTAACTATTAATAGTAATAGTGGAGACCTCATAACACACAAACGTTTCCATCACCTTGAAAAAGACTGACCGACCGCTACTGTATACAGTGCATGCCCAATATAAAGCAGCCTTGAACAGCTCTACATCTCAGAACTGTTGAGCTCAACAAGCTCCAATATAATGATGCAAGATGCAAAGCAAGACAAAACCAAAATCACTGATAATCATCATAATCACAAATGTTATTGTAATATTAACCTATTTCTGTTCTTTTCTTTCTTCTCTTTTTACTCTGGCACACAGTATAGACAGCTTTTGACAAGCCCTTTCCTTCCTCACACAGTCCACATGGCATAAAAACCTGCAGGACACTGTGATGTGAACGTCCAGAATCACAGCAGAGGACATCCTCTGTCATCGCTTTATGGGCATGTCTCTCTTCTCTCTCTCTCTCTCTCGCCGTTTCATCAGAGGGGAACAGTCAAGATCGTCCATATTTCACTCGTGTTCCGGCTTTGGTCTCTTCCTACTTCTGAACTGAACATTCATTATGCATGAGCAACAAGAAAGTTGCTAATGAAGATTTTATAATTGATAAAAACTGCAACATCAGCATATGCATATGAAATTACCATGAGGCCACAGTTAAAAGGGAAGGAACTAAGATAACATGAAAAGGAGGGAAAAAGCGGTACACCCTGTCTAAAAATGGCTAAAACCTAAATGTATGTACATTAATTTCATTGCTTTGAATATTGTTTACATCTCACTGTGGGTGTTTAGGGTCTTTATACAAATCCGAAATGAATGTACCTGCTAAATACATAGAAAGTGGATGAGACAGGAAGACAAAAAAGAAAAGAAAAAAGACCGGGCCTCCGAGCACAAAAGCAAGCATAAAAGCAAATCAATCCTTAATTCGTGTGTTGGCTGCCTCAGCTATGTGTATTGATGTCTCTCTTGTTTGCGCTTTCAGACCAAACTCAAATTTCTGACAACACATAATGGCAAATTGCGTTTAGGACTGGAACTGGCGGCACAGAAACAAGGATGAGCCGCTTGTTTGCCATCGCTAACTCAAAAATTAGAGGCATGCATTCTGAAAAGACTGCTCCAATCACATGCTGACTGTGGAGAACACCCACATCCTGTGGATGTTGAAGCTTTGCACAAGGATGAGTCATCTACAGTAATATTAAGTGCATCTGCATATGATGTAGCTGTATATCCTTATAATTCACTTTTATTAGTTTTAATATTATACATAACAATAATATTTTACTATTCGCATGTGTAGTGTCTTTCAATTGATTGATTTATCCACTTCCATCCAAATGTCAAAACATCTAATTGGATGAAGATGACTGGATGAAATTAGAAGTAGAAAGTGTTGCTCAAAATATTGTGTCAGCTGATGTGTGATTAAAAGTTATGGACCTGGTCATGGCAAGCTTCTTTGTATGATTTTCCTTGTACCTTTCCTTTCCTTTTTTTAATGAAATCAATTGATTCAAAGAATCAACGGGAAGAAAATGCTTTTATGCCTGACAGATCAGGAGTTATGGTGGACCTGGAAACCTGAACCTAATCATTTTTCTCTGATTGATTTGATGCACAAAAAATAAATATGAGTCCCTGTAAGAATACAAATTCATGAGTAATGGGTTCAGACTATTCGAACTCAACAAAGATCTGCATCATAAATGTTTAGTGATACACTGCTTTGTAACAGTGGAAGGAAGAGGAGAAATTTGAACTCAATCTAAATCAGTTTGCCACCTATTCAAGGCTGGACCATTAAATGTCACTAAAATACCACACAGAGAAATTTGGAAGGCAAAATGAACTTGATTCGGCCGACAAACCTTGTCTCGACTCGCTTCTATTGGCTCATACTGTAACCGATACAGCTACTGTCAACAGCGGAGTGGCAATTTTTGCAACAAGAACGATGACCCCTAATTTAATTTCCTTGTGTATCGACAAAACATCCAGTTTTCAGTGCAAGTCATCCCCAACTGAAAGCTCTGATTTTCTCTTCGACAACATATTCGAAAGAGCTGCGAATAATTAGAGCTACGAGGAAGAGCGCGGGGAAATGAGAAGCGCTGCTACAATCAGCGGGTACTTGTTTTTCTCCATCTCCCCCAGATTGTTAACTTTAAAACAAACCAGACTCACACTCTGAGCACTAAGTGGATGTTGTACAGAGGTCTGTGTTGCATCAGCTGAAGCTGCCATTCTTTGTCTCAGCCCTGTTTATGCTTCCCATGCTGCCTCTCTCTCCTGTCATACTGCACCTACCCAGCAGATGTCCCTGGACCTATCTACCACCTACTCACCTGTTTGCAAATCCCAATCACTGCGATGCACACCTGTTCCACATCCTCCTCATCTGTACTTACAGCCCTTTTTCTCGCTGGTCAGTCGCCAGATTGTTTGATCATGTGTCAGAATGTTTCCCCTTTGTGCGGATCGTGCTCTCTGTCACCAAAGCAAAGCCGGTCTACCTCCTTCATTTCACCAAAGTAACTTCGCTGCACCAGTCTGCCTGTTTGTCTGCACTGGGCACCTCCCCGCCCATGCTCCCGCCACCAGCCCTGTTATGTGCAGGCATGAATGTTTTTGTGTTCTGGTTGAGTGACCTCAATGCGCCTTCTTATTGTCTCTGATGAAGGCTTCATGTGGCTCTTCTGTTAACAACACTTGTGTGGAATAATATCTTACATGTTCTTTTTTAGTCGCAATTGTTTGATGCGGCGGGTATTTGTTCATTTACAGTTCTGTGATTTTTAAACTAAAATGATAATGATGACATTCATACAACAATAATTGGACAGCCTTAAGTCTACCACAGTGGATTTATTCAAGGTGCATTCCCATGCCTCACTAGAGACTTCAGGCTGTATGTTTTATAATCACATTTCCTCGCCTAAGACCTGAAGCTGTAACAATAAAGCAGCATTGCTGTTGGTTTCTCTTTTTTTTTTTTTAAATCTCAATGACATTTCTGAACTGCACAAGGATGGAGACCGCCGGTAAAATATTGCAGTGAGAAACAGAACAAGCTCATTCTCGATTTAATGGAAAGCAACATCAAATGATTCTCTGATACTGACCTACAACCTTCCCCTACACATGATTCAGGCAGTCCTTGGTTTATGCATTGGTAAAAAGGTACATTTTGAAAATCAGATCCTTGTTTTGAGACCCCGTGTCACGCTGAATATACTTACACCAGTTACTCCCAACAAGGCAGCTGAATAATAAACATGCAATAATTTTTGCAGCTCTCTTCAGTACAGGCCTCTCAAATTGCCCGGGAGGGAAACAACCTGCTCAACAAGCTATATTCATTCAGCAGACAATGATAATACCGCGACACTCTCCACAAAGCAACTTAAGAGTGCAGCACTTAAAGGTATGTTTCGCCAAAAAAAAAAAGTCCCTGAAGCGAGCCAGCCTACCTGCTCCACTTCTCTTTTGACTGACAGCACGCTCCAGAGGAGCCTGCGCTGTAGGACACACACACTGATCCGGTCTGACACGCCTGACCTTTCCCGGGCCGCACGGCTGGCTCGCCCGTGCTGTGCGCCCTGCCCGGCTGAAAAGGCCATACAATGTCATGCAGGCGGTGCCATCGTAGCCCACCTCGCCCCCACCCCTTCTCACTGCCACTTCAAGAGCTGGCAGGGCGGCTGCATGGGACTGCGGAAAGACAGCCTCTCAATCTGAGAGGCTCTCAACCGCATAACAAGGGCATGCCATCTGAATTTGGCAGTGATATATGATTGTTATTCCACCATTGCACCCTTAGGTGGAGTAAAGATTTTTGTAACAAGTGGATTATTGCGTTTTTAATACAAATGGGGCATTTTACTGTGCGAGGGTCCTTTTTCTTCATTGTGACCTTACACCATTAAAGACATTTTAATTACGGCATTGCTCATACAAAAATGATTATGTAGATGAAATTTGCATAATGCTTTTAGCCATCGCACTTAGTAACTGTGCCGTGCACAGTGGATGGTTGTTGAGGGGGTCTAACATAGTGTGTCTTCCAGCAGTCTCGGTCGAGGCAGAATAATCTCAGAATAGATGCTGCGGGAGCTCACTGAAGAACAAGGGATGAGAGAACTGTAAGTGCAGAATAGACGCTGCAGCTGTGAAATGAAGAGCTGTCGCATCCAGTGAGCACTTTCCCTGAGTAAAGGAAACGCTTGGTACAGCAGAAATAAATCATGTGCTCATGTACGGTTGCATTTTTTTCAAAACTGAGAAGGAAATTGTCTGTTGATCAAAAAGCCAGCAAGTGTGACAAGATTTTTGGTCGGTTCCTTTTCTATATGATGACTTGTGCAAGTATCTGAGGACACATAACTCGCTAATGGACTTTAAATATGCTCGATTCATGAGTGGGCGACAGTGTAATGCAATTTTACAAGGCAGTGAGTCCAGAAACAGCAACTGGGTAAAAAAAAATACATACATCCATTCGGCTGAGTGAAAACACACACACTCACACACACAAAAATATATTGCTGATGCACTGAGTTCATCACAATGAACCCTCCACGGTAATTGTACTGCGTCTCTGTTATGGAGCAATTGCAAATATGTTTCTACTGCAATCATAACTGGAAAAATATATACATCATGAATTTCAAAATATGTTTTCTGCTTTGCTTTTTCTCTCAGATAATCATCTACCAAACACTTCTCGGAATAATTTGAACCCCTGAAACGAAATGCCATCAAATACTTGTATGTGCAGCAGTAGTGAACAACATTTTTTTTTTCTTTCAGGTGGTGCAAGTACAGCTTTTGAACCAGTGACAATAAAAAAAGAACACTTCAACCGTGTTCTCACAAAACACTGTAATTTCTTCTGCAAAATGGTTCTGTACAGCTGTTTAATGGCACAGCTGGGGGGAGCATAACAGCAGCAGCACAGCTGGAAAGGAACAAGATCACTGTGAAAGAGATGATGTGAACACGAAATCGGCTGGCAATTTATATAGGGGTCAAGCTAATTAAAAGATTACGGTTAATGCTGTTTTAGTAGTTTATACCATTACACAATATGCCCAGTCTCACATACTTAATGCATAGACGCCCACCCATCACAAATGACTGACTGATGGGTGAATGATTGGTTGCAGGTATTTTTCATTTTACAATATGTGGCCTATCAGTTATGGAACAGTAAATGTCTAATATTGTTCCTGAATTCCTGACTTGACTCTAGTGCATTTCCCAAAGGGGGGGGGGGGCAGTGAGAACCCTCCTCATGCCATCCTGTGCGCATTCAATCTCTGCTCACTTTGTGGTTCCAGTCTGCAAATAATTTAATACATTACAAAATAAAAGTTACATGTGGAATGCATTAAGGGTCCGCAGTCATCTGGGGGCCACAGAGCATGTGTAATGCATGTCTGTTTGAACACAAACGCCCTGTGACAGCGGTGGTACAATATGGGGACCACAGAGCTTGTTATTTAATGCCTGTTTATACACACAGGACACACACACACGGACAAGAAAAAAACACACATGGACTCGACACATGTACCCTACCTTTTATTTCTCTGGGCCTCCTTCTTATCCATAATAACGGGGACACAGTTCGTTAGTTCGGTCCAGTCCGCGTGCAGTCCGCAGCTCCAGCCGGTAGAGAACCGGGAGAAGAGCCAGGACTCCTCTTTCCCCGGCCGGTGACATGTGCATTTCTTCTGCCCCGGCTTGCAGTCGCACGGCTGCTCCAGGCGAATATTCCTCACCAGGTGCCTCCCGAAAGTGGTTCCCCCGGTCTTCTGGATGTGCAGAAACACGATCACGTCGTCCCCCTTGATGTTGAACTCCACGTGTCTGTCAAGGTCTCTTTCGGTGAAGTTGAATTTTGACGGCAGCTTCGGGGGGCTGTCGTCCTCCAGGTCTTGATCTCTGTAGAAATCATCGTTGTCCTGGTACGGGCTGGAGAGCAGGCTCACCCCCTTTAATTTCTCCCCAGTCTTAAAGTGGCACGAATTGCTGCCAGCGGGACATATGTACTGATAACCTATCATAACAAAAAGGACGGCTAAAATGGGAACCAAGATGAGCTTACTGGATCTATCATCCATTATATCAAGATAGTGTCTTCATTCCATTACTGTGAATAAGAAGTAGCACCCACGGGATCAATATTCCTCCATGCCTCAGGTAGATTAAAGGTGCGTTTGATTTAAGTGCCTCATGGTGATCAAATCACACCCTCCGAAGAGACATGATCGGGACAGAAGGACAGGTCAACCTCTTGGTTTCTGAAATGTTGCACGCCGTCTGCACTGCGCTGGAAATCTTGTCCAAAGTCAAGAGTCATGGCATTAAAATGTTTGGCTGTCCAACTTCTGAAGCCGGTGAAGAGCTGCATCCGTGCCGACTACTCCCATGCTCCATGTCAAGTTCAAACTGAGGAAGGAAAGGAGGAGAAATTTTAGTTGGATTCTTTGCAATATGTATATTCTTTCCTTCTGATCCTTGTCTAAATCGCGACGCGATTCATTTCGACTTATTTCAGTATGCTTCGGACTGCTGGGCTGGATCCTCCGGCAGCATCCCACAGCATCCTCCGCGGGTTGAGGCGGTCTGAATGACTGTGCTGAAGCAGGGCTTTTGAGAGGATGCTGCTGCATCCGATCCGGAAAAAAAAAATGCGTTATGCTTTCGTCGTGGTTGGACTGGGATAGCTCCACAGCCCTTCCATCCCATAATCTTGTTGAACGCGACACAGTGCAAAGCCAGACACTGAACTGAGTCAACGTGAGGGATTTAACCATACATAAAATAGGCTATCAATTCCTCTGTAACTTTTTGGAAGGGCATTCATTGAGGCTTAAAGATATATGATCCTTCATGATGCAGCCTAAGGTTGCCAATGTTGACACTATATAGCTTTTCACCCCCATTCGGATGTTATCGCTCTCGTATCTGCTCAAACCAGTGCTGTTGAGAACCAATTAAAAGTGGAACAGCTGTCTTTTCTCTGCAGCAGTAATGGTTGAATTCACACATACTGCAACTATGGGCAATAAAAATGTATTAATCTAATAATAATAAAACGCTGATCTATCTATCTTAAATGTAGGCAGTTCTGTAAATGCTGTGTTATAAATTCATTAGTATTTAAAATGTCACTAGTAACCCAACTGCCAAAATACCATGTTTTGAACCCTTAGGAAAAACTCCCCCCTTAAAGAAATCCCAGGAAGACTGAGGATGAGGGATCAGACAGATATGCACTATACAGTCTTGAGTGTACAGAATAGTAAAACTACTGTATAGATATATTGTATATATACTATATATACTATATATAGATAGTTTGTAATATTAAGTCTGACACTGCAATGCTTCCCTTTTAATATTCAGGCAACTGATTAATTGACAGAAAGACAAATCGATTAATTATTATTATTATTATTATTATATTATTATTATTATTATTATTATTATAGAGATAGATAAAGTCTGTTTAGTACTTTGCAGCATTAATTAGTGCCATAGTGCTGGAGGTCAGAGATATAAAATGATGAAAGCAGGATTTGGAGCCAGTTCATTTGGAGAGTTTATTTACCAATAATGATCAATCACTGGGTTATGTAGGAATAAATAAATAAAATTAATTGCAGTGAAAATATAAATAAAAACGTAATTTCCAACACGTGTTTCACAGGGTAAAATTTGATGCAAATCCTTGGAAGACACTTATTCAACTCATTTATAACTCACTTCATAAGCGTTTACCGTGGTACACCAAATTCCTAAGGGAATTATTTCCCATATTTGATCAACCCATAACGTTCCCTGATCAAAGCATGAATGACAAAACTGTGAAATATTGCTTGTATAATATATCCCAACTATTGCAGATAAAGTGCCCGTGTGGACTGACATTGTGATGACATACAAAAGTTCACGTTTAAAGAAGTTACTTGTGGAAGTTGGCCAACACAACTCGCTCCAAGATTTTAATGGGAAAAGCGTCGGAGCTCCAGCGTCGGTCTCTTTAGCTGTCTGCCGCCATGCCGGAGCAAATTCGCACTTTACCACCGGCTTTTATTACATTTTACGTCGGCTGTCACTCGCAAGGTTAGTGCAAACGAGGCCGCTAATCATCCCCCAAAACAATCAGACGCGGTGGGTTATTTGTTATTCGCACGTCGTTTCAGACGCGACTCACAGTCAGCGGGAGCCACCCCTGATAAACCGGCAGCTTGCTAACGGTACGGGTTAATAGTTAGCTGCCCAAAAATACCTACCTGAAGTCCTTCGCTTTGTAAGGAAGTGGCCAGCATCACTAACGGGTGAGGGATATATTATTGGAAACGTATAAACCAACAGCCACGTATTTCTAATGACGTGCTTATTGGTGGCGAGGAGTATTTGCAGGCTAAATTGTAGTAAGTGTAGTTTAACGTATTCACCCACGGCTAGGCTGTTTATGCTACAGCTAAAGTGAACTTCAGTTTGATTCACGTTTATTTACGTGAAGCGACGTGGGGTCGAGCTAACGTGTCAGTGCGATTTTTCTCATTGTGCTTCTTGTGCAACGTCGAGCCAGTGAGTTTGTGTGTGTGTGTGTGTGTGTGTTGACTTGCAGTAGCTACGTGGCAGCGACCGGCACCTCTCAGAGGGGCAGGGGGAACGGGCGCTCACCCCGCTGGTTTTTCTGCTCCCCGCGGGTTCGTGACACGTCGCGACGGAGATCATGAGGACTTTTATCGCGCTGTCGCTGCTGCTGCTGCTCCTGCACATGCACCAAGTCACATCGGCACCCAAAGGAGTAGCTGCCAGTCTGAAAGCCAAGTGGAGCATGACGCCTTTCCTCCTGGAGACAAGGTAGTCGTCGTTCTTTGACATGCATTCAATCAAATCTGCAAGAAACAGGGCCGTAGCCACCACATTACTATGACACCCCCTCTCACACACATGCACCCTCATTCATGGGTGCTTTGTCCAATGAGGTCGAGAGGGTTGGTTGATTTTCTTTTTCCTGTAGTGATAAGTGTCTTCAATGAAAAGTGTGGGTTGTCCAGAGTAACACTGGCATTGTTTCTGGAAAGAGGTGTTGCTGTCTCTAAATGGTTTTAATTTGCTCCTGTACCACAAACTAAATATCATTTGCCTCTTTTAGTATTGGGGAAAGTACAGATGAAATCTATCTATCTGCCTGGATACCACCAGAAAAAAGAAAGAAGAATGTCCGTTAAATTAAATTCATTTGTTTGGTTTTTTAATGTGGGTGAAGCAGTGCTTTAACTTACTTTGTGTGGGGAAAAGTTCAGCTCTGCAAAGTACTGCGAGGTGTGTTTCATGTTTGTGTTGAATTCATGGTAAAGGAAACGCTGAAAATCCTGTCCATGTGTAAGAATAGCTTTGCAACTATACGGTAGCTCATAGGCTTAGTGGATTAAAATGTGTTTTCGCGATCAGCCCTACTATTTGTTGCCTTATTTTTATTATGTTCTTCAGTGATTTAGATCTGTCCCATGATCACAGTAATGCCACTACTGCAGATATTACTTTACAGCAATACGGAAAACTCCCTTTAATGATCCATCTAACACGGTGGAAATAAATATGTGAAATTTTATTGAAAGTAAAATGTGTGTGTGCAGTTTTTGATGATACAAGGTTCTGAAATGTGAGAATTCACTTCCTCTTCTCGGACTTACATTATTTGCACATACACTATTTCTGGTGTTACCAGCCATTTGGGTTATCAGCATACATGTTTATTTGGTGTGTGTATATGAAATTATTTTGATTGCAACCCTGTAAGGCCTCTGTAGTAGGTTTTTGCGGCTGGGTGGTCAGAAAAATGTTACTTATATACATACTGTGGTTACATACTAATGCTGACTAATGCTTTCATTTTCTCACATGCAGCGAGTTTATTGCAGAAGATGGGAATGAGAAATTCTGGCAGTTCGTTGACACCGTGAAAGAGCTCAATGTATACAAGCAAGGAGGTATGTTGTCTGAAACCAAGTCCTTACTTCAGTCCTGATAACAGATCTGGAATAATTTACCATCATGCCAGGTGTGCCTCTCTTTTAAAACTATTCCAAATGTTGACGTGTCTTGCAGAGTCTGTGCGCTCATACTACAACTTGATCATTAAGAAGGCCGGCCAGTTCCTCACAGATCTCCAAGTTAATCTGC
Source organism: Psettodes erumei (assembly GCA_016785225.1). Taxonomy (NCBI): domain Eukaryota; kingdom Metazoa; phylum Chordata; class Actinopteri; order Pleuronectiformes; family Psettodidae; genus Psettodes; species Psettodes erumei. The sequence goes on along the minus strand of JAFBJZ010000625.1, from coordinate 157,316 downwards.
TCAAATTCGCTCTGGCCCTACGATCCTACTCACCAGCTGTTCATGCATCCCAGCAGGTACGCCCTGATCACAACAGTATGAATTTAAATGTTAGAAAACCAAGGTCTGTTTCTTGCTTGGCTGGTTACGCTGTCTGTTTGCCCTAATCATCAGGATGCTTTGAAGGCTTTGCTTTTCTCTTTGGTTTCTTGCAGAATTAAAATGAAAAGATTATTGTCTGTAATTGATCAAATGAGGAACATGAGTCGGCATCGGTGCTTTTTGTATTACTCTCAGATGCATTTATCAACATCCTTATATACAAAAAAAAATCCATATTCTGCCTAAACATTCAGTCATAAAAATGCCTTGAATAAAGTTCAAATCTGGCCATGTCATAATGTGAACGAAACTGATAACAGCTCAATCTGACATTTCACTTTCACTTCAGTCTGTGTTAGGTTGTCATAGTTATCTTCCAGGTCTGTCAAACTCATTTATACTACAGGAGGAGGCGAAGAAAAAAAAAAAAAAAGCCAGAAAAGGGAAGGAAGGACAGAAATGACAGGGAGTAGATGGTTCATGTGAGTCCACGACATCACAATCTTATATAAGAAGTTAACAGCTTAGAATTTTCATTTCTGCAATAGTTCTCAACTTACTGTACACCCTGTACAGTCGTCATGTACTGTGCATTCATTGTGTTGAGACACTTGTTGCTAGTGTACATTTTATATCACTGTAAGTAGAGGGAATACATAAAAGGTACATGCTGAGAAACCCACAAAAAGAGACTTTCTATTGAGAATGGTTTTGTTTATATAACATGAGATTTAAATACAACTCAGTTTGCTGTAGACTAAATCTGAGTTAAATATTGAGTGGCTGTATTTCAGTTTCAGTGCACTCTGTGTCCACAATCCCTTAGCCTTTTGATCGTCCTGCTTTCAGCAGTGATAAGGAGAAATCTCATTTTGGTGACAGTGATGCATTGTGATGATGAATTTCTTTCATTTAAAAATGTGTTAAATATTTGAGTGAGTAATGGCCTTTTGCAGGTGAAACGAAGTGCCGTGCCGCACATTGTAAATTGGTGTAATGATTGCTGGAGAGGACGGAGAATAAATCAATCAGGTTTCAGATTTAACTGATTAACTCCGGCCCCCGTTAGAAGAGTGAGGGGGTGGGTACGGGACTCTGTAATTGGGCTCTTGCCACGTTGTATTTTTCTTTTATCCAAACTGCACCACATTGCTGTCATCGCGCGCATTTTAATGCGTTCGACACTTATTGGAGGAAAACACCAGATCCCGGCAGCATTAGTGTCACGTTGTTGCCAATATGTTCCGTGTTTCATTTTTTTTTTTTTGTCTTAACAGATAGCCAGTGATGAGCCTCCGCCTGAGGCTTGCCCTGCCTTTGTCTCTGTCCATGGTCAGCATAGCTGCCGCACCAAGGACATCAAGAAGCTCCTGAAGGCAGCTGCAGGCAGGTAAAATGAATTGTCGCCATCTCCCTCCTCGTGGATAAACTGATCCTGTGGAGCAGAACAAGATAAAGAATTTATTTAATTGCGTTGTTAAAATTTCATGCTTTGACGCTGTCGCTGACATGTCTGGGATGAATGTAAAAAAAAATGTTTTTGATACATATTATTTCTGGAATGTCTCCTTTCAAACGGGTTGCAGGCCAAAACCGTATTTAAACAAGAATGACCACACATATCCAGGCGTCAGTAAAACAGACGTGCCAGTTGTGATCCTCTACGCGGAGATTGGAACCAAGAAGTTCTCCTCCTTTCACAAGGTGCTGACTGAGAGAGCTCAAGAGGGCACACTCGTGTATGTGCTGCGGCATTTTGTAGCGGTGAGTAGCAACGGTTCCGCACTCATTTTAACATAACGTTTCACTGATAACACTGATTGACTTTTCTGCGGCTGATAAGTGGTTCTAAAGGATGAGGCTTGTAATATTCTCTGTTTATCTTATTGTCAGCAAGTCCCATGAAAGGCTCAAAGTCAACAATAAATCTTTCCTTGTGTTAAAGGTCTTTAAAAAGCTTATAATGTTTCATCTTAATAAGAATAGCACTGTTGCAGTGATACAACAGTCATTCATTCGTCCTATTTTTAGTGAAATGCCCTCAAAAGCAAGGATCATCAAATGTGATGGGTTGAAGTGACCGCATTACTCGCTGGTGTTCAAGAGAAGAATTTACAGATTCCTGAAATCTTATCTGAAAAACTCAAAAACCGTCTGCGATACAGATGCTTTTTGAATGAGTAAAAGGTGCTTTTCTTTAAGACGTGTGTTTTGAGGGGTGGGAGAAAAAAAAGCAGAGTGTAGGTGTGAAAGTCCTGTTTGTGTCTGTGAAAGACCGAGGCGGCGCTTTGAATGTGGGTGACATGAGTGTCAAGGTGGAATGTCAGTGAATCTGTTGCTGTACGTGGCGTTCCATGTGCTTTTTGTTCCCACAGGCAAAATGATTTAAAGCTTATAATATTCACTGGCTAAAATATTCAGCGCTCCTCTTCGGTTGGTTTCAAATGTTTGTCAGTGAAAACTGCAAACGTGTTTGCTCGCACGTTAGCAAAGGGTGAGACGGAGGCAGCCAATTATGGGGTGTCCACTTCATTTTGGCCATGTAATGTATATAATTATAGGCAGGAAGCATCCCCTAAGTGATGCATATAGTCTTTTTTTATTTTTGTACATGTAAATAAACTCTTCTCTCTTTTACATTCAAGCCATCGCTCTGTTTCTCACTGTCGCAGGATCCAAAACCTCAAAAGATGCTCCTGTCAGGCTACGGTGTGGAGTTGGCCATCAAAAGCACAGAATACAAAGCTGTGGATGACACCAAAGTAAAAGGTTAGTTGGTGACTTATCAAACACGTGCTCGACCTGACCGTGTCCAAGACGTTCAACACAAATCTTTGTGCGCCGTAGATTCAAAGACGGTGGTCAGTACAGACGATGATGATAATGATGAAGTCCAAGGATTCTTTTTTGGAACATTGAAGTAAGTAGCTAAATTTTCTAAAAAAAAAAAAATCATATATTTTTTTGTTATCTCCTGCTGCGCACCTCGTGCTCTGTGGGCTTTGATGAAGAGATAAATAGCCTCATATTTGGATTATCCTCTTTTCTTTGACCCCTTTTTAAGGAAATCTCATCCTGAACTGCAGGACCAACTCGTTGAGCTTCACAAACATCTTCTGGAGAGCACCAATGACATGGCTCCTCTGAAAGTTTGGGAAATGCAAGGTACCCGTTTCCTTTGTCAGTTGTTCAGCGATTGTAAGAATAATTGAAGTAATTTTAGCAACCCATTGTGTTTAAAGGCATTTAATATAATATGATTTGACTGCTTTGCCTGGTTTTATTTTTCAAAACATAATGTGCGTGCTGTAAAGATATAAATGTTGATGATTCCATTATTGGATCTCCGCAGATTTAAGTTTCCAAGCAGCTGCCACAATCCTGTCTGTGCCAAAGTTTGATGCTTTGAAGCTCATGCGAGACCTCAGCCAGAACTTTCCAAGCAAAGCCAGGTAAGAAAATTCCTCTCCTTTTCTCTCTCTGGCTGAGTAGCCAACAAATCACATTTGGTATTGGATTTTTTTTTTTAGCCCTACTTTGTGTTAGAATGTGTGTATCCATCCACAGCAAATGCCGGTATTTAGTTGTGCCTGAACGTGAACGCTAAACTTATGGGGTTTTTTTGTTTGTTTTTTTAAAAAATAAAACCCACATGTTTGAGAATTATTTCTTTTCCCTGTGACACCTATTACCTCCACAATAAATACATCTATTGTGCAGAGATCCAATCAGCTTTTTGATGCTTGCTTATTCTGGCTCAGGCAGCTTGTAATAACACCAAAAAGTGCTGAGTAAGAGTTGGTTGTTTACAGGGAATTGACTGCAAACCCACAGGTTTTTGGAGATTAAAACTGGCATTTTACAGCCGGCTGGGGATATGGTAAAAGCTGATGGTGACTGTACATGTTTTACTGTTCCCACAGATCACTGACAAGAGTGGCCGTAAAACAGGAAATGAGAAAAGAAATTGAGGAGAACCAAAAGGTACGATATCATAAGCAGCATTCCCACACGATAGTGCAGGAGGGTTTCTTTGATAACATCCTTAGCCATAGCGCAACTTTTATTTTAGAGAGTGAGTTTCTAATCTGTATCTGAAATAAATTCCATAGCAATATCAAACCTGACATTTCATTCTTACTTGTCTGTCATTCTTGGCGCACTTGATCTTTTCTGCTTACTACTGTGGTCTCTGTGCACTTTCTTCCTTGAAAGAACAGACATTAAAGTTGGAATCGCTCATTTAGGGCTTTTGACATTCAGCTAATACTTTGAGCTTGTTCTTTCAGCATCTCAGTGAGACTGTTGGTGTTCACCCAGGAGACGGGGAGCTTTTCATCAATGGGTTGCACATTGATCTGGACGTTCACAACCCTTTCAGGTAGGAACTCAGCAGGAGGGCACAGTGGTCTGCCTGCGCTCCCCAGAAAGCCTCTGACCTATGCATCAACTCAGTAATCCCGTTGCGACGAGATCAGAGTTGGCTGCATTTCAAAGCTGCCGCCACACCAGCTAATGTGCGTATAGAAAATAACTCTTGATTTTGCATTTGCAGCATTTTGGACATCCTCAGGGGAGAGGCCCGGGTCTTGGAGGGGCTTCATAACCTCGGCATAAAAGGAGAACATCAGGGCAAGTTGCTAAGGTTACCTATGAACGCGGTGGATGACAGCTATGCCTTAGATATCAGACATCCAGCTATAATGGTGAGTCTTTTCCACAAGAAATATTCACCTGGCCCAGATACACACTGCAGGTGTTTGGTTTTTTTTCCCTCCTTTGTGTACTTACACCAGAGTACGAATTAGTTGATCAGTCGTCAAGCTGTAGCAACAGTCTCAAGCCTGCCAGAAACCTCAATTAATAACCTGGAAGCTCGCCAAGAAACGATATCATATTAGGAACTCGCAGCTTTTCATTTTGGCCTCTCTGGCCAATTTAATATTCTAGGTAGTATAAAAATGCCACAGAAATGGCGATATTAAGCCTGACTGCATCCAACCCAAATGTCATCTCAACTTGCATTTCTCCCTCTCAAGACTGTGTATAATCTATAGAGTATCATGATGCGAGGGAGACAAGAGAGCAGCATGTACGAAGGAGTCTGCTAGCCAAGCAAATGTTTACACCGTGGGGAGGTTTGGGAGTTAGAAAGACCACTGTTCCATATCTAATCGCCCTCTCTGATGCCTAATAGTAGAGCTTTATAACAAGCGCACGTTAATGCGCACACAAACGGCTTGCAACATATTTCCCTCCACCGAAATGTAAACGAGAAAGAAATTATTCCTTCAAAAGTTACCAGCCAGGTTTAGCCAGCATTTATCACTGGCTCCATAACATGAATTGATTTTGATAATGCAGCCACACCCATCAATTCAGCCTTTCCAGCACTGGGTACTCAGCTTCTGTGAATCTTTGAAAGGGAAAGTTTGGAAATGCCTTCCTGCTGCATCAGTGTATCAGTAAAGCAAAGTCCTACATATGTTCTTCATAGGTTCAAAAAATGTGTTGTTCTTTTTCTTATCAATATTGTCATTATTTTGTGTGACATCTTCTGCAGTTTTTGAATTATTGCAGTATAAGTTTTAGGCTCTTTTCTGACAGTTTTTGAGCTTGTAGTAGAACGGGTGTCTGTTGGAGCAGCCAGAGTGGGTGACATCACTCCCACTCCAACTCCAGCTCTTCTTCTTTTCACAAAAGTTTTTCACTTCAGCTTTGTCGTTCCCCTGCCGTTCTCACGGTGGGACTCCTTAAGCGATAAGATTTATGGTTTTTGAAAAGTCAGACCCTCAGCAACAGGAGGTCGCCTCATCTACTCCATTACCTTGTATGTTCAACGGGCTTGTCTCTGTCCACAAAACCACAAAATATGGAGATTTTAAAAACTGTTATATCTCAGTCCCCTGCTATCCACACATGGCGCATGTACGTCTTCAGCCATTATGAAGAAATATTAGCAATATGAGCTTCTTTTACGCTCGGTTTACTTCTGCCTTTCTCCCTCTGTTTGAACTGTGGCCTGTACATAACCATGGCAACCTCTCCGAGTGCAGGCACACACGGCCGATTCCGATCAGCTGGTTAGACACCGTCTCTTCGTCCCACTTAAAACCGCTTCTCCGCACAGGTTCAAGGCAGCACTCCCACTGCGGTCTCTTCAGAAACTGCATTTGTGGTTTCTTTTTATCCTTTACCTTGCAGTGGATGAATGACATTGAGAATGACCCGATGTACCGCAGCTGGCCAACAGGTGTGCAGGAGCTCCTCAGAGCCACCTTTCCCGGTGTCATCCGGCAGATCCGACGCAATTTCTTCAACCTGGTGAGTTGACGGCAAATAGGGGCTGGAGGACGGTCTTTGTTGTTGTGCGGTCGTTATGTTGACTCGACAGAACCTCCCCCCCGTGGTGCACATGACACTTCTGCAATACTCGGGTAGATGTCACGTTGTGTGGTGTTTTTGATCTCATAACATTTCAGCTGGCATAGATCGACTGACACGCACAAGAGCACACAGCAGATCTGCAATACTTAATATTGCCTAACATTATCAAAGCAGCTTGAGACAGTGTATTCTCCTGTCTGATTAAATCTTTTTTTTTTTTGTTAGGTGCTCTTCCTCGATCCTTTACAAGAAGAAAGCGTTGAGCTGGTGAAACTAGCGGAGCTTTTCTACAAGCATAAGATTCCCCTGAGGTTGGTGCTGTTATTTCTCTCACCTTCCACAGCCGTTTATGTGGCCCGCTCTTGGTATTTATAATCTTTACCAGGCAGGGATTCTCATTTTACCTGCAAATTGAATACTTGTTTTGGCCCTCCTTTTTTTTCCCTATAGAATTGGATTTGTGTTTGTTGTCAACACCAAGGATGAGATTGATGGCTTCTCGGATGCTGGGGTGGGATTTTACAGACTACTGAATTACATTGCAGACGAGTACGATTTATCCCAGGCTCTGATGTCCATGGTCTCAGTAAGTATATCACCACTGTTCTTTTGGCGAGCACGTCTTGATGAATAACTGAAGTCGTTTTGTCATACGAGCCCTGGACACTGTCCGCAGTATCAGGTTAGGGCATTGTCTGTTGTCTGGAGTTCCCCCTTTCACACATGTAGCCAGACATAGTCCCAGCTGCTGGATGCACACTGTTTTGGTTTAGATGAGGGGTGGTGTCTGTGTAGAGCACGCAGGTGGTGGGACAGGAGACAAAAAGCAGGCAGCAGAGTATTCCTCTGGCTCAGCGCCAGTCACTTGATAGAAACGTCATCAGCGGGTACCCGCTCGCTCTTTGTGATTTCTCAAACCAATGATCTGCTCCATTTACGTATCGGCTCAATCCGACATTCTAACGACCTTGCATTAAAGAGCCGGTGGAGTAAAGTCTGTTTTAATGTTCCATCCAACTGATTTGGGCGTTTGCGTTGTTGCGTACGTAGCTCCTGCGGGCAGTGTCTAGATAAATTTAGGGTTGCAGTACGTGTGTAAAAGAATTTTGAAGTGCGCTTCTCATCAGCTCATATCTCTTTGTGCCTTGGAAGTCAATTGTTTTATTGTGCAACATGCTATCCCATGGTTCGAGATATTGTTGGACTAGATGAGTCGGTGGGATTTTGCTTCTGGTATCAGCTCTTCAAACAGAGCTGGAAATTATTGACGGTGGCAGATCTGAAGACAGCGACGATCAAATCTGATGTGACTTGCCACTCTCTTGCAGCTGTACAGCAAAGTAGATGTAGGGGAGACGCTGTCTGTTGATACACTTTCTGCTCACCTGAAGAGAAAATTCCCTAAAGCCAGTGCCGAGAGGATTCTCGGTGTAGACTCAGAGTATGACGACAGAAGAAAGGTAGGAAAATTAAATGGTTTGTCTTTGGGTGAATTGGAAATAAGGATCACTAGTTAATAAAAAAAAATGTTTTTTTTCTTTTTTCTTTGCTCCAGGATGGTGCCTTGTTCTACAAAAAGAGTGGCCTGGGCGCTCTACCCCTGGCTTTATTCAATGGAGTACCCCTCAACCCGGACGAGATGGACCCGGACGAGCTTGAGACCGTCATCCTGCAGCGCATAATGGACACCACCACTGCCTTCCAGAGAGCTGTCTTTATGGTACGACCACATCTGCACGGAAAGAGACATTAAGGATAATGCATGAGCAGAAGAAAACGATCGCTAAAAAACTGTACCGGTGCATGCGTGCGATGTAGACACTCTGAGTAAATGCGCCTGACTGCACGTTGACCGTTCAGATGTAGGTCGTCCTCAGGAGCCAACACATCCTCATGGATTGATGTTCTCAGTGATATAGCTCTCACCTGTTCCTGTCCTTTTTTTGCCCACAGGGCCAGTTAACTGAAGGCTCAGATGTGGTGGACTACCTAATGGGGCAGGCCAACGTGGTTCCCAGGATGAACCCGCTTATTCTAAGCACCGATCGAAAGCACCTCGACTTCACCGCCACGCCAGGTGACCTGCGCCGCTCCTCTTACACCGTCCCTGTATTGATTCGCCGTCTGTGTTCCCGTCGTGTTTTTACTTTGCCTGTCTTGCTCTGCAGTTGTGGATGACTGGGAGGACGCAACAATGTTTTCTTTCTTGGACATCAGAGACAAGACGGCTGTGGTGGCTAAGAGAATGAAGTACTTTACAAATAGCGGTAAGACGTTACTTGCAATTTCATGCCTAGCCGTCCCAGCTAAACACAATTTCAGATGAATGCCCGCCATGTCATTTTCACTAACACAGCGACTTGCAGCAGTATAAATAACTTATTCAAGCATTTGCGGCTTGTCATCTAAAGTGGAACAGCTATTGTGCCGTTTGCTTGTTGGAAATTTGTGAAACAAGCAGTGTCTAAACAAAAACAAATCCTACACTGCTTTACTGATCTATGAAAGTGTGAAATTGACCTTTTGTTAAGGCAGACAAGCTGCGCCCACAGCAAGAAAATTGCTGGGTGTGCTTACTGGCTCTCATCCAGCAGTCTAAATGGTCATCAGAGCTGCATTTCGCAGCTCAGACCCACAGCGTAGGCGTCTCAGTGAGGCTGAGGAGGCTGATTGCCATCCTGCCTCTGACCAGCCGACTGCCTGCTTTCCTGACTGACTGACTGGCTGGCTTGGGGGAACATAACTGTGACAGGTGGCGCAATTCTCCTCTAATATACTCGGCTCACACCAGATGCCTGGTTCACCTCTCACACAGACTGTAATGTTCTCTGCCTCATTTTGCCTCTCGCTTTCATCTGATTGTCAGCGTGTGACCAGGGTGAGGACCGCCTTTTAAGGGAAAACTAGCTCTAGCTAACTCTCAAAAGGCCACGGGAGAGAGATTGGAGCATCTTTAGGACGCGGCGGACTGAGATATTCGCCGCGTGAACGTGCAGGAGGCGGATCCGCAGCGCCTCCGTCACCCTTTCGCGTCAAGATGGAGCAAAAAACTCAGGGGACTGTTTCAGTTGAAATCCATGCCACAAAGAATTCAGGCTGTTCTTGCGACAAAGGGGCTCCGCTGGGGTTATGGAGGTGTACCTGCCCACTGAGTGTGTATAAGTTATTGGAAAAATCCAGTAACCTTCAACAAACTCCAGGGCAGCAGCTTATTTTTTTTTTTTCAGCTTTTTATGTACCCGTCATTGGTTAGAATGTACTGTAGCAGGATTTTTAAATCAAATGCAGTGTGATATGTGTTTAATGTACACCAGAGTGTATGCTCTTCTTTATCTTAGATGAAGATGGGATGAGCACTGTCACCATGTGGATAGTCGGAGATTTAGAGAAGGTTTCGGGGCGAAAGCTGTTGCTCAATGCTCTGAAACATTTGGTGAGTACGGCCACCTCTCTCCCCCCAGTCCATTATCCCGTGACTTAGTCTGTGTCGTCTTGACAATGCATCACAAGACTTAAATCCCTGCAAGTAATGAATGGCGACTCGATCAATGCCATTTTTCACAGTGGCCTGTCTTTGTCCCAAATCTTGCCCTCAATCTCCTTACGGCTGCAAAACTTGTCCACTGATAAAGCCGTGCCTCGCATACAAGCATAACATTAAGATGGTTAGAAAATGATTATGTTGACAGGTCCTTTTTTTTCTTTTTTACCAAAATTAAGTACATTTACAGATAAATTTTCTGCTGTGTGATCTCACAAAATTCTTCAATACCGATACCTCTAAAATGAAATAGTCTCTGATACACTACAGGTGAATTAGACGTAATATAGCAAGCGAGCATTTTCTGTTTGTCGTGGGGAGGGGGAAAAAAAAAGAAGATTATTTTCTGGTGGAATAAGTTAAATGGTAGAAACCTTTTTCTGCTCCCTGTAAGCGCTCAACACTCTCTCCTCCCAGCGCTCTTCCTCTGTGACACCTTCACTTTCTGGAAATATGAGAATCTGTGATATTTGTGTGAATTATATCACTGCTGTGTGTGTGTGTGTGTGTGTGTGTGTGTGTGTGTGCAGAAGGCCAGTCCCGGAGTGCGTGTGGGGGTGATAGATAACCCCAGTGGAAAGCCCAGGGACGATAACACTGTGCTGTACAGGGCTATCTGGGCCTCTTTCCTCACCCAGAAGAATAAAGCGACGGCAGAGTTTGTGCAAGAACTCCTGAAAGAGGAAAGCAGCCGGCTCCTCCAGCAGGGGACTAAGATGAAGGACTTTCTGATGCAGGTAAAGGAAGAATTAAGGAATTCCTTTTTTATTTTTTTCTTTCTTTCTCTTTTGTTAGAGTAGTATTCAAGTATTGCCAAATGTAGACTTCTTCTTGTAAGGCTGCTTATGTTTAGTCAAGTATTTTTTGAACCATTTGATTAATAATGCATCAGTCTCTTCCAACACTGCCTTGGTACAGAGGGTTTGGAAGTTGCTTTAACTTTCCGAGCTTCACTTACTTCCAAGAAAGGAAAGCTGTAATTTAACCAGTTTCTTAATCCCTGGGGGAAAAAAGACCTGAAGTTTGAATGAATTTCCGTTTTGGTGGATCTACACCTTTTTTTGCTCAGGACACTACTTGCTTTTGTACCATGTGAGGTTACGCACTGGACTTGAGTTGCTGAAATTTCAGTGGCGCTGTCTGAAGTACCTGGCAATTCGAGGTACTTTATCTCTGTGATGCAAAATCCTATAAATCCAATGTGCCCATTAAACAGTCAGGCCCATTGATTTGCAACACTGCATGCAATGGACTAATACAACTACAGATATTAAAGGGATAGCTGTCTAAGTGTAAATAGTTCAGCAAAGGATCCAGGGCTGATTTATATCGTCTTGTTGTGTAACGTGTCTTTATATTCGATGCCCTGAGAAATACACGGGACTACAGTTGAAGAGTTACTGGTTTGATTCTGCGATTGTAGGGGTTTCCCTCCCAAATGTGTCCGAGAAAGATGTATCTTTGCCAAATGGGAGGAAGGTTACTTTGCATTTTGATATAAGTGATTAAATTGTAGCCAGAATTGATGCGCATTGTTGTAAAAGGCCTGATGTAAGCCTCTGCAGACATTTGTCTGCCCCTAATTTCTTGATTTAAGAGCACGCTCCGAGAATAATGTGCTCAACTTCTCTTTCCTCTGCTCAACATCTGCTAACAGAGCATGCTCCACAGCCTGTGGACACAAAGGCAAGCGGCACGAGGCGCGCTCTCCGATTCTTAACGTAAACGGACCTGCTGGAAGCCCGGTCTCTAGGACCTGATGAATAGCCGAGATCCCGCTCGCCCCTTCCTGTTGTTGCGTACACCAGAAGTGTTCAGCCAAGCCTGACCATCACTCTGCTGCTGTAAGCAGTCTACAAGCACCAGGGTTCTCCACACTGTAGTGTGCTGTATCAGCCCACGCAGCATTGCACAGAAGGCAGCACATTCTCGGGCACTAATCAACAAATCAGCTGACAGGAGAGCTCTCATCTCTCCCATCAGGATAAGTCGTAGAGCACAGGTTACATTTGGGGACCGGCCATAACAAACCACCCTGCAGTTACACCAGCCTTAAACAATGGGAAGACAATGGGCTGGAAATAGCAATGGAAAGATAGGTAGGAGGTGGCTGTGTGAGTTGAGACCCAGAGTCGAGGGATATGAGTTTATTATTGGCTGCCAGACAGACTTGCTGACTGGATTGTGCTGACATTATTGGTATTTCACCTGTTCTCCCGAGGAGTAAAATGTTAGAGAAACTAATAACTTGACTCCATAAACCCGCCACACTCCCACACCTAATTTGTTACAGACAAAAATGGCAGAGGCTTAATTAAGAGTTTGTTGTATTAATTACAAATTGATTAATCTCATTTTCACACATGTGCATTTCTGACAGCTCGCTCGACTAGCTGAAATATTTTATGTTTGAAAACGGCAGCGATTGCCCCGATGTAAGGCATCGATGATATTGTGAATAATTATTATTTTTTTTGCCTCATACATCATCCCTTTACGCCAATGTATCACTCAGATTTTGTTTTGGACAGAGCGTAATGGGGAGAAAGGTCCTTCATCCAGCCTATTGGATCGTTCAGCCTATCATCAATACTTCAGCAACGCGCGCGTTAACGCAACAGTCAATTTGTCTAACGCGCTAAACAAACTTTCGTTATTCCGCTCCAGGGCATGGGCGTCGATGCCTTTGAGAAAAAGTTCAACACGCTGGAAGTGGATTTCATCCACAGTCAGCAGCTGTTCTGTCAAGACGTCTTAAAGCTGAGTCCTGGAGAGCGAGCGGTGATCAGCAACGGCCGGGTGAGTAGATTTTCAACTCCCACGCAGTTCACTTATTATCCCCACCGACGGTTAATTCAGAATACTTCACAAATGAATGCATTAAGAGCGGAATAGACTATAATTATACTGTCGGGGGGGGGGGTAATTGGTTAAATGTTTTAAGTACAGTAGAGTGTGATCCTCTTCACTGCTGCACTTTGGAGACCCCCCCTCCAGTATTTCCAGAGCGCTTCCTTAGTACTGTCAAATCAGCACGATGTCTGTTTCTCAACGGTCGCAGGTGGCACGAGCGTCACCGTGCGTGTGTGTGTGTGTGTTCATGTGAGTGACTGTTTATCTGCTGACTGTGTGTGTGTGTGTGTGCAGAGCTGATGACAGATGCCTCAGCAGCAGCAATGCTGACAGTTACGGATGAAGGGGCCAGCCTCCGAGATGGCAGGAACAATTAATATCATTTTACATTCCTCTGCTGCAGAGGCAGGGCTCGACTCCCCAAAATAGAAAGGAGGAAAACACATCACCGAATACCACGACTCTAAGTGGATAAAACACTGTGTTACAATCACATTACATTTAGCACACGCCCCCTGGCAAGTCGTAAATAATACATGCCGAGATATGAATTGGAAAAGTCATGTTCTGACTGCATTATTTTCTCCGTGTTAGATCCTTGGTCCGTTTGAGGAGCATGAAGAATTCACTGTGGAGGATTTCCATTTGCTGGAGAAGATTACACTGAGTGGGTCTGCAGAGAAAGTCAAAGCCACAGTTAAACAGATGGGGCTGAAGCCAAAGCAGTATGTTTTGAACACAAAATATTCCTCCGTTTCCCTCAACTTTCTCGTGATGGACATTTGTCCCCCTCTCTCTCTCTCTGTTATGTTTGCCTGTGTTCTGTAGCTTTAGAAAGTAATCACCACTCCCTTTCAGTTTTTCCACACTTTATTGCGTTGGATCAAATAGTCATTTTTACCAATCAAGGAATCCTCAGTGATTCATAATGACAAAGTGAAAAGATGTTTTTGAGAATTGAGAAATTATTCACAGATTGAATAAAAATCCCAAACTGAAATTTACAAGGTATTGAGACCCCTTGCTGTGGCACTCAAAATTGTGGTCAAATACATCTTGTTTGATTTGTTTTTCCTTGAGATGTGTCTAGAATCTGATTGGGGATTCACTTGCGGCAGACAGAACAGTTCCAACAATGAGCAAGCACTTGAGTGTTGGAGAGGAAAAACTCATTTTCTGCAGAGGACTGAATTAAGGTTCTGAATACTTATGTAAATTAGTAAGTTTTCAGCTTTTTGGATTTAAAAGAAAATGCAAAAACTTCTAAAAACATGTTTTCACTTTGTCCATATGGGTTATTTGAGAGCCAAGCGATGAGCAAAAATGTCTGTTTTCCAATTAAATCTCAAACACAAAGTGTGGAACGGGTCCGAGCACTCTGAGGCCACCGTGTCCTGTGTAAAAACCAAACGCTCTGCTATGAAAATGTATCATTTTCTTGGTTTGAAGTTCGCCATCACTGATTTATGAGGCTACCGTGTTAACAGCTCGACATCACATTTTCGTGAGCCCCGTTTGACATCTCTAACATGTTTCATTAATAAATGATGGACTGACCCTGTTAAACCTCTTCTCCCTCAGCGCCAGTGACTTAGTCATGAAAGTGAGTGCCCTGTTAACTGCAGCCCCCAAAGGAGAGGTCAGGAGGGATGTCCACTTCATCAAACAAAGCCACAGGTGAGAAACATTTATTTATTTATTTATCTCCCCCCCCCGGGTCGCTGTCCCGTCGGCTCCGCAGTCTCACTCTCTCCGTTTTGTTAGGAAGGGTCTGAAAATTGCTACCCCCGTCATTTCAAACAGCGCAGGAAAGGCGATTTTTTTTTTTTTTTTTGATTTGCCATCTGCTGAATAAGTGTTGCGTAAACCTTTTGTGGTGTGATCCTCGCCAGCGTGCTCCATCTCTCCCCGCGGGAGAACGAGGTGTTCTATGATGTGGTGGCCATCGTTGACCCCCTCACTAGGGAGGCGCAGAAGATGTCCTCTCTGCTGATTGTAAGTGGCCTCCTTCTTCTTCTCTCTTTCTGTTCTCTTCCTTTCTCCATCGATCCCTGATACAGTAAGAGACCCCGAAAGAAAAAAATGTGCTTGTGCTGAAAGGTAGAATACTGCAACACAAAGTGCAAAAGTTCAGATAGAATTTCTTATATTGATATTATAATCTTTTAGGCACTTTTATTTATTCTAAAAGATCCTGCACCCTCCTTTTGGTGATGCGGCATATGCTTTTTTTTGTGCTTACCCAAGCATGCTTTTTTTTTATTTGACCAGATAAGGTGATTTCAAAACATCCTCCTTGGCGGCTTACTTTCACTGAATCCCACTATCTTGCTGGAGGCTCGCCATGGTGAAGAATTTTGACTCGGGAGAATATGAAAATGTGACTGGCCGTGCCGCCACAGACAGCCAGTGGGAGAGCCGCCTGCAGTAGCCATTGTTTGCGGTGCACGCTTTTCAGTAGTCTGCTACAGCGTGCAGCAGAAAGTACGATGCCAGCATATCAGCATCAGAGTTGGTGGCAAGGAAGGCAGCTCACTGTGCCTTGTAAGCACTGGCTCATTATTTTTCAGACCACTGTTACATCATGAAGGATGTTATATAAGACTGCCTGTGCGCTGCCATTTGAGAACCCTCTTAAACTCACCACAGTAAGAGCAATGGGCAGTGAAACTATGAGCCTCATTCAGTCCTGTTATTTAGTGAATGTGTCCTGTGCTGCTGGCCCCTCTGCTGGTCTTTATCTACTTTGCACCTGATTTTTTTGTTTTTTGTTTTGTTAGCTGGGTCTCTTCTTCCATGACTCCTGCAGGTGCTCAGTCAAGTGGTCAACGTGAGACTGCAGGTGTTTATGAATTGCAGGGCCAAGCTGTCCGAGATGCCCCTCAAGAGGTAAGCTCCAGCGCCAGCAGTAATTAAATTTCCCTGTTTGGCTTGTTTGTGTATCCTCTGACCGCTGCCGACTTAGCATCTCTGCCTCCCTCCTTCCCGGTGTAAGATTATCCTGCACAGATGCAATCTGCTTAATAACACCACCTTATTGCTTTGGGCCTCCCCTCGCATCTCTGGTTAAATTGCTTACAGCTTGCTTACACCGATGCAGCTCAAGCCATGCAGTAAAAACAACAAAATAAAAAAAACAACAACAACAGCAGCAGCAGCAGCAGCACACAAACAAAACAACCGCAGCAAATGAAAGGTTGAAATCGCTCATTAACGCCCACACCACGGCATGAATGGTAGCTACTGTGTAGTTTGGGTTTGGTAGTTTTGAGTTTGGATGTTTTCTCTTCATTTGTTTCGTAACAGTTTGAGTCACTTGTAGTGGCAGCGTACTCAAATGGCTCTAATGTTTTTCACTTGATGGAAAAGTCCCAGGAAGTCTTTGGAGGGACAATCGACAGTGTGACCTTTTTACGAACCTCTAAAGATCAGCTGGAATAACCTCATCATTCACATACCCACCCATGATATTTTCACATGAGAGATAAATAAACTGGGTGTCTGCCATCAACATGCTACTAACTAGCCCATCAGTCCTGTATATCACAGCGCAGCTGCATTTCATGCTGTTAGCCTTTATAAATAAAACGGAATGTGGGTTGATTTCGTAAAAGCGCCATCCTCATATTCAACCGCTGAACGTGCGAGTATCTGAGCGGAGCACAGACTTTTAAAAAACAGCCAGAAATCTGAACACCTGGCCAGCCCTGTGAAACTTCTGCTTTGGGGAATTATTGGCCTTTTTTAAATGACAAAAGAAATGTCATTTAAATAACGAACACAGATTGTGGCCAGAAAAAAACCCACAGGGGCCTGTTCGGTTGTCTGGGTTTCGGCAGAAACGCCCTGATTGTGACGTCTGGTCTGAAGCGGCAGATGAGTTTTGTGAACGCAACTTCCCTCTGCTCTCAGACCCTTGCAGAGCCATAAGCCTGGCAATCCTATAGCCCACCCTTGGAGATACCTGCCTGCGTCAGTGGGTTCATTTTATTCACCGTTATAGATTTCATAGTGGAAGGCTGCAGTCAGCGGTAATGCTGAGGCTGCTCGCCGCCTTCCTCTCGCTTCCTCTCTCTCCAGGAGAATTAGTCATCTCACAAAGTAGCACTAATTGAATGAAGCCAGTGCATTCTCCCCTGATGTACTGGGTTTCTCCTCCTTGAATTCAGCCTTTCCCTCACCGCCTCATTGTGCCGCGATAGCGGCTCCCATCTCGCCCTCGGGTCAACAGCCCCTCTTTAACCACCCTGCTCTGGCCCACAGACGCATGGCTGCTGTGGCGGGAATTAAGTTTTGAGAAATCTCCATGGGAATAGAGAATGCGTTGATGTACCTCTGAGCATAAGGAGGCATTCTAAATAAAAAAGAATTAGCATGGGTAATGTTTATCATCTGCCACATTATCTCCACTCATAATGACTCCTCGGTGTCAGAGGGCGCAGTGAAGAAAAGCAATTACCATAAAGATTAGCCTGGAGCCGGCCTCTGCGACAACTCTGGGTAATAATGGAGAAAGGGAACTATTCTGTTGCACAGGCTGCTGCACATATTTTTGTTATTGGCTGAGCAGGAACACTGGCAGTAATAGTATTAGATTCTTCACTTTGAAGAGATTGTATATACCCAGCTGTCACAGCAGAGACCATCTCTCCTGTCCTAGAAAGAAGACTATTGCACAACGTGTCATCATTTCAGTGCTCTCCGAAGAGCAGAGAGCCTTTTGTTGGATGGGGTTGTTGTCTCACACTAGAGGAAAAAAAAAAAAAGGTCCTGCAAAATATCCACCGCGTTAGCGCTGTGCTACTCTCTACTGTTTTGATATAAGTTCATTTGCAGTAAAATTATGTGGACAAAGTATGTGAACCCTTTTGGAAATGACCGATTTTTTTCCTGTTAATTGGTCATAAAATCCGATGTTCTCAAATCACGGTCGTACCCTCCAACATACTTCACCGCTGGGATGAGGTTTTCATGTCGGTGTGCGGTGCCCCTTTTTAAACCGTACCAGTGTAGTGCAGCGTGTCCGTCCTAAACAATTCAACCTTAGCTTCAACAGTTCGGAACACATTTTCCCAGTAGTGTTGTGGAGTCTCAGTGTGTCTTTGGCAAACTTCAGGCTGCACTGATGTTTTTTGGGTTGTTTTTTCCCTCCATGCCGGCCTGCTGTGGATATAATGCTCCATGCAGGCTCCAGTTAGCTTCTGTTGATGTTGTCCGCCGTGGGGTTCTCGTTCTTTTTCCAACCTACTCTGTGATTGTGTCAGTGATGGTTTCAAGACAGTTGGAATGTGTTGGGTTTGTTCATTATTGTAACTTGGGGTGAAAATCTGATCGCATTTCAGGACAAATTTACACACAAATGCAGATCACGTGCTTTTTCTTGCCGCTGTGAGTGACTCGCCCGTAAATTTTGATCGTCCCTGTCTGTCTCCCCTCGCAGCTTTTACCGCTTTGTCCTGGAGTCTGACGTGACGTTCTTGGCCAACGACACGGTGTCCCCGGGACCAGTTGCCCGCTTCACGGAGCTCCCGGAATCCCCACTCCTCACCCTTAATATGATCACACCAGAGAGCTGGATGGTACAGGCAGTCAGCAGCCCCCATGACTTGGATAACATCCACCTGCAGGAGGTATCCAGCTCCTCGGTTATTACCACTTTGCAATGTTATCGTTCTCGGCCCTTTAAGTAGGGTCGAGATACTTTCTATTCCCCCACCCTCATTGATTTCTCCTGTGTAATTTGCGGTTTTGCTCCAGGTGAGCGGGGTTGTGACGGCAGAGTACGAATTGGAGCACCTTTTGCTGGAGGGCCACTGCTTTGACCTGTCAACTGGCCAGCCTCCCCGTGGACTGCAGTTTACCCTGGGCATGAGTCGGGACCCGCTCATGTATGACACTATTGTCATGGCTAACCTGGTCAGCAGCCTCTCTCTTTTCCCTATCGTAGTTGTTAATTACAGTAGTAAGGAACACAATTGGATCAGAAAGTTTCAAGCAAAGTTTGGTGCCAGGGTTTAGAAAACGGGTTGAATTTTCATGCCATAAAGACTTGAACTTTTTCAACCACAACAGGGATATTTCCAGCTGAAAGCGAATCCCGGTGCCTGGATACTAAGATTACGTAAAGGACGATCAGAAGATATTTATCAGATTCTCACGTGAGTATTTATTTACTGTTGTCTACAATTTTTTTTTTTTTTGAATGCCATTATAGTCTTTGGTGTCCCATCCCCAGCAGATGAAGTGGGGAAAAAAGTTAGATAATGATGCTAATTTGCTGACTTCATTCAATAGCCCAGCATCAAGGTTGTTCTCAGCTCCCTCTCCCATTTCGTACTGGTAGCTATGAAATCCATCGCTATGGTAACGATGAGAGCTGCTGACACTTTAGCGGCTCAAGGTTTTGATGAATGCAGGGAGTTCTGCTCAGCACAGAGGGGAGAGAGATGGGTAGGAGGAAAAGGGGTGTTATTAAAGACAAGACAGAGTGGAGGGATGATTCAGCTGGTCACCTGCCATGCCATCCACCTCGGACTGCGCAATATCAGCAGCAGGATGCGTTTTAGTTAGGACGGCGTAGGTGTCAAAGGCTGCATTTACTAGACAGTGTGTTGGCGTTGTCTAATTTCCCAGGACAAATAGAACCAGTTTTGTGCTTTTCCAAAATAAATAAATAAAAGCCTTGCATTTTTTTTTATTCTTTTGGCATTTTGACCTTATTTGACCCTGCAGAGATAGAGAGGGAACATAGGGAGAGAGAAAGGAGTATGACATGCAACATGGGTCCCCGTGTCTGGACCTGAACTGTGGATGTTGGGGCAATGTGGGTTACTGGGGTGCCCAACGTCTTTTAATTGATTTAATTCTGCAGTTTTACTTTTTCTACTGTGATCTAAAACAAATCTAATTATTTTTTTCTATAGAAACTCCTACCTTATTGTGACATTTCTATGGAACGCAGCAAAGTACAATAACTCTCACTCACATGCAAGTTGCAATAATCCCAAACATGTTGGTGAGTCTGCATAGGCAGCTGTAGTGCACCGTACTAGATGTCCCTACAATCACAGATATTGTCCTCTCTGGCTATCCTCACATAAGATTTAGGACACATACAGCCCTCGGTTCCCCTGGAATCATATCAGACAACCAAGATTTATTCCCCAATCCTCCAGGTGAAGCTAAGAGGTGATGTCATTTTTCACCTTGGCAGCGTCATTATTCTTGTGGTTAGCGGCACTCTGCTCTGGTTAGGTGGCCGATCAGAGCCTAGTGGGAGTGTCTGTGCTCTCCGGTCCCAGAGCCTGCGTTTTCCTCTTGCACCCCGCGCCGCCAACGCGCCTCGCCCTGACAGCGATGAATGAGATGGCCCGACTCTCCTCTCCTCAGCGCAGGGATACAGATTGATCCCTGGTGCTTTCGAACACAAGCCCTACAGGATGAGTAGCACCGGTGACAGCAGAGGGGGGGGCAAAGCATAAGCAGCACTTGAGCATAGGAGGGGTGGGGGTGCACTTTTGGCCAAATGAGGAGGGGGCATTTATCATAGTGATAAGGTTAGTGTTTTTGCCTTTAGTAAGCAGTGGGGTCGTAATGGCTTGCTGTGCATCACAGCCTATTGCTCATCTCTGCCTGAAGTTTTGCTCTCTGGTGTTTCACAGTCAGGCCTTGCAGATCCTGCCAAAACACATTTTCCGCTGGACAAATCAGTCCTAAAACAATTACAGTGAAGGGCCAGCGTTATGCAGTCAATACTGTACAGACTTTCTCATTAAGCCCAGCAGTATGTACAGCATGGCTGGGAAGCAGCGATGGATAAATTAATGGTAAGGTGATTTCTAATGACGACGGAGGGCAATAAATATGGTCCGAGTATGACCCTGGCAACTGGCCCAGTATGAGCCTTTTAAGTGTGCGTGCTCTCACCCTCTGTAAATGGTCTCTCCACGAGCTGCTGTCGTCTCGCTCACCGAGCCGTCCGTTCTGTGTCTTTTTCATGGCGAAAGCGCGTGAGCAAAGTCCTGTTGACGCAAAAATGTAATTGATCTAAATGGTGGATCCAAGCATGCTGTTAGCATGCAAACCTCAGTCGGACCGATTGGCCGATTACATCTGTAACTGAGTGGTTATACATCGCATAAGCATCGTATTAAATGGTAATGTAGTTACATGCCTGAAGGCGGTTAATAAGCTGTATCACATTGAACAGCTTCAAAACTGTAAACATTAGCGCGGTTGGTTTATTAAATGCGAAACGGTCTGGGTCTGCTTTTTCATATACATGGCTAAATGGTGTCTGTCGACTACAGTTACCAGCAAAATTTTAGTTTTTTTTGGGGGGGGCTTTTCTGATATATCTCCAAAGATCATTTTTTAATAAATAAAAGAAAATATTACTAGTAAATGTATGCTTCACCTGTGTTACAGTAACCACATGCAGGTCCATTGTTTTGATATTTCTTAATAACCGATTTATCCACTTTTTCAGGCACGATGGAACTGATTCCCCTGCAGACGCCGGCGACGTTATAGTCGTGCTGAACAGTTTCCACAGTAAGATCATCAAAGTCAGAGTGAGTGTGTTTCATATGTACATTAAACGCTTCACGGCATTGAACTTTATTGAGCATTCGGTCAACTGCTCTTCTGCAGTTTTTTACGGTGTGCGCGTCATTCACAGGTCACAAACTGAGGATATTGAAATGATTGCACGCAGCTCGAAAAATAAAATCAGTAAGAGCCTCTTTGTTTTGTGTCTCCGTCCCCATCGTAGGTGCAGAAAAAGGCAGAGAAAATCAACGAAGACCTTTTAAGTGAAACTAGTGAAAGCAAAGGCATATGGGACTCCATAGCAAGGTGTGTAATCCATTCATTCTCTCATGAACCAAAAATTTGGTTGATATTAGCAAAAATCCTCCGGCAGCTGATCGGCAGTAATAACCGTGGGCTCATTGATTGGTGGGTTTTGTTGATGTGCCTTCTGTTTTGTCAAATACACATTGCGGTTTCAGGAGATCTTATTCCTCCCCTGGATCCAGGCTGCAATATTATGCTGTAAGATCTAGTCTTGCAAAAAATATGTGCTTCTGTAGGTATGTGTGTGTGTGCATCTGTGTGTGTGTGTGTGTGTGTGTCCCCCCACAACACTTCCTAACCGTGTGATCCTGTCTCCTTACTTAATGCTTGCTGTATGAAGTGTTTGGAGCACTTTTGAGAAAAGGTAGGCAGTGTTGCAGCAACCCTCTTTAACACTTTAACTTTGTTACACTCATTAGCATGCAGTGTTTATTGGTTGCTTTCAGCAGCTGTGCTCATCGCAGTTTTCTAACGACTCAGAATGACTTTATATAATTTTTCATTTTCTAACAGGGCATGGTTATATTGTGGAGCTGTTTTTCTATTTTCTTTCATTAATGTTGCTTGAATATCACCTGCACTATAAACATTATACATAAACATAACGTACTGTGCCATATCTAGACTATTATCAATTCATTTATTGTTTTCTGAACTGTGCTATTGAATTTATCATCAACCGCGACGTGTTACTGAACTTGCTGCAGGAAGATGTGACATCTTTAGTTCTTGATGCATGTCTGGTGGAGAAATTGCCGGAACAAGGGCAGAAGGTAGCACAGCGCTAATTATAGATAAGATGGACGATTAACTGTAGTTAAACTGGCAGTGTCCGTAGCCTTCTAGTTTTGGCTTTTCTGGCTCAGGGGCCGGGACATTACAAACTGATTGCTGAACCTCTCAGTAAGAGCAGGTCCTAGTCATGGGTATGTAGACCAGCTCTTCACTCTCCTTAAACACCTCCGATATTGGAGGCGTTTGGGAAGATTGCTCATCCAGTCCACATGTCATGTGTGGGCATTGGAAGTGCTATGATCATGTATATCGGGTTGCTTGGGAACTTGTTTTGCTGTGAAACATCCCGTCCTTGCGTAATTGGGGTAAGAGCTGCGTCCGTATTCTCAATAATAGATCAAGCACCTTGATGGCGGGCTCGCCCTGAGGGAGGGGCTGAGGAGCTCACAGGACAAAAACTGCCCCTTCATGTTGAAAGGGGCGGTTGAAACGCTGTCTGATTGGGATGCGTCCTGCAGAAGGTATTCTGGGCTTGTCCAACTGGGAGCATACCCCGAGGCGGACTCAGAGCAGAGCTGAGGAGATTAAAAAATCCCTCCTGACCTTGGCATCTGCTAATTACGGATGGATGTCGAGGATGTCGCTGGGGAGAACAACATTTGTCTACCCTGTGTAGACCGCCCCTGCCTTGACCAGGATCAGATAAGAACCCGAAATGATGGATGAATAGATTTTATAATTGAATGCAATCTTTAAGAACATTTCCCATGGCACGCTCGTATTTGAGTAATAAAAATACTCATAACATTAAAAGGTTAAATGAAAGGTTGAATAAGATGGTTTCAAGAGACATAATTGCTCCTTAAGTGCCCCTGATGTATGAATCTAAAATTAACTAACATTTGACTGCATTTTTGGAGAGAGGACAGTACTTTTATTCTGGCACGATTCCAGTGTATCCTCCTTTCGAAACAAGAGTTCATAAATCTTAAGACTTGGAAGCCATTCATCACACTGAGCAAAAAAGTCTAACTTCTGTACTGTGCATAAACAGCACAACGAGCCTGGCGTAAATAAAGATGCTCTGGAGAGTCTCTAACCACAACATCGCGCTCCCTCCCATGGACATGGAGAGAGGGCAGCTGGTCTCAGCTCAAGTTTGGAAATGACGGACAAATTAAAAAGACATTGAAAGGAACAATTCAGTCTGAGTAACAGAAATTGTTACTCAGACTAAACGTTGAAACAATATTTACTTGCTTGACATTTAAACCCTTGCAAAGAAATATCTTTTTCATCAATAGAACAGACAGTTTTTTTTGTTCAATTCTCTGAATAGTAGTCCCAGAAAACTACAGACTGCAAAGACTGTGCAAAATTATAATACAAGGTTTTTACAAAAGTAAAAGGGTCTGAATATTTCTGCAAAGACATTGTGCAGACCTTGACTTGCGGTCTTACAAAGCATTGTTGGTTTGGAAGCACAGGCGTCTTTCCACCCGTTGCTTCATTGGTATCCTCAGAATGCTTTGAGGGATTTGTTGTAAAGGGTGGGACTGAAGGCTGTGTATTGATCTAACGCCTCTGAAGAATTAGTGAGGTGGATCCATCCATCAGCAAGCATCAGTAAGTCTAAGTGACAGAGTTGTTACACATTCTCTCATGTTTAAAGGACGCTTTATCTCTATAGCGCATTAATGAGCCTGACAAAGTAGATTCTTTCCCTTTTCTCTCTTTTTTGTACTTTCGCTCTCGCTTTCCCTTTGTCTTTGGCTGTGAGGAAAATGAAGGACGGTTTTCCTCTTTTACTACTCTCGGCCTGAGGGACTCTGAGGGTTTAATGTCCTCTGTACTGCTTTTGGAAATCAGAAACATCAGGGCCACATGGGGTGTGAGAGACCGTCAGTGGATATGTTGAGTGAGGGACTTGTTCAGGCTTTAGGTGGAGGCTGTGGGAAAAAGCCACCTCCTCCAAAGTAGTTATAGGACATTCAGTGAAGTGAGAGATGGGGCCTTGGCCGTAATTGTTTTGGGGTTTTTTTCTCTTCTCAAACTGAATCCTGGTAATCGGGAAGGGTGCTCCATAACCTAATATTGGCTATGGGTTTAATATCTGAGATTTGTGGAAATATTAGAGAGGTTTTAGTATATCCTGGGGCTCTGTAGGGGCAAAAGCAAAAAGTGTCTGTGGAAAACTTAGCTCAGAAGATAAACGGAACCACAGAGTAGTAAGCTGTTGTGATGCGGACACTGTCCCCGGTGGAGAAACTTGGTGTGGCGTTGTCTGCCATGGCGATCTCCTTGGGTAAAATGAATGTAGGTGTGCTGGCAGTTTGGTCTTTTTGGCCTACAGTCTGGCCCACGACTCCACGTCGACGTCTTCAGATTGTGGAGAAGGATCCTTCCCAGTCCGAAGTGTTGGAGCGAAAACAGAAGCAGAGCTTTTTCCGGTTAGTCGGCCGCCGCTCAGGATTTACTGCGGATCCTTCCAGAAGGTCCGGATTATCTCAGGCGAGTCAGCCAAATGGGCTCTCACCTGACCTTCCAAAGCTACTTATCTGAGGGAGGGGGGTACTGTTTCACTGGAGGCCCTTCATTATGACAGGCTTAGTAGTCACGGCAGATAGTCGGTATCCTCAGACCCCACAGATGTGGGGAGACTCCCCATAAGCCAACTGATCGGCGGGAGCGAACAGTGCTTTGTATTTACTGTTAGTGCAGAGAGAGAGAGAAAAGCCACTAAATGTCAACAGCACTGAAACAAAACGGCAGTCTAAAGGTAAAAAGTCATACGAGTCATTGAGTATGTGTTACGCGGTTGTGACTGGCTCGCGCGTGCGTGTCAGATCTGGTTTTAGAGGACATGCAGAGACAAACATTATGTCCCCCCCCCCCACACCTCCCTCTCACTCACTGGTGTCTTCCTGGACCCTCGGGGCCGCGGCAGTGGTTGTGATTGAATGTGGGAGAGGCGCTCCTTCCCTCATCAGCAGTCTGTTTCAGACAAGGACACACAGTTTGACTGCAGACACATCTACCCTGCAGCACGAGCCCTGCTCTCTGTCTGCTTAATGTGCCTGGCATCGTGAGGCACTGCTCTTTAATAGCGGTTGGGGAGAGCGTCCTTCGGGTTTTCTGTCACCCGCGCCGCCGTCTCAACATAAATACAGCTTTACTCAACCATTTGTCAAGCTCTTTTTAGATTAATTGGTAGGTTAATTCAGTCTGAAAGGACTGGCTTGATGGGGGGGCTATCTTTATGTGGGTACACTGCATTGAGTGCTGTTTTGCACCTTTTTTCCCAAAAGCACACACACAAGTCTTTTTTCCTTCCTCGGTGCTTTCGGGGGCTCGGCAGACACGGTGGGTGTCGAGGGTACATGATTAACCACATTTCGGGCTGTCCACTTCCCATCTCTTTGGACTCTTTCACCCTTGTTCAACACGATTTTCATCACTTTAATAAGTCAAGGCTCTCCTGTGTTACTCTCCGAAACCATACAGCTACCCAGTTTCATGTTTTCCTCGACTGCTTCCACATTTGAGAGGCTGGAAGTAACAGAGTTGACGTTTTAGTATGATAAATGACTTAAGCTGAGACTTGACGATATGCTAATCGATTAATTGACTCGCCATAGCGGCAGTTTATGCAATTTTAATTTCGTGCAAATGAACTGGCTCGTGGATGTTAACATCCGCAGGACAAGCGCAATTTATTTCGCTCAGTGTAGACAACATAAACGTCTCTCTCTCGCTCTCTCTCCTTATCGCCCAACACCCTCAGGACATCCATTTCCACAACTTCTTTCTCTTCATCCCCACCCGACACCACCGGGTTACCAGGGCAACAACCTTGTGTCTCCATGTCTTTCCAAGGCCTTTTTAAAAGAGAAACATAACCTTTCCTTAGCAGAAAAGGCTGCTGTACATTTACTTACAATTCTGCACATCCCACAGGAGAATATTAGTTTCTTCCCCCGGAGAAGCTCCTCCACTACCACACTGTCAGTACATCATGGTGGCACTGCATTTAAAGGGGGTGAGATAGAGAAGCTGATGTAGTTTGGTATGGTTGTTAAAGAAAATCCTTAACACAATTACCTATAATGTATGATACTACATTTTTGCAGTTTATATCCCATCAGGTGCTGCTGTGGAACATGCATCCAGCAACCCAAGTAACAAAAAAAAAGTTTCATTTCCATTTTTACTGTCACTGTTACCAAAAATTTAGACCCCATGACATAAGGCAGCCATTCAAACCTTAGCAGTGATCGATCTGATAGGAATGAATCCTTCTTAATCTCTGCTTTGTGTTTATATCTTTGTAGGTACATAGGCATAGGGATGTGTTTTTTAAATGTTACAGCTGCCATCACTGCGTCTGTTCTCAATGCGCCGGTTGTTTCGGCCCTGTAGTGCGGTGCCAGCAGGAGAGCTGCACTGCGGTTAAAATCATCGTCACAATTGTAGCTTTCCAGATCCTCGTCACTCCCCGGATTACGGCTCCATTGAAATAGAACGCGACGGTTTGCCTGCACAGTGCCGCACGATGTGTTGCGAAACTGTTTTAGGCTGGGTGGTATGAACTGCTGCTACCCCCGGCTTAGCAAAATGCATGGCCGGCACTGGCGTAATACTGATTTACCGCCGCCATGTGGAAAACGGGCATCAGTCAAAACACAGTAGACTCAGGCATTGTGCTCCCATTTACAGCATCGCGGGCGGCGGCTCTAAGAAGGATGATGGAGAGAAGAAGAAAGAAGATGTTCTGAACATATTTTCTGTGGCCTCGGGCCATCTGTACGAGCGCTTCCTGAGGTGGGTCACTTTCAGTTCACCCACACACACACACACACACACTCTCACTCTCTCTCTCAGACGCTTACTTTCTAGGTCCTAACGCATTACATTCCTTTTAGTCCCGATGCAGAGTCTCGCCTCTCAGTCATCCTATCTCTGTTTCAGAATAATGATGCTGTCCGTCCTCCGGCATACGAAAACACCTGTCAAGTTCTGGTTCCTCAAGAATTACCTCTCCCCATCTTTCAAGGTACCTCAATGACTCCGTGGCTCCGCGCGAGCATTTAGTTTTCATTCAGAATAATGCGATCCCAGTTCTACAGAGATTTAGCTGTACTTTAGTAAAGAAAATTTCCGTAGGTTGGTCCTTCCTTTGTGATGGGGTGTGTTTCTGTGGTTGGTGTGTTTCTGGCCTCGCATTATGATTACATTAACCAGCATTCTTATGCTTAAGGAGCACTAATGTCTCAGAATAAGATTGTCCAGCTGGGCGTGTATAGGAATTACCAGGCCACATGAACTAACCAGCATCATCTGTTTTCATCACTCTTTTATCTGACACTTTATGGACTTGAAGTTTTTCTTCAGTCCAAAGTAGTCCAAATGAATCTTCTGAGCCTCAGCAGTTAATCATAACGTCCTGTAAATGAAATGGAATATCCCACAGCATGCTGTAGTGCGCAGTAGTATGTGTATGTAGGTACAGTTGATTTGAGCTTGGCTAATTTTGTGAATGTGGCTTCACGCGTGCTCTTGCAATTTGATGCCTTTGACCTTTTGGATCTTTGTGTTTGGGTGGGGTTAGGAGACCATCAATTACATGGCAGAGTCGTACGGCTTTCAGTATGAATTAGTGCAATACAAGTGGCCACGCTGGCTCCACCAGCAGACCGAAAAGCAGCGCATTATCTGGGGATACAAGATCCTGTTCCTGGATGTTCTTTTCCCCCTGGCTGTGGACAAGATCATCTTCGTGGATGCCGACCAGGTAAAGATCAGATTGGACAGACAGGAAAAAGCGATGCGTACGAGCGCATCTCGGAGCGAGAGACAGTCTCGGGATCAGTCCCGGCGCTGCTGTTGGATGAGATTTTCAACGCCGCCGCCGCGTCGTCAATCCACTCTCTGCTCGCTGCCTCTCGCAGATAGTTCGGGCTGATCTGAAGGAGCTGAGGGATTTCGACCTGGAGGGTGCCCCTTATGGCTACACGCCGTTTTGTGACAGCCGCAAAGAGATGGAAGGCTACCGCTTCTGGAAAACCGGCTACTGGGCCTCGCATCTGGCACACAGAAAATATCACATCAGGTACACTTCCGTAGCAAGCCGTGACATGAACAGCTCCAACTGTTTCGAACGCCAAGGCAAGGAATTGTCATTACTCGTTCAAAGATGTAGACTCTGCAGTAAAACTATGATCCCCTTCATTTTGTTGTTCTTTATTACTATTATTATGATAGAAAATAGTAACTTCTCACTGCAACATAGGCGGCAGAAAAATCCAGGCATTTTAAAATATTAGCATTCAGAACATGATGTGCTTCCACAGCCACCATGTTCCCCGTAGGCCGTTCGCTCAGTTTACTGCAGTTAGGGACCTTCATGGATCCGCCTCTGTACTTTAGTTACAAATAAGCAAAAGTATAAAAGCAGTACATCACTCACAGTGAAAATCACATTGTTCGCTTTGCCTTTACGTCGGCCTGGATTCTGGAAATCATCTGGAGGAATTAGTGACTGTTCTTTCCAAACCCCAAATATGAAGGCAAAGAAAAAGAGACTATTTTTGTATTCCTCTGCACAAACATACTGGGTTTTATACCACTTTGAGTTGGGGGGAAAAAAAGGAAGCTTTGGCTACACTACGGTGCTGCGGTCCTCCAGTTTCCGTGACAATTGACCCCCCCTCATTACAGTTGCAATTCTCACATCTATGTTTTAGCATCTGATTTATTATATACAGCCACAATACATAATAAATCAAGTGCTAGGTATAAAGCAAGAAGATCAGCTCCTTGCTGGACGCGTGGACTTCCACTCCTGTCAGTGTGGGTGGCAGCTGAACACAGAGCTGCCAGGGAAACTTTACACTTTACCAGCGGCTTACAATGACGGAAAGAAAGACAAGTCAGAAAACTATAGAGATCACGGGTATATTGGATGCTGGTGTGCTGGTGTGGTGCAGGACAACTTTAACAAGAGAGAGAGATGACGGGTGAGCCCAGGGAAAGCATAAGGGAGTGAATATTTTCGGGCAGCCTTAAATCTAGCAAGTGATAAGTGAAACTGCAGTCCACAGTTTTGGGTTTATTAATGTGCCACGTTGGGTACAATTATCTGAATGTGCCCGGGGTATTTATCTTAATTGATTCATTTTTTTTTATCTTCATGAAGTCACGCTTACTTTCTGTGTCTCCTCTCCCATATTCCGCCTAGCGCCCTGTATGTCGTAGATTTAAAGAAGTTTCGTAAGATTGCAGCCGGGGACAGATTACGAGGCCAGTACCAAGCCTTGAGCCAAGACCCGAACAGTCTGTCCAACCTGGACCAGGTACGCAACTCAGATTTGTTCCTCTAGCACCTACTACTGCACTTAGTTCCTATGTCATATTTGGCCTCATGTTTTGTTTTGTGCTGTTCCTAGGACCTGCCTAACAACATGATCCACCAGGTGGCCATAAAGTCTCTTCCTCAGGAGTGGCTGTGGTGCGAGACGTGGTGCGATGACGCCTCCAAAGCCACGGCAAAGACGATAGACCTAGTGAGTCGCACAGAGTCGGTGTAACGTGGGGATTACTAAATAATAATTGTAGCAAATTAATAGATCTAAAAAAAGTGGAAGAATATTAGTAGCCACCATTTTTTTCAGCTTCGTTGGTTATAATAGTGAACTGTGGCTGCTGCAGAGCTGCAAAGGCCGAGCATGTTCCCATCCACTAATGTCCGTGAGGCACTTGGCATTTAGGAGACAACTGAGGAGCAATCCTGTAGTCTCCTAAACTAATTTAGAGAATTACTGGGCAAGCTCCAGTAGGCGGAAGTAGGAAGCATTGTCTCATTGTGGTATAGGACAGCACTTTGTAATTCAGACACTAGACATGGTCTAACATCCTTTTAACAGAATTGGAAATCAAATTAGGTTCAAACGCCCGCCACAGACAGTGCTGGCAATGACAGTCTGACTTGTTTAGGGGGGGAAGTGGCCACGGCAGTGAGCGTAATGTTTTGTCTGTTTCTCTGCTGCAGTGCAACAACCCGAAGACCAAGGAGCCCAAGCTAACGGCCGCAGCACGGATTGTGCCTGAGTGGAATGAATACGACAGAAAGATAAAAGAGCTGCTGAGAGGGGTCCAGGAGCAGGGAGACACAAGGAAGGAAAAACAGACTCCCTCGCAGCATAGGAAAGGTTAATAAAGAAAAACATTATTTATTCTTTGTGCCGACAGTGTTTGCCTTGTTTTATAGGACAGACAGGTCAAACTCTTCTGCCGATCTGTCCTACTTTTGTATGGTCAGCCATTTTTTGGGGGGGTTAGATTGGTTCCTTTTTATGCTGTGCTCATTTTTAATAAATTCTGTCCAACATTTCTCCCCCCCGCTCCCCCTCAGGAGCACATGAAGAACTTTAGCGTCTGCCGGTGGCGCGCTGAAGAGGAAGGAGGCAGCACCGTTTGCACCCAGTCCACCTGTGAAGCTCGAAAGACAGACTCCAGATTCCGTACCAACATAGCCGTGGAGCGTCGCATCTCCGGCCGGGGGGTCGTGTTTTTCAGAGGTGCCATAACTGCGTCCACAGTCAGTACGTCTTACAAAAAAAACCAAAATCAACACATGGTGTAAGTATTAACTGCCAGTGTGTGGATCCTGGAAGATGAAGTGAACACAGAAAGAGTAATGTGTCAGTCAAACCACTCTGTTAGGTGCACGAGTATGAGGAAAGCAGTTGGCTTATATTGCACTGATAATGTATGCAAGGAATCGAACGGAGAGGGCATATCTCAAACCTGAAATTTTAATTTTTTGTTTCTTTTATACGTGCAGCTCTTTCAAAAAGCTAATACATGTACGCATTCTTAAATTGACTATGACTATCCGTTGGCTAAACTGCGCAAACCAAAGTTGTGACTGACATTAAGCTAGTCTTATTTTAAAGTTTTACGACTTGATGCAAAGTCATTGTCACTTTTGAGCAGCAGTTTGCCCCCCCCCAAAAAAAGAAGAAAATACAAAAAAAACAATTGTCCACGTACAGCTTACCAGCCCTAACTTGGCACCACCACCACCAGAATGAAGGGTGTGTTTTTTTTCGGACTTTAGGAAACCAAAAGCACATCTAGTAACTTATCGTGAGGATGCAATTCTTTCCAGAAGCACAGGGCTCATTTATTGGCTGACTACTCAACTTCTCATTTTGTGGGATCACGTGTTATATTACACCACATCTGTACCCTTTTTCTGTAACTAGCACACCGACACCGACCAGTCCGGCTCTATTATTCCCAAATCGTTGAACGGATAATCCTCACTCGCACACTGCAGGTCACGGCTTATGTGTATATTACAGTACTTTAACTTATTTCAGTATGTTTACATCTTATGTACATTGAGCTTCACTGTGTTGCATTTTTTTTTTAAAGAAATGATCTCTTCGATATTTTAATTCCTCAATGAACCAGTGTTTTGTCTCAGGAATAAGATGATGATGTTGCTGCTTGACTGAAGCCAGTCGCAGTAGTTTGTTTTTTTCTGTCTTAAAAGTCAATAAAATGGGTGCAGGATGTCTGCTCTCAGGGCACCCATCTTTCACTGTGCAGTGTCAAATAGAAATGTTTAATACCGTCTGGTGGGAAAAAATTATATATATATATATATATCTTTGTTACAAAACCGTCATTACAAAAGCTATTATGAATCCTCTTGTTGGTGGCTGTGTTATTTGTGTTGGGAAATGCCTACAGTGACGGGATCTTCTGCTCCTGTAATGTGTTCCCGACTCTAAACCACTTCGCCCTGTGTGAAAATGCTTTAATGGGGAAGAAAAGCTGCTCAGAAGGTTGCAATTAGGAAAAGGTTAGATGTAATGATGATGAAGCAGCATTTTCGACGTGCCATTTCTCAAACGGCAGCTTCAGTCTTCGAGTGTGGCGAATGTCCACCCCAACCTGTCCGGTCAGCAATATTCGTGACCTTCAGCTCACTTTAATGTATATAAATAGCTCTTTATTTACATGTCGTCAAAAACTCCATTCATATAAAAATAGTGCTGTACCTATGTACAAACTGAATCTTTAGAATGGATGTGAATTGTAGAGTGCGCAATACATGGACAGGGTGCAGAATTTACCGCTTCTTCACACACGGCAGATATTTGTTAGCATAGCGACGGCCTTTCTCCTGCTGGAATCTGAAGTCGCACTCTTCGACAAACAAAGCCGCGTCTTTAATTAAGTTCACTGAATTAAAGTCACAATTCGCCCCACATTTCTGTGAGACTTCACGCCAAGGATCTCCGTTTTCAAATAGGGAGGAAGATACGAGAAATCTCCATCCGGCGGCGCGGTGCTGGATACGAGCCTCCTCAGTTGAAGTTGAATTTGAAGTTAAAGGGCCCGGAGCCGAACGGATTGAAACCCTGGAAGCCGTGGAAACCCCCGTTGAAGGGATGATGGTGACCCTGCTGGCTCTCTGGGTCCATGGGGTCCTCCCCGTGGTCGAACTTGGTTCTCATCTCTGGAAAGAACGCAGGTCGGACCGTCAGCTTAAAAACATAGCATAAAACTACCAAATGGTTCCGTAAGCTCGTTCAGACTAAAAGCGTTTCATTTAAACACTAAAATAACTTGAGTCCAGTAGTGAGCTGTTCGCAGCGTCTCCTCAGAGGCCTGACATTTACCGGGAGACCGGCAGTGACAGCTTTCCCCCGGACTCCGCGCACCACGCGCACGCTCCTTACCCGGGTTGGTGAGAACCTCTTTGGCCTGAGCGATGTCTATGAACTTCTTCTCAGCCTTCTTCTTCTCCTCAGGATCCTGGAAGTTGTCCGGGTGCCACTGCTGTGCCAGTTTCCTGTAGGCTCTGATAATCTCCTTTTTCTGGGCAGTTCTGCAAACGACGTGGGAGAGCATTATCAGCACATTTGCAGGAGATAAGAGGAGCTTTCCCTCTCCCGACTTCCAACATAAGCTGGCCCTGATAACGCTCGCGTTATGTGTCGGGGTTAGCGCACTGGCTCCCGTGTAATAAACCATTACTTTTTATAACTACGAGCGCTTCCGCCGCCTTAGATTTGATGCGAATCTTGAATTATCAGCGGCGCCTTGTGAACTCAAAACGCTCAGACGGGATGAATTACATGACAGCGTCCTGTTTAGTCAGTGGGTTAAAACCAACTGCGAACCACAATCTGACCACAAAACAAACCGCTTTCCGATGCAAAAGCATCCCACTCATAAAATACCCCAGCTTTCCCCGACTTCCCCCCAAGAATCTCTGGTATTCCCTGTCTGGAATACACCCTGAAAAAAGCAAAAAAAAAAAACCTCCTATCAAGTGTCTCAAATGCTGTGATCAGTGCCCACCTCTTGACTCCCAGGATTTTATAATAATCCCTCTTCTGAGACTGTTTGAGAAGTCGCTGAGCTCTCTCCAGGCCTTCTTTTATCTGACGGTCGTTCTCACTGTGTTTGGCCGCAGCCTCGTAGTCCTTAATGGCTGCAAAAAATAAAATGCAGGATAGGATCAGCAAAACAGCTTTTGGGAAGCGACTTACGGCGTGACAGCATTCAACCTACAGCCGCGGGCTTCGAGACCTCGCGGCAAGCGCCTGGCCCGACGAGGCGCCTTCTGAGCGACTCCCTCCGTGTCGTGATGGTTGTGTGTCCGCGCCTCCACTCAGTTGAGGGGTCAAAATATAAAGAACCAATGTGAAAATTTTTTTTTTTCCCAGTTTGCGTGGGCGTATTCGTTGCCTCCTCTGCGCCTCCGTCCCTTTTATGAACACCACGCCCTACGTAACGTTACATCTGCGAGTGCTTGATCTCGCGCTGTAAGTCATGGAGTAAACCGCTCCACTCATCCAGAAAGCCCCATCGCGTTCAGATCATGGTGCAGCGGCTCGGGGCTGTTTGTGCGTGCGTGTCTGTTCGCTTTGAGGCTTGTTTACCCTGTGAGGTGCACTGAGGTGAGTTTAAACACCCATGGGTTCTGACAGTTTAAAAGCCAACATGATGTCTGGCACTCCGCCCCCCCATCCACCCCCCCACCCCCACCCCCACTGACGATGCTCCGCCAGCATCTTCCGCGGTTGCAGAGCTGATGGGGTCTTGGTGAAGGATGTTATTACTCCGGGGGGGGCGACCTGCTCGCAAAGCTGGTGGTGTTATTTGTGAGTTTGGCTGCAAGCTTGTTTTTCCCCTTTTTTTAAATATCACATGACAACGTGTCACCTGAAATAGAAGTTCAGGCTACATTTTCGGGTGCTGAGTGTGCATATCATAAACCAATTATAGGAACTAAATGAAAACTGGCGGCTTTAATCCCACTCTTATCTTCTTGTATAGCAGCGACTTCCTTTTGTGTTATGTTGCCATTTCACATTTAACACGTTAGCTGAGATAAGACTAAAATATAACACACCACTGTGTCACACAAACCTCCATTGGATCTTAAGTGCTCAGAAATGCATGCCTGCTTGTGGCTTTTAACACCAAATGATAGCGTTTGAAGATTTTATATTTTTTTAAAAAAGTATCTGTGGCTGTACTGTGCCACTGCCTTTACTTTTCGCTACTTAACTGCCTGTACAGCCATTTGATGCAAAGTTTTCTATCTGCGGTCACTAATGCGAATGCTGCGCGCACCGTCAACAAATCCGCTGTAGTTCGGGTTTGATTTGAGCTGCGCTCACAAACTCTCTACTCTTGGGCGCGGGTTATGAGTCACCGCCTCACATTCTTTAAGTAGATGCGATAGGAATCTGTAGGGATGTTTGAGTCTGTTGCATTGGAAACCGCAATGAAGGCCTCGGGTGGGGACAGGCCAAGTGATGGCGGACCGTTGTTTCGACCCAGTCCTGCCTCTGCTGCCACGGGCTGTATGGAGACAGTGATCGCTGGGAATCCTGGATCACTTCATCCAGTCGTGTGAGATTGTCTCAGATGAGCCACCGTTATTGACCGGATGGAAAGACGTTTCCTTGAGGTCTCATTCATATTTTTACTGCGCTGTACTTCGCTGTGTATTCCGTGTGGTGTTGCAAGGACCCCTTGTGTTAAACTCCTGCCATGACACCGGTTAGCTGTCCGTCTCAAGTGTGGCAGAGTCGATGGCATGCACCCAGTCACCCAGTTATATATCAGGGAAGAATACTGGAAATGTCTGTCAACGTTATACAACCGACCAACAACTGAAAGTTTAATAAAAAAATGGCCATCAAAACTTTTGTAAAAGGTAGAATATGTGGCAGAAAAAAAAACATCTGCAACAACACCTGTGTCATGGTTAGGTCCATCTTCGACCAAAAAAAAAAATATACAAAGGGTCAAGATTTTCTCTACTGAAATGGATGAATTCGGACGGATGACTCAGCAGCGTTTAGTGTGTCCCTGCATCCGAGTGTGGAAATTTAACAGACCGACTCCAGTAAAATAATAAATAAATAAAATGAATAAATACAGCTCCATCCAAGAGGCTTACCTTCCTCATACTGCTCCTCTTGGACGTAGGCCTCAGCCCTGTCCTTCAGCACGTTCACGTTCTCTGGGTCCGATTGGAGGACTTCGCTGCACACCGAGACGGCCCTGCTGGCTTGTTGGCCCTGTTCGTGTCACAGAAGAAGTATGTGGATCCAGCATGCAATTAAAGCACGGCGAGTTATTGCAGCTTCTTTGGCGGCGGCAGCAGGGGGTCTTCACCTGCGTCAGTGCATGGCAGATGCGCTCCTTGGCGAGGAGCGAGAAGTGCTGCACCTCGGGCTCAGTCTTCATCACGGCCTCGTACTTGCTCACTGCTTCGTCGTACCTGAAAGGGCGAGAAGGACGTAGGCGTTTCAGCGACGCGGGCAAAACGGCAGGACGTTAGCGTGGATCACTGCACCCGCAAAACATCCCGCCGTTCTCTCGCTCTTGCATTAACGATATCCTGCGCGCCTCGCAATACGGCGGGACATCCATTCGCGTTAAGATGGGATTCGCGGGTTTGTTTGTGAGGCCGGCCGAGCGGGACGCTTGAGGATAAGGAAGCGAACGCGATATTCAAGGGGGGGGGTATTGTTTTATATTTACACCGATTGGACGATTGCCCACACACACTTACCTCTGCTCTTGTATGAGTTCCTCTGCAGACTGGATCTGCTTGTGGAGCTTCTTGACCTGCTTGTAATGGCTGTAACACTGCTTGTGATCAGGATCCAGCTTCAGGCACTCGCGCACTTCGCTGCAGATCAGAGAGAGGAGGAAGGTTAGTGTGGTTAAGACAGACATTTCTTCAATTTCACCCCGGTGGGCTGTATGTGCTTTATTGCCAACTTACAGCAAGTGGACCAAAGTTCACCCAGCAGTCCAGCTGGCAGGTTCTGATTTCAACTTTGTAGTTACTTTTTAAGTTATGGTTTGTATTGTTTATGGGCCTTTGAGATGTATTAAGGTAATTACAGTTATTTTGTGAATCATATAGAGATTTAATCTATACCTTTAACCAAAACATACATCTTGCAAAGTCACTGTCAATTTACGAAAACACCTGAGATGTAATCTATTATTTGAAACAGTTTAGTAACTAGGATGCTCTCCCACAGTGGCGACACACTATTTATCCTGATACTTGTCTCAATGCCTGATCATCCCCTCCTCAAAGAAAAGCAGTCTTACTTGAGCGACATGTCGTGGTCCCCAAGGTTATAGTAGATGGTGCTGAGTTTGTAGAAGGCCTGGGTGTTGTCACTTTTTAACTTGGATGTCGCTTTGAGGTCACTGATGGCCTTCCCCATCTCTCCCATTTGGATGAAACACTCGGCTCGCATCTCACGAGAAGTCACGTCCCAAATGCAAGTCTGTCACAGGTGGACAGTCACTCTCACAAACCGCAGTGCTACAGGAGTGACCTTTGCACGCCGCGGTGACGATGACACGGAACACTTGCTCGCGGGGGAAAATTAGGTCCCTCACCTCAATGACGGCGTCAAGCTGGGCAGCAGCCGTCGCATAATCCTGGCTGCCGAAGCTGCTGCGCGCCTCGGCCACCAGCCGCTGAATTTCATCCGACTTTGTCAGCTGACTCTGGGCTTCGCTCTCCTCTTTGTCGCTGGGGTTGGACTTCAGCTGGAATGTTGCAAGGCTTGCCATTATATGAAGCACTTAAAGTGAAGTCATGATTTTTTTTTTTTTTTTTCAAAAGGCGATCAGGAGGAAAGCTGGAGGGAAAAAGCCAATTTGAAGCCAGGATAGAGTGTTGAATATGAGATGTAGGGAGTATAACCATAGATTCTGTGTACTTGAGGAAATTTTATTCTCTCACTGATGTTTTCCAATATGAGCTCTTACATTTCTGAAGAGAGTCTAGTGCTAAGTTTGCCTCCCCGAAGCACTGGATAGCGCAGCAGCGCTCACCATCCCCTACACCCATTACATTATAATCATCCTCATCATAGAGGTCATCATATTCACAGGAGCAATCTCGGCTAATGACACGTCCTTTACAAACAGACCTGGCTACCCTTTAAGAGTTTCCTGCCAGCTCAGCTTAGGGAAGAGCATAATGCATAAATGTGATGCATTACGCTGGGCCAGTGCTGTGGACTGCTGAAGCAGCAGGACATCATGCACCTCTGGCCAGATCCCTTGACATTTTATCAGCGGGATACTGTCCATGTAAAACCGTACAAGCTCAGATGCCTGTAGGCCTCAGCCAGGGAACTCCTGAAGTAAAAAGGCATCACAGTGGACTGTTCTAAAACTTTCTATGCATTGGAATGTGACCCTAACCTGTATTTAAACTTTTATTTTAACACCCCCCCCCACAAATGACAGACTTTACAGTATTTAACACACTGCATATTAGCCACCCAAGGAGCTACTGATTAAAACACCCCTGGGTGTGTGTGTGTGTGTGTGTGTGTGTGTGTGTGTGTGTGTGTGTGTGTGTGTGTGTGTGGGTGGGGTGGGGGTCAACCACACACACACCCTTGGCGCAATGTGACACTGTACGACATTCACATCCAACCCCCATTTAGAAGAGGGACTTAATTTCTCCCTTCGCAATACCTCACCTGAGAATTCTGCAGCTTTAAATGGAATCTAATAATTAATAGTAGATATAACGAGAACGTTCATGTCTTCTGGGGGCGTTTGGGAAACCTCAGTCTGAAATGGTCATTTTAATGGAAAATGCATTAGCAAGTTCCAGTCTTAATCCTTAACAAGCACCTATAAAGGATCCCTGAAGGCCCAGCCAAATGAGAGCTCACCTCCAATTTAATTATTGTCTGCCTCTGGTAAGATGGCTTATGGATGCATTATGTGACCTTTGTGTATCACTTAGCTCCCTATCTATAGAGTTCTGTTCAATCAGTCCCTCCATAACAAAACTTCTCACACCGTCAGCAGTGTGGTACAACTGACCAGTGATGTGAAATAAATCGAGTGCGCACAAATATTAGACAAATATTCCTCAGAACAAAACAAGCTGTTAATAAGTTGAACAGCTGCACTTATGTCAAATGATGCTGAACCCACACTGAGCCTAGTTCTTATGCCCGAGTCTAGTTACACCACAGCACCGGGCGACTGATCAACACTGACACCTCCTGGCCAGCCCTGCTTATCTGACAAAATAATGATTCTTCTCCAACCTGCGGCCGTGGAGTTTAACCTGGATATTGCGGTGCGGTGCTTACCACCTTCTTGAAGTCGCTCT
This sequence comes from Psettodes erumei, assembly GCA_016785225.1. Lineage (NCBI taxonomy): Eukaryota > Metazoa > Chordata > Actinopteri > Pleuronectiformes > Psettodidae > Psettodes > Psettodes erumei. Next base: position 118,152 of record JAFBJZ010000625.1, on the reverse strand, counting down.
CCGCTTCATCGAGTCTCCCCTGCTTCAGCAGGAGGTTTCCTCTCTGAAGTCGCGCCTGTTAGGAGAATGAGAGAGATGGAAGATTTGCTGGGCGTTAAGACTGCAAAGACAGACTGATCAACACAGCTGACTGGTTTCCCAGCATAGCTGTCCCTGGAGCAGATGCGCACTAGAAAACTTGCACACATACTTCCTATCGTGTGTGTGTGTGTGTGTGTGTGTGTGTGTGTGTGTGTGTGTGTGTGTGTGTGTGTGTGTGTGTGTGTGTCACACAACTCTTGGTGCAGTATAAGTGCAACAGCCCCGTGTGAAAATGGAAGATGGGACGATTTTGAAAAGAGAAACTCACAGATGTGAAGTCTGGTTTGAGCTCTATGACTCTGCTCAGATCTGGCAGTGCGGACTTTGACTTCCCCATTGCTAGAAACACTGTGGCTCTCCTGTAGTAGGCCATGTAGTTCTTGGGATCGCCGTCTGACCGAAGCACGTGGAAATATGCAACAGTGCTGGGTTGAGTTGAGTTTCATAATTTGAGAGAGAACCCCCCCAAAAAAAAAAAAAAACGTCTCTGTACGTACCTACGGCAGCATGGAAATGAGAGAGTGCATCGGCTAGCTGGCCAGCAGCGAGCAGTTTCTTCCCCATCTCCATGTGATTGTCCACGTCCCGACCACATTTCACTCCTGAAAAAAAAACGTGCACACATAATAAGCACATTTCCTATATATTTTATTTACAACGCGTTCACGTTAATGACCGACCACTGACAAGGCGACAGCTGGGGAATCAACTCAGCGTTAAGTTAACGCTACAGAAACTTGCAGCTATCTAAATGTTAGTTACGTTAGGTCAGCTGGAATCAAAAGACACTGACGTTGCAAAGAAGCGGCTCGGTTTGTTTTTAAGTCGCCTGCAGGCTGAAACAAACCGACTGCAGTCACCAATAAGCAAAAGAAAACTGTCTTGATATAACTGATAAGCTAGCTTCACGTTAGCCAGCACTGTGGTGTTTTTTGCTAAATAACGTTAACGACTGACATCAGCGATACAACTCTACTAAAGACGAGAACCACTGTCTGAACCACAGTCAAAGTTACGCTAAGTTAGTAACCACTGTTAGATCGCTCGGTAAAGTAAAGAATAAGTTTGACAGCTCCTTACCTTCATATCTCATGTCAATCAAAACAAGAACATATGGAATATAAGACAGTATTTTGTGAGCGACATGGTCAATGGAAACCATGGTTAAATTCGGATGTGACAAGTCCTCTTTCTCGTTATGTCCCACAAACTTCAGCCAATGTTATTTTTAACTAACGTTTCTCTTAATTCTCCACAGTCCCACGAGTTGAGTGTTTTTCAGCATTGCTTCCCTTTCCCCAGTCACCGCGGAGCAGAAACGAGCGAACCACCGGTCGTGGGTGCCTGTGATTGGCTGGACAGGTCTGGACAACCCCGCCCACCTCTGCTGGTTCAACTGAGAGGAGCCACGGCAGCATAAAGCGTGTGCGTGCGCGCGTGCGTGTGTGTGAGAGAAAAACGCTCCCCTCAAAACTATTTCTTAATACTCTTTCGTAAAATAATCATGTTCGGTTGCATTTCATCAGCGCTACAGGGGCAAAATATATATAAAATAAGTAATATAGCAATGGCTACTTTATGGCTACTTTAGTATGAATGTTTTGTTGTTGAAAAAAGATCAACATTTCTTGACACTTGGTTGCAGCTGGGCCTGCATGCATACACTGGAAAATGTAGAAACCATTTCATCAGATCCTTATCCCTTTAAGATTCAGTTCTATAACTAAGGCAGTCTATGTTACAGCTGTGAGACAATATCAAAATTTTCTTTTATTGCATATCTCAAGATACGTATCTTACAATAGCCACTGATTTTTGATCAAAGCATTCAATCATTCTGTATTCACAAATGGATAGTTCTCTGTATATCTCAATACATAGCTATACAATCATTCCTGCATATAAGATAAGTCACACGTAGGCATTGGTAGATGTTGTCTTGGTAATGCTGGTGACCCCAGAGATGCTGCTGTCTGTGCCCTCGCTGGTGCTCCTGGACTTTGTGCTCTCGCTCACCTCAGAACGAGCCACAGATTCAAGGCTCTTTATTGTTGGAACAGCTACGTAGGGATCAGGAAAGCGGTAGTCGGGGAGGGCGCGTTTTGAGCTGTGTGGTTGAAATTCACAAAATGTATAGTTATGATTATATATCAAGTAGTTATGTCAGAATTGCTGGGAAAACATGATCCACTTGTAGCATTTTACCTTGACTGGCACCCTTCCCTCCCTGCAAAGATACTGTAAATAAGACCTCCAACAACAAGTAAGGTGGAGCCTCCCCAGCCGATAAAGACACCAACGCCTATTTCAAACCTGTGGAAAAAAACAAGTATAATTCCCTCCTAGAATAATGTGATGTGATGCATTGCACGGCTATTTTGATCCATTGTACATACTTTTGAGCAGTGTAGTTAGGGTCTTGAAAATCTGCTCGGATTTTGTTTCCATAATAGGAGAAAGAAACCATAGAACACATCCCTGAAACAATACACACCCATGCATTTAAAGATCATTTATACAGTTCATTTCTACGTGACCTCTTTCAAATAATTTTCTGTGTAATTCTTACCTCCAATGAGGTAGTTCATCCCCCCAGCAAAGGTCACTCTTGCATTAGAAATCTCCGACCCCCCGATCTTAGTGCACTTCATTCCCACTAACACCAGAATGGATCCAAAGAAAGCCAAGATGATACAAATGATGATGAGAGCTCGGCACATGTGAATGTCCCCTGTCCAATAGCAGCAAAAACAGTTGCTCAGCATACATTTTAAAATGCAGGTGAAAGTGCTACAGTCATTTAATCATGATAACGCCTTGTGCCTAAGCCTCTCTACTTACAGTTGAGCGCAAGCATTGATGGGATCCCCTTGCAGTCAGATACTCCAGTTGAATCAGATATGCAATCCTTCCACAAGTTGGAGAAGTAGTTCGATGTGGTCAGGACTATGCTGCCAACTTCAGACCACGTCCAGATCTCTGTTGGCATTGTGGAACAGACCAGGATCCACCCAGACACACAGAGCACGAAGCAGCCAATCTCCATGTACATAACCACAGTCCTGTAACCCATTGTTTTTTAATGAAGGTGAACCACTAGACAGAAAAGACTAATTGAAGCCACAACACCAGTCTCCTGAACACTCTCCTGGGACAGAAGCTCCTGTGCGGCCGACGCTGTCTGCCCAAAAGTCCCTCCTCGGGTGCTGTGCGCAGATGGAGCCACACACACACACACACACACACACAAGAGGGCAAATGTGCGTTGTGTACATCATCACATGTTTTGCCTTGGACTGTGTTTCCTGTGTTTTGTGAGGGTCACTTCAGTGAGGTGTTTGTTGTTGATACCCAGGAGCCTGCCATCATGGGTTCAGTTTTGTGTACCATTTTGTTCTTCCTATTAGTTAACAATTTGCTAGATTTCCCTCCCCCTTCATAACATTTGATTCAGCAGTTCCTCGACACACTTAAATTCCCTAGCATAACCACCACGATCATTTCCCTTGGTTATGTTCCTGATTTCTCTGCTCACCTATAGTCAAGGGCATCTTTTTCACGGCCGTAATTTGTTTTCTTTTTTTTAAATTCACATTTAATTTTTATTCATAGCAATGATGATGCGTGTTTAACCAGCTGAGACTCATCTAATATGAGGGAAGACGTGTGAGTGATTTTTAGTTTTTTATTCATACAAACTCCAACAGTAACACAGTCATGTCTACAAACAACAAATCAAACCAGACTGCAACTCTTCAAGGAGAATAAATGAGACAGCAGCTCTCATCTCTTCCCTACAGTACAGTCAATGTCCAGTAGATGGGACTCAAAGACCACAGATTACCACAAAACTGTTAGTTTACTAATCTGATCTCTTTTAGTGTGCTTTGCAACCATGGGTCCCTGCACCGAGCTTGGACCCATAAATACATTTGTACATATGGGGATTTCTTCTTCTGTAAGAGCTATGGTGATAGTTAGTTTTTGAACTCTAATGTATTTTTGTATTTGTCTGTTGGTGATAGAACAAAAGCATATGAATTAAAAAACAAAAAAAAACAAGGCTACACAAATGCATCTCTTTCTGACATTTTGGTCGGTGTTGTCTGAGAGAGCTTTGAGATCTTGGAGCTGCCGGAACGTCCTGAGCCAAGATAAGATCCGTACTGCCAGGAGGGTTTGTAGTATCCACTGTACGTTTGTCCTCTGGTACGTGGTACCATGTATGTACGTCCCCCGTAGTCATATAGCACTGTGCTGTGAGACCAAAACATTGATGAAGTTAATGGGGTATCACCTTGGTAGCTAGAGGGGGGGGGGGTGATGAAGATGGATGATTTAGATACCTTTGAGGGCAGATCACCCGACAGACTGTCGCAGCGTAAAACATAGCGCCCAACAGGATCAAAAAACACCCCACCAATCCAAGAAAAATGGGAGGTCCAAGGTCATACCTGGAACAGGGTAAAGAGAAAAATATCCTGATGCAACTTAAATACTGTAAAACAGCAGATATTTATTTTAATACTTATTTCTACAGTTTTAACTAAATTGAATTAGTATAGGATTCAGTACCGTAAAACTCCTGGGCCTATGCTGGCAGCAAAGGATGTTCTAGCGATCCTGTTGATGTATAAGCAGTAGGCAGAAATATCTGACACGCCTGTGTGCAGAGGTTTCGTTGAAACCGAGAAATAATAAGGGCAAAACATGTCTGTCATTTGCGAGGAAAATACATGGATGTTTGCTCTTTATACTCACAACCAGCAACGTGAAACACTGCTCCGGCAAAAAGCATTTTGTCTTTGGTTTGATCACCTCCACCAATATAAGTGCACTCCATCCCAAGAAAGCAAAGTACGACAGCAAATAATCCAAGAGTTAGCCCACACATAAGCAGTCCTCTCACTCCCTGGATGAAAGCTGAGAAGAAAAAAAAAACAGAAGTTCAGTTCAGGTTTCACAAAATGAGAAAGGATTCAACAGAAAAGTATTTGTTTTTTCTTAGATGGACTGATGATGAAATCAAATCATATGGTATTCAAAGGATTCCAGAGGGCTTTATTATTACCTACGGGGATTGGACACAGTCATGTGAATACCTGTACAATAAACATATTTCTTTTTAAAAATGGTTATGACAAACAGGTCTACTATAATGACCAACATTTGAAAGCTATCTTTGTTCAAGTGAACTGTAACGGTTTTGACTGGTGTAAACAAAGACCCCAGTTAGTAAAGTCAGCTACCTGACCCAGTAATTTTATTCACATAATAATATCTACCTACATTTAATTAACGTTAATAATTAAAAGACAAAGTGCACTATATATATATATATACATATATAACGTGTATAATGTATACACACAGACACAGACACACACACGTGTTCAATGTGTGAAGCACCTACGGGTGACAGTCCAGAGCACTGGGAAGTCTCTACAGTTGGTGACAGCTGTGGAATCGGTGAAACAATCCTTCCACAGGTTGGACCAGTACCAGGCCACCCTAATGATGAAGGAGCCTCCTTGTCCTCCTAACTGGGTGATCCTCCAGTAGTCCATGGCCATGGTGCACAGCACAAACACCCATCCCAGAGATGAGAACAAGAAGCCGAGTATTTGCACCAGTCGTTTTTTCATGTCTGAAGTCACTCAGCTGGACACACAGCCGACGTCCACTGAGTTGGGCAATAGCAATTATCCTATAGTCAGTGGCAAGCAGGAGACGCTTGTTTGATGTAGGAGCATGGACAGGACAGTATGACAGTGTGTGCTGTGTGTCATTAGTGTTGATGAGGGCTATGTGCCACTGTGTGAATTGTTTACTGTAAACTGTCTGACGTGTGCCTTAGATATTTCAAACCACCTCTGCCAGCCCTTTGGGTTTGTTTGTATGTCACAGTTGATATGGATATCACACAATGGATATGAACGTGTCTTTCACATGGCGACCCGCGATCGAATCCCACCCAGGTATGGCTCATGAACCTTCCAAAACGTTGTCTCAAAACCCCAAACCCGAACTCATAAACCTTCCAAAACGTTGTCTCAAAACCTTCCAAACCTTGAAAACATTGTCTCAAACTCAAAACTGTTTCCAGAGCCCAAAACCTCCCAAACCGTCAAAATGCCTTGAAAACACCCATCCAAAACCAAATATAAGTTAGTAGCAGGAATTCATTTCATTTCAACCGCGGAATTCTTCAGTTGTACACTAGGTCTGCCGTTAAAACTGTGATTTTTGTTTTTTTATTCATATGAACAGCAACACTAACACAGCGATGTCTCGTACAAACTATAAATACTACTATGTATTATGTATATGTATTATGTATTATGTTCACTCACTGAGAACTTAAAGCAAACTGTACACTGCTGCCCTCTGTAGGTATGCAGGAGCATCTCTGAGGCGCAAGTATGATATCTGCTGACAAATGAAACAAGCCAGAGAACAGAATCTGCTGAATCACAGATTTCTTTATTCTACTATGTCTCATTTCCTTTCACATTCCATCCTAAGAAGGTGAGACTTGGTCATAGTTTCCGAAACTAAAGAATGACAAAACATAGACTCTCTTATTTTAAAAGTTTCTTCAACTTTGGTCATTACAAAATCAGAGTTAATGGTTATTTCATGTTAAAAAAAAATCTGTGTCCGACACAGTTTTAAATATTGTCATTACAGATTAACAGCATGCACAGGTTACTTACAGTTAAAGGTACAACCAAGAAAGCAAATGTCTTACAAAATATTAAAAAACATTTTTGCTATGTACAGACAATAAAATAGAAAATGATGCAACATGAGATTATAGTTTAGTTTTGAAACAAATGCTTTTGTTTTTTGGTGTTGAATTACGAGATACGTCGAGTAAACTGTATCAACATACTCCCGGAAGAAACATGTAAATGTTTTTAACTTAATCCCTGGTGAGCCGCAGATGAATGTCAACTGTGGTTAGATAGAAACCACTGAGTTTTGTGTGCTGTTGTGTAGCTTCGAGACTTAGTATATCATTTATGACTCACCGGTGGCTTTGACTAAAAGTGTTTTATATTCATATCCCTCACACATATACATTCTTATCAAAGTGCTGAATCCTGGAGGAGCTGCTGTAGTCTGGAGGCGGCCTCTGGTTTACAGACTTTGCCTGCCCTCTCGGGTGGGAAGAGATATGAGAGTGTGAGGCAGCACCTTTGTAGATATAGTTTGCCTGACTTTGGCTGTGAGGAGACAGAACACAAGATTCACCTTCACAAAACAACCAACAAAACTGATGCACACAGCAGGCAATTCGCGTCACGTGTCTTCTGTATAATGTAAATGTAGTATATTTTATTGATACAAACCTTTTGGTAAAAGAATCTGCAATGGAGAAACAGAGCAAACTGCCTCCGAGGATACAGAGGATAGATCCTGCCCAGCCGATAAAGAGAGCAGCTCCCAGTTCATACCTAGAGATGGAGAGCAATGCAAGCAGTGTTTCTTAATTTGGTTAAGTCACATTTAAATGTTTTTAAATGTTATGGATCCACATTCACATGATGCTTACTTCTGTGCCATAAACATTGGATCAAAAAACTCTGATGTTATCCGATGTGCATAAAGGGAGCATGCTGATACAGAGCACAGGCCTGGGAGGATTCAAGAAAAACAACAAAAAAAGCCAAGTTAGATCAACAGAAAATGCTGTCACACGTATACTTCCACAGGCCCACTGTACCTACCACTAAGAATAAAGTCGACACCAGCAAAGCAAGCTATCCTGGCTTTGCTTTTGTCAGTTCCTCCAATTTTGGTGCATTTCATTCCAACTAGGGCAAATATAGAACCAAAAAAACCCAGACAGACTGCTGCGATCATCAGTCCCCTGCATGCTTGGATGTAACCTGCAAGCATAAAACAGAGGTCAGTTTATATGCAGGCAAAAATCATTTTCTGTGCCTTGTTGATTTGCCTTCCCTCTCACATCTGCAAACCCCAAGGTCATTGAGTTATTGACCTTGTGACCAATTCACACATTAAGCAGGAAACACAATTTGTCACGAGTCACCATTACTCTTTTCAAGCACTTCGGCCAATGTGGTGACTGCCTTGGTATGTCCCATTCAGATGTAATTTTGAGGCAAATATTACCTGAGAAGTTAACCCCTGAAACTAGTCAGCTGTGGTAGAAACCGCCTGAGGTTCACAGTAAATCTCCTTTATAGCTTTCAGGCTCTGAGAACCAAGGCTAAACATTGACACATTTGGGGGTAAATGAGTTGTTCCTTGGAGACTTGCATTAGACTTTAGGATATCTATTAGTCCCGGCTCTCATTGAGCTTCAAATTGAATTTTCTGGCAAAATTTAGAGAGAGAAGCTGACACTGAACTTTTCTGAGGCACTACGACAGTATCAATGAATCAGCACTAGACTAAACAGAGAACATTAGGCTAAAAGAGAAATTACAACAGTAGATACATGCAATCCAACTGAGTAACAAACAAAAACAGAAACTCCAGTCGACACAACTGAACTACACCAGCAGAAAGGTCAGAGGCAGAAAAACCAAGCATCCAACGAAGATGAAAAAGGGCTGACCATCCAGTGCCAGCATCGAGGGAAAGTCTTTGCAGTTGGAGACTCCCGTTGAATCAGTAACACAGGTCTTCCACAGATTGGACCAGTAGGTAGCTGTGGTGATGACTGTTCCATCAAGGGATGACACCTTCCAGTAGTCCGTTGGCAAGGTGGAGGAGATAAGCACCCAACCTGAAGTGCTTAATATGAAGGCTAAGATCTCCTGAAACATGCTGCTCATACTGCAGAAAAAAATCCTACACACAACTGCTAGCTGAGTTGGCGGGGCCTAAGATTGACCATTAGTTCCCTTGCTAGGAGAGATTGTTGAAAATGTGGCTGGGCTCCACACTAGAAAGTTCAATGGATAGGCTGTGATTGATAGTTAATGTGTTGTGGACTGTTATATGCTGTAGGGAGGAGTTTGGCCCTAAACATCAAGAAGTGGCCAATGGTCTATTATAGCGTCTTCCACCACCCCGCACCCCCTCCCAACCCTCACCCTGCACATGTCACCGTGACTCAAAGTGAGAGATGATGGGGACGGAGGTGACTGCAAGTTCTGGATTTAAAAAATGTGCCATGATGACATCAGAGACAGCATTTCAAATTAAAGCAACTATAGTAATTCATTAATATATGAGCGGCTGTTTGTGTATTTTGTGTGGTCAGTGATGGGCATCATGTCCGGTCATTGAGTAGTTTGATCAGTAAGTGAAAGTAGTGATACCATAATACTAACGCTTTTTTAAAAAAAACTAGAATTAAACACATGGTTTTCATTCTCAGGTGTGTTAAATTATTAATGCATTAAGCTGTAAGAAGCTGATAAAGCACAGAGACAACACAGATTCTGCATATGATGCAGCACAGTGAATGCGTCATCCTCGACCTGTCACCGTACCCCGGCACCGATTGTCCTACTCATACACCTGAGGAGCAGGATTTAGATGACTTATTAACAGCATGTTGCTCACTCCAATGTCTCGGCAAGAGGTGAGAATATCTAAAAAAAGATTATCAGGATGCTTCTGACAAACGCAAACAACAGGGAAATCATAAAAATATCATGAAGTAAATAGCCCCATCTGGTGGTTTCTCACGCTGTAGCTCAAGTGTTCCTACTGCCGCTACCATCAGATGGTGCTAAGACTCTCAAAGCACCTTTTCACCCAGCTGTTAGATTCGATGAAGACATCATGAGTCTGGTGACAGAGATTGTTATTGATTGATATGTGTATTGCAAATTCCCATTGTGATTTTGATGCTATGTTGAACTGACATGTGAAAATGGAAACAAATGACACAACAGCAAAAATAAAAAAAACAGCAGCAGCATTAGCTTCTTAATGCCTGATACTGATAAACTGATAATGGTCAACATATAGAGAGACAAAAAGTGGATTGGGAGTGGGATATTATAGCCAATAAGAAACAAGTTCCTTCAATATTAATTCATAAAATATGGGGTAAATTTCACAAAATATTGTAATTAAATTTGGTGATGATTTTTGAGTAAATATAAGTTTTTCCCCTACAAGCTCATTGCTACCTACATATCATTTGCTTACTTCCTCTCAACTTTGGCTCCACAGAGGAGATGACTCTCAGTTTGAGATTTCTGACAAAAGATTATACATTTGCCATGGTTAACGTGTGAGCACTAATCTGGAACAGAAATAAATATTACCAAATGCTTTGATTATGCCCTTTTTTCAGTGTGCATTTACAAATTTAGTCATCAGAATACAGTATACTGTGAAAACAGGTGTGTTTTTATTTTTATGAAGAATTAGATACACACTATGAGACACTCTACAAGATGACCAACTACGCAATTTTAAAAAAGTGTAAGTCTTTCATCAACTATACACTGTCAGACAGTATCCTGTTTTAGAATTTATTTAAATTTTGAACCTTAAGAAAATATTTCTTTGCAAAGCAGATTAATTAAAAATCACTTATGTAGTCCAATAACCTTGAAAAGTGGAACAAGGCTTCAGGAAAGGATGATTATCTGTGACGCCTGAAAATATATGCACAAACTATGCTCTGAATTCACTCTGCAAAATTAGAATTTTGATAGAATTTGGCAGCAGCTTAATAGACCTTGATACATAAAAAGCGGGCGAAACATTATTTTCTGGTGGTGAATAGGTTCCACTGCATTATCATACATTATGATCATTTCATAAAGGATCATCAATGTACACATGTAATATCTGACCATAACCATACCTTTGTTCGTACACTAGATGCATTACAATTATCATCACTCAGTATTTAAACAACATACACATTGTATATTTGGCAGTTGTGACCCCCTGAACTTACCTTCCAGCTGAAGGATAGTATGATGTGGTCTGCAGTGCAGAGCTCCAATGGCATTTCCAGCACAGTTGTTCCACAGACCCTGGAGCACCCAAGTCGCTGTGATGACCGAGGATGCCCGGCTGGTGGCCCTCCATTCATTGGACACTGTGGCACCGATAGTGGCACCCAGCCCGGCCAGGCCACTGAGAAAAGCCACAATCTGCAAACCTGACATTTGGTGGGTTAAGATATGTATACAATCTTATGGTAGATTCAAGGAAAAGAAAAGAAATAAAATCGCCCCAGGCAGGCACATTACACTGTGGACATGTGTTTCACCAAGATGATTTACAGACAGGATATCTTGCCTTCATCTGCAGTGGTGAGGGATAGACACGGGTGTCTGAAAGTGAAATAGTTGAGGTAGCATGAGCTGGCAGTTAGTCATTAAATTTTGGCAAACAGTGATTGAAATGCTCCTTTTGAGCGTCTAAGTTTTGGTCTAAAAATAATTCCAGGTATCATATTAACATAAAAAATAATAAAGGAGTAATCAGTAAGCTGAAAAAACAAGAAGCAATGACAAAGTCCAGTTACTAGTTCATCTATTTCAGCATGACAAATCTGGCAACTGAATGGCTAATGATTGCAAGGCCATGTATGTGGTTTCTCATGTCCTCTGCTCTCCAACGAGAGTGTGATGAGAGTCAGTTTCTATCTAAAATACAACAGTCACTTATAAAAAGAGACGGTGGCAGCATTTTGAGTTAAAAACTGTCAAAAAAACTTTTGCTCTAAATCTTACTGTGAAAGTTATGTTCATGTATTATTCAGATGAAGACTCACAAAATTTAGAATATAAAAATATGAGAAATTGTATAGCTTTCCCAAAAAACTAAACTAAAACAAAGGCGCTCACTGAGCACTTTATTAGGAACAATAACGAGTTCAGCAATAACGAGTACAGTCCAACTTTGCCTCAGTTCTTCATGGCATGCACTCCATACAGAGTCAGAAACTTTCCTTAGAGGACCTGCTCCATGTTGGCATGATTGCATCTCATCAAAGGTTGTACTGGATTGAAGTGACTGAAGTGCGCTGAACTCATTGTCATAATAATAAATCAGTTTGAGACGATTTCTGCTTTGATACATGGTGTATTTCCATGCTGGAAGTATCCATTAAAATGTTAAATTGTGGACATCAAAGAATATACATGGTCAGCAACAACACTGAGATAGGCTGTGGCATTAAAACAATGATTGATTGGTATTAATAGGATATGATATGATATTACAATATACATAGTCTGCATGAGTACAGTTATCTTAGTGATAAAATACTATTTGTTTACATTTACTGTATTAACAATTTTATTTTTAGTATTTTGCTTGTAATTAAGTACTTGCACGGTGTCGTATTGCTTTTTGTTTGCGTAAATGATCTCACTACTTCTTTCATCGACGCTCTATAGGTGTTCTGCGCGTGTACAAACCAAAACAAACGCACCAGCGTTTGTCTGAGTTCGCCCAAAAAACTTTGCGTAAATATGATTGGATAAAACAGGATTGGGAAGTGATGGAGTCTTGCTCTGTCCAATCCTGTGGCGGTGGGCGGGGTCACGCAGCGCCCCTGTAACCCGACGGCCGAACCGGCTGTGCTTGTGTGACAGTGATCCCATCTTGAACGTTGGCAGGTGTAATATTGACAGACATTTGAGTTTACAGCGGCGTTTCTCTTGGCGTTTTCTTCTCTGAGTCTTAATCGATATCAACCTGCAGAGAAAGTCTCTAGGTTGCTTTTACTGTTGAGGGCATGGAACCTCTGCGGAAGGAAGCGAGGGATAATCCGTCGGCTTCAGCTAATCTTCTCTCCAAGATTTTCTTCTGGTAAGAAAACCGGCCTCAACAGTGACAGCCGTGTTTGACATTAATTGAACGGAGAGCTCTCCTGTGTGACAGTCCGTGGCCACTCTGGAGAGGCTGTCCCTGGATGTGATAGCAGGTACCTGCTGAGCATCCGTTCATGCATAAACATAAACTGTTCACACACGGAGGAGAGAGCTCAGACTGTATGACATGAATTTATTCCAGGAGTCTTAGAAAATTGTCCACACTGGTTCTTTTAGAGTAGACTGGAGGGTGCACCGTGTGCGGGAAGGCTCTTTAAATAGTGAAGTAAAAGTAGAAGTACTCCATAACAGGCAAAATTACAGACTTGCTCTTAGACAAAAATGAAATTTCTTCTTATAACTGGCTATAAATACGTAGAAAGAAAAAGTAATAATAACTAATATCTAATAATACTAATATAATAATAACTAATGTTATAGGAAAACTAATTGTAACAAGAAAAGGTTAAAACCTTTTTATATGGGTGACCCGTGTATCTCACCGTGTGAACTATTTGGAACTATTATGGAGCCGCAATATGCAAATTGACATATTCATGACATCATCTCGTTATATTTCTATTCTGCCATGTATCAGTTGGTTTTAACCTTTTATCCGTTTGCTTCTCCCCTACTCTCCATGCTGACATATACAGTATTGAAATCCAGATAAATTCTCCAATAAAGCTGCTCTCATTTACGCTCTTTTTTTTTGTTTTGTTTCCAGCGTGTTAAAACGCTAAATTGCCCATACCTCCAGTATACACCCTTTAATGACGGTTGATGACGTAGTAGAAGCTGTTCGCGCCAATTCATTTAGAAAGAGCAACAGCCAATGAGGGAGCCCACAAATCTCGACAGGTCGACCAATGGTGTAACTTGTTAGGCACTCGTTCAAGCAGTCAGTCCGTTAACGAAGTCGTCAAGCAATGTTTGGATAGTGCACAATCCAGCCTTTGCCCCGTGCCAAACCAATATTACATGAAATGGCCTATATGAAGCTGAATGTTTTTGGTAAGTATTGACATCTGATTAGGTAAACATGGTGCAGGAAAAGTAACCTAAAGTCTGTATTTTGATGGAATGAAGTACCGCTCTCTGACTTAAAAGCTGTACTACTGCACAACTCCTTTTACACCTCCTTGAACAACAGTCATTTCAGGGTTACTGTTATTTTAACTACTTAACTTTGAATACTTTGATCTGCTTCATCTCTAGTTGGCTGAATCCCTTGTTCAGAATCGGCTACAAGAGGAAGTTGGAAGAAGATGACATGTATAAAGTTCTACCAGAAGATGCATCTGATAGACTTGGGGAGGAACTGCAGTGGTACAGTGGACACCAAATGTCTTTTATTAATTTTATTAATTAATGTTTGGCAGTATTTGAGCTGTTTGCATGTATTTTGACCTTATCTTATAGGACTGAACTGCTCATTTTATTTTCTTCAAAGTCCATTACATACAGCATATTGAAGGAATAGTCTCAGATTATTGCCAATTCAGACATTGCAGTAATCTGTGTTCTACACAAAGTCCACCTTTTCTATCAAAATGAGCAGTTATAATCCCTGGTCAGGAGAAGGGTCGGGAACCCAGGGCAGGTTTAGATCCACATTAAACGTTGCTTTATCGGTCCTCATTTTGTCATTATTACAGTTTGTACAGAAGATGTTATGCTTGTCCTCTCTGGACGGTACAGAGAAAATGGGTTCTGCAACCTCTGCAAATGCAGCCTTTTAGGCCTGCCAGTTTCAGTCAGGCCCTTAAGACCTCATTGACCCCCCCCACCACACACACACACACACACACACACACACACACACTATAAAGAAGGACACATAAAAGCTCCCTCTGGCCATTCAGAGCATCTGCTTCCATGATAGTGGCTTTGAAAAGGGTACACCTCAGCACTTCTTTGGGTTCAGCAACCCAGCCACCTCCATCTTACAGTAACACCCCCTTACTTTTACCTGCTAAGCATGTTGATATACGTCTAAGACATGTGTCAGCCCTAACAACATGCTTCTCTGACATCAACTGCAACATCAAGGTTTCTTGTTGTTGCCAATTTGATTGGAAAGTGTCCCTGAAGTATAATAGTAAATAGAAGGACAGGGCATTCACCCTGACCTGACGCCACTACTTCTAAACTACTGAATGTAAACAGCAGTGAGAGGTTTGCTCTCACCAGAAGCAGAAGTTAATAAAAATGATCACCTTCTCCACTAGGAGGCAATCCCAAAAGTGGAGTGTAGCAGCTGCACCACCGCCTGGCACCTCTCAGCCCAGATCCTCCCTAAACAGCAGAGTGTCCGCCCCCTCTGAGGCAGCTTGGCATCAAAGTTGTTGTTCTGTCTGGAGGTGAACCCGTGTGTATAAAGATAGTACTTCTCAAATAAACAAATGTGAGGGGGGCTTTGCCCCCACGTTGATCATACAACAGATTGACGAGAGGCCAGATACAACCAACTACTTTGTATTTGGACCATTTGCTGAGCCACAGCAAACATTTTTGTAGTCAAGGTACAGTTGAGATACAGGTTTAGATTATTTTATTAAATTTGCATAAAAAACAAACAAACCATTTTTTACCTGTATGAAGTTATTCCATTAACAGTTATGTTCAACACAATAAAGCATGTGAAGGGATTTGCCTCCTTTCTGAAGAAACTGAATGTTTTAAAGTTTTGAATTTCATTTGTGCAATATTAAGCCTGAATGCTGCTCAGAGACAATAAGGGCGATGTGATTTTTTTTTTTTTTTTTTTTTTGGCTTGTGATTTTTTTCCCAAGAAACCATCAGTAGTTTTCCATTGCTTTCTTCTTCACCGCTGTTCAAAGGTACTGGAATCGAGAAGTCCAGCACGCAGCAAAAGAAATGCGGCCTCCGAAACTCACCAAAGTTCTTGTTCAGTGCTATTGGAGGTCATATTTACTCATCGGAATATACATCTTTATAGAGGTACAGTGTAGCCACACATCTACGGTGAGCAATTCTGCCTGCAGAGCCTGTTTTAATCCAGCACATCCACGTGTCTGTCCTGCATCCCATTTTCTAGGGAGTTATCAAAGTCGTTCAGCCAGTGCTGCTCGGGAAGCTAATTGAGCACTTTGAGAGCTCCGACCCCATCAACGCGGCCGCATCCTACGAGGCCTATACTTGTGCTGCGGGCATCTCCCTGTCAACCTTCAGCCTGGCTGTCCTTCATCATCTCTATTTCTACCACGTTCAGCGAGCAGGCATGAAGATCCGCGTGGCCGTGTGCCACATGATCTATCGCAAGGTTTGCTCGTTAGAGGCGCACCCGTGTACAAATGTCCTCCTCTGTCAAATTCCTGTGGATTTTGTAACTCGCTGTGACACTTTTGTTCTGCGCAGGCCCTGTGTCTTAACAGCACAGCGCTGGCCAAAACTGCAACAGGCCAAATTGTCAACCTCTTATCTAATGATGTCAACAAATTTGATGAGGTGATTATTTGAAAGTAGCCGTATATGTTCATATTGTATGTTTCTTTTTTACATTAGTCTACCCACTCCAATAATCCAACCTATAACTTGGTCATATTTTTTTCACCACTTTCTTACAGGTAACCTTATACTTGCATTTCTTGTGGGTTGGCCCCCTACAAGCAGCAACTGTGATAGTATTGTTGATGCATGCGATTGGCCCGTCGTGCCTCGCGGGGATGGCCGTCTTCTTCATCCTGATGCCTGTACAGACCATGTTTGGACGTCTTTTCTCGACACTGCGGTTGGTAGTTGTGCACCGGATTTATTGTGTGAAGATTCAGTGCTTACAAAATGGTTTCTGTCACAATGGGACAAAGGGCTGCTTGTTGTGTCTGCTGTTCCAGGGCTGAAACAGCAGTCTTAACAGATGAGCGAATCCGCACGATGAATGAAGTCATCTCGGGCATCCGCGTTATAAAGATGTACGGATGGGAGAAGCCCTTTGCCGCGCTGGTGGATGAGGTCAGAAGGTAGATTGGTTCCTCTTCATGTCTGTTTTGTCAGTTCTTAATATTTCCCCATATCGGCTCCCCGCCTTACTTTCTACGGAATTCCAACAAATAGTAGACGCTCTGTAAAGAGTATTTACTGACAAACACGTGTTGTTTTTCCAGAATGGAAATCTCCAAGATCATGAAAAGCTCCTACCTGCGTGGTCTGAACATGGCCTCTTTCTTTGTGGCCAGCAAGATCATCATCTTCATCACCGTGTGTGTTTACGTGCTGACGGGGAACAAGCTGTCTGCCAGCAGAGTGTTTATGGCCGTTTCCCTCTACGGCGCAGTCAGACTCACCATCACGCTCTTCTTCCCCTGTGCCATAGAGAAGGTCTCTGAGTCTCTCATCAGTATTCGAAGGATCAAAGTAAATACACCGCGTACAGAAGCCACATTTATGCCCAGTGTGGGTTGATTATTTAATTTTTAAAAAAACTGAAGCTCTCAATGTGATTCCTCCCCTAAGAATTTTCTTCTGCTGGATGAAGTTGCTCCTCAGCACCTGGGACTTCCTGTGGCAGAGAAGAAGGACTGCATGGTGAAGATTCAGGATTTAATATGCTATTGGGATAAGGTGAGGAACGCTGTGTGAGATGCGTCTCACCCTTTTTATCTTAAATATATATCACATGCAGCAACCCTTAGACTCCTTGAGGGTCTGAGCTTAGATAGCGTCATATGCTGCGCAGATTGTGCAGCCCGTTGGAAGACGTTTTGAGAAAAACTGACTTCATGACTTAACTGCATAGTCAGCACATGGAAGTGTTCTTTTTCATTCGCTTCTTCTGACAGATGCTCGAGGCTCCGACTCTACAAAACGTGTCTTTCACAGTGAGGCATGAGCAGCTCCTGGCTGTAATTGGGCCTGTTGGGGCTGGGAAGGTGAGGCCTGCTCTCTCGTCTCTGGGTTGTCGTCATATGTCTCAAACCTGCGAAGGTGAACGTTTGTCTCCCTCCTCTGGCAGTGAGAGTAATCACACAAAGACTGCTGATGCATGCTTGTGGCGCACGCCTCGAATGTCTTTGCATTGGACCCTTTTGTTTTTTTCTTTTATCATGTGGAGCGTCACGAGCTGCAGATTTCCAGAATCATCAGATTGAAAACTCCGGTATACAGCGAAATACAGATAGATGAGATGAGAAAACCGTTACAGGTTAACACTGTGTAAAGCCACCATACCAACTTCTTCACAGAACCACATCACAGTGTGGAGCATTCACATTTCATCGAAGTCACGCTGGATATTCTCCAATCCTCTGTCCTATTTAGAGAACACTGGTATATCTTATTGACCCCGGGATTTTAAGGGTATTCCCAAAAATATGAAAAGTGGTTTTCTGTGTTTGTGCATGTCAGTCCTCCCTCCTCAGTGCCATCCTGGGAGAACTGAGTCATGAGTGTGGTGTGGTCAAAGTCAAAGGAGAGCTGACGTACACTTCTCAGCAGCCCTGGATTTTACCCGGTACGATTCGAAGCAACATCCTGTTGGGCAAAGAGCTCAACCCCGAGAAGTATGATAGAGTTCTGAGAGCCTGCGCCCTCAAGAGAGTGAGAATCAATTCGAGTCTGTTCTTGATAATCACATGCCCCTTTGTATTTTCACACTGTGTGTAGGCCGGGGCACCTGCAAGGCTTTAGCACATCTAGCTTGGAGTGAAGTCGGTGTAAATGTGACTCAGTGGTAAAGTTGCATTTGGACCCTTTCTCAGGACATGGACCTGTTGCCAGGCGGTGACTTGGCGATGGTTGGGGACAGGGGGGGCAACCTCAGCGGAGGACAAAAGGCCAGGGTCAGCTTAGCCAGGTGTGTTGAATCACCGTATGCTGCTGCATTTTTATTTCTGGTGCTAGTAGCAGAGATAATTTTATTATATATTTCTTTGTGTTTTAGAGCAGTGTATCAGGATGCAGATATCTACTTGCTGGATGACCCGCTCAGTGCTGTGGATGCTGAAGTGGGCCGACACCTGTTTAAAGAGTAAGCCTTGTCGCCAACATTTCTCCATTGTTGTCCATTGACAAAATCCTAAGCACATATCCTTTGACCAGGTGTCAATAATATCAGCTGCTTTTTTTCAATTCTGCACAAAAATATGTGCTTCACTCAGGTGCATTTGTGGACTCTTGAGGAAGAAGCCACGCATCTTGGTCACTCACCAGCTCCAGTATCTGAAGGCTGCAGATCATATAGTTGTCTTAAAGGAGGTATGTGCACGTTTTCATTTTTGTGTGTGTTCAAAAAGTTTTCACATTAAAGGAAAGTGCTGGGAGTGGTGACGAAACGGATTATTATTGTGCCAAATGAGCCGACACAAAAGTTGCTGCTGCTTTTAATGCTCTGTGTACTCTTTCTAATCAAATAGTCTTATTCCTGAGTTAGTTAACTTTCCTGTTCAATTACTTTTTTCTCCTCAGCCCAGTAAGGTTTCAGTGGTTCTACACCCCAAATCTCATAGCGTAGAAGAGTTTCAAACACGCTCCCTCTGCAGATTTCAAGACTGCTTTTAAAAGTTTGTAGTTACCTGAGGGCAGCAGCTGAAGCCGGCTTAAAAATGCAGCGATTACAGTGGATTCAAGGGGTGACCCAGTTTCCAAGAGAAAAGAAGTATCAAAAGTGCCTTTGTCTCACTGCTTTGTAGGTCGCAACTCGTCTGGTTTGTATAGGACATGCAGAGTTGCAGTAATCAGCAGTGAGTGACCTATCACACTGGCTTTGACAGAGCAGTCCCCCAGCTGATCGCTGTAAAAGCTTACTGGTTTTTGGCCAATGGGAAGCCGGAGAGCTAAAGAACAAGCAGACAGTTGGCTGGCGTCGCTAATGAGCTAGCAAACGCTTGTCCGCATCACAGGTCATTATCATCCTGTTGGAACAGAGTGTCTTAGTTGCTCAGCAATTGAGTCCAATACTTATGTCCTTTTTAGTTTTGATTTGTTTTTTATCTGATAAGAAAATATTTGGATGTTTCTAGATTCTAGGTGTTTGCCTTTCCACACCTGCTGGCCTCTGACTTTTTCTGTGCATCATTTAACATGTTGTTTTGTGCTTGGGGTAACCCGGCACTAAATTTGCAGATCGTAAAATAAATCCATTTGTTTTCAGTATGGGGGGGGAAAAAGGAAATATGCTCAATTAATATCTCGCTTACAGATGCTGGAATTCCCATGACTGCGTGTGACACCATGTGCTGCTGACTGCACCTCCTCTTCTCCTTGTCAGGGCCAGATGGTGGCACAAGGGACCTACAGCGAGTTGCAGGGCTCTGGACTAGACTTTACCTCCCTGCTTAAGGAGGATGGCCAAGGGGAGGAGGAGAGCCAAGGCACAGCTCCTTTCCCCGTGACTGTCCCCCGGGTCCGCCACGCCGTCTCTGACAACTCCATGTCCTCCCTTTCCTCCTCTCGCTGCTCTCTGATGGAGGGAGCAGAGCCAGTTGCAGCAGTAGGTATATTTAAAATCTTAATTTGTGAACTCAAATCAACGGTCTCGAGTGTGCGCAGCTCATAACAGTTTCCATCAAGCTTTAAACATGGAAGTATAGCAGCCTCGTGGCGCTGTGCATCCTTTCGGCCACTAGAGAGCAGAAGATACTCACCCTTGCCTCTTCATCATGGCTCGATTTTGAAGTGTTGCTGAGTGACTGGTTGACACAAGTGTCCATCTGTAGGTAGTGCAACCAACAGAGGAGGAAAGGCGCTCAGAAGGAAATGTCGGCCTGCGTATCTATGTGAAATATTTCATGGCAGGTGCTAACGCCCTGGTCCTCTTGGTCCTCATTTTACTCAATGCCCTAGCACATGTGAGTCAATTTCTCCAGTTACTTTAGTGTGTGTTTTCTTTCATTTTTTTTTTTTGAAAAATACAACACATAATTCGTGTCTGAGAGAATTTGCTATAAAACTAAATGATCTAATAATTCGTTGTTGAAATACATAGAGCTACGTGTTTACTCTTTGCTGTGTTTTGATGTAGAAAATTAATAATTTTCTTTTGCTTGTCTTTACATCTTGTTTAGATTACCTTTGTCCTGCAGGACTGGTGGCTTGCTTGCTGGTGAGATTTTGTTTCTTTTACACCCTGCGAAAAACACGAAGCTTGCAAAAGAAAAAAAAATGAAGATAACAGGCTTTCTGAGCCAAACTGACTTTTTTTTCCCACAGACTGGAAGTGGTTTATAATTTAATAGAAGGCGACTGAACCAAACTGTTTTTCTTGGCATTATCTGTCACTTGTTGAAACTGACCTTGTGCTTCAAGATGGGAGGAATGTGTTTTGTCTAGTACCTTCATGTTGCAGCTTTCTCTTTTTTCTTTGTGTTTACTTGTCCTTGTAGATTTTTGTTTCTTTTGTGGCTGACTTGCAGGGCCTCTGAACAGAAGCACATCAATGTGACAGAGCACCTCAATGGCAGCCTCCCTCGGCAGCTGGACCTTGACCTGTACCTAGGTGTTTACGCAGGTGAAGCTCACCGAGCGCGCATAGCTTTTTGTGTACTGCGGGGCTCTCAATACGCATCCATTCAGTGAGCAGACCCAAAGTTCTTTGGCTGTGGCCCAAGGCCTTCAAGGCCCAGTGTGTGTGTGTACACGGGCCTCAGCTGTACAGGGAGATAGCGGTGCCTTTCTTGTTCGCTGCTGTTGGATTGCTCCGATTATCTCCCAGTGACTCCCACCCTTTTCACTCTTTCAGGCTTTGTATCCACGGTGATAAATCAGCATTCAAGACACAAAAAAAACCTAATTGATGGAAAATAAAACGGAACATGTGTTTTTGCCTAACTGTGTCTTCTTAAATGCATAGCTCATCTTGGAACAGGCAGAGGGTTAGCATATTAGTGTGCTGATGGATTTTTTTTTTTGTCAGGGTTAACAGCCACTTCAGTTGTGTTTGGCTTCGTTCGCACCTTGGTCTTCTTCAACGTCCTGGTGAGCTCAGCCCAATCCCTGCACAACAGCATGTTCAATGCCATCCTGCGGACCCCGGTACACTTTTTCGACATCAATCCCATTGGTAAGTGGCTCGCCACCCCATCATGTCCTCATTGGAATAACTGATGGGCATTCGTAGCGCAGTCGAGGTTATGCAGCAACGGTGAGCCGATGACGAGACGTTCACGTTCAACTGCACTTGCTGTGGAAATGATTGTTTTAACATCTGACCACTAGAGAGCAGACTGTTACTTACTTTGTCAGGTTTTGAGCCGCTCCATATCCACATCGTCCTCACACTCCATAGTTTGTCATTGCTTTCAAGTTGCGTATGATATGATAATGTACAGTTTCAAATGTTTTTTCATCTAAAATTTTGAATATTTCTCCATTATATTATCTTCTATTATCGTTATATTGAAATGCACATTTAATACGTGTATAGATAGAATTTATAATGGATAAATATAAGTTAGAGAATTTAATATAATAATATAAAACTATAGATTTAGCTGAACAAGCTAAAAGATAATTAAATGATAGTTTAGTGGGTTTAAAATATTTGACCTTGCATGAATTAAGTCGCAAAGTAAAATTAAAGAAAAAAACCCCTTGTAATATGACTTAATATTTAGCCATAATATACTAAAAATGAGTAAAGAGAGTGCTAACTTCTTTTTTTTCATTTTATTGTCAGCCTGAGCAAAAAAAAAAAAAAAAAAAGCAAACAATCATATTGAATAAATAGTGTTTGCTCTAGATCTTGGACAGTGTTGTGTTTAGACCAGAGGGCTGTGTAAACACAGACATGTTTGTCCTGCACGCTGTATCAGAAATCTTTTGATTATTTCATTAGCTTTGTAGGCTGTAGCTGCTGGGGCAGTGGAGTGGGCAGTAAACACTCTATACATCTCACTTTACTCAAGGAGGGCTGCCGTTTTTTTCTTTTCTTTTCTTCAGGTGCGCTTTGCGCCACCCTCAACAATAGAGAGCAATAAAATGGAAAGAATAATTTCCAGAGTTTTTTTCCCCCCTTCTTGTTATTGTGTGTTTATGATTTTGTGGTATTAATTAAAGACCTCTTTTTATCAGGTGAAATAATGTCACTACAATCTGTCATTCATATCCAAAGTCAACTGTCAAGTGGCCCACTTTGATAACTTTAATTTTTCTGCAGCATTGTTCACCTGTCAGCAGATAATTACTCAGCCTAATCTCTTCATACTGACACGCATGTACGACACAATCAGCTCGGGTGGGAATTCTCACCAAGAAGGGAACTTGTGTCTGTATAATGACTCATAATAAGCTGGTAACGCAAGTCTAAATATGATTTGAGGGTGTTCAGGAGCTTGTGGTTTCTGCTGGCATTAGAAGTGGGTGTAGCGACAAAGCTATCCATTGCAAAGCTGTGTTTGCAGCAAACACTGCAGGTCTTAATCTTTGGCTTTTGTTTTTAGTGCTGCTGTTGTGCTCCGCGTCGGACTACCTGGCATCTTATCTGGGTGTGCCTTGCTTGGTAATCTACACACAGGAGGAGAACAAACACTTTGAATAATGTAATAATCTGTTTAATAGTGCAGCAAAGGAGAGGCTTAACAGACACTGCTATCTGATTGCTGTTGTGCTGCTATCAGTAACCATTGTATGACCAGTCCAGTCATTACAGCCTGGCCTCCAGGCTGGCAAACAACACTGTGTGTCTGACTGGATTTATAGACAACTGTCCTAGAGACTTGGTTTCTTTAGTCCTTTGTCCAGTCAACAGTAGATTAAGTATGAACCTGACTTTTTTTTCCTTTTTAATCAATGCAATATGAATAAGTTTTGCTTTATTACAAATTTTTTCTTTCTTCTGCTCTTTATCATTCCAAGTGATTCATTATCTTTAGCAAGACCGCATACAGATATAAAAAAGAAAAGGCCAACACAAGTGTTTTCACCTCTGCTGGTTTCTCTTCTTTCCCTCCCAATGTTTTGCTCCCGTCTTAAAGACCCCCCCCCCGCAACGTACAAAATCTGTCGCATCCATCGCAGCTGCTTCCACATCCGCTACCCGCGCTTTTGCCAAAAGTGTGGCTAATTTGTAACGGTGCGCCCTCGTGCTGTCGTGGATTTTGACAACTGTTTACACGTGTAAGTGATAGGTGCCCTGCCGCTGCGCGGGGCCCGGCGTTTGATAGCTGTCCTCAGAGTTAAAGGTTACCATTTCAAGCGTCACTGCACAAAGGTCTTATTTGTTATTCTGCGACTGCGGTTTATGACAATAGAGTACAGCAGTGGCGAATCATGATTGATGGGGAGCCATTGTAGCTGTTCTGCATCAGCCACCGAATGCCTATGCGCGCCATTTGAATCATGTTTCTGTGTTATCTTTTTGTGCCGTGTGGAGATAGTTGATTTCCAAGTTGGGGCTTTCGGTGATTAAAAACCTTTATGTTTGCTAACAATACTTTTTGATAAGTTTCGAGATAGCGAGATGGTGTCGATAAAGCCGCCGGCTGCCGTGTCCCCGATCGTCGGAATTCATATGCCTTAATGTATTCAAGTTGCTCCATTTTAGCCGTATGTGCAGCCTTATTACAGCCGTTCATCCAAATTTGATCCAGTTAGAGCAGCACAGACGGCGCTGGATGTGTTGAGCTGATGTTGATCCCTGTAATTTAGTGTCATTGAGTGGGCTAATCCCCTCAGAGACTGCAGGCCAGGGCTTCAGCTCATCGGCACAGTCGAGGAGTGGAGTTTCAGTCAACACACACACACACATATACATCCCTCTGCTGTCCCCCTTTTCCACCGGCATAGTTGCGCTCGGGGTCACTCGGTCGACGCTGTTGTCGCTCAGCTGCTGTTGACGCAGAAAACTTCAGATCCTCTGTAGTCGGCGGTGTGAGATTCTAATTGTGTCTACACAGGCAGTGTTTTTTAATGTCTGTATTTCAGGTGTGGGTTGCAAGAGTGCGAAGAGCAAAGTGGAGGAAGCACTGCAGAGAGGATGATGATATCGAAGTGTGTAAATTGAATGTGGAGATGGAGCCGTGTGTGTGTGTGCAGCGCGGCTGATAGGGCTCCCCCTTGCTCGGCACTTCCACTGTTTAATTGCATGAAAGGGAAGGAGAGGAGATTGCAGGAGCCTGGTGGTGTGAGCGGAGAGAATGGATTTAGAATGTATTAGTATTGGCAGCAAGGCGCCGGCGGTGGGAGGCTGCCCCAGGCTCCCGGGCCCTTCATGGAAGTGCAGGTGAGCCGCGCCACCTCCAGCCCTGGCAGCCCCCTCCCCAGTATTCCTTCATTATCACACTTGCCTCGCTGAAAGGCCCCTGCAACTGCACCGGGGCCCACACATGGAGCGGCTCTGAGTTGTCCCCTTATCTTGATGTTTACAGGGAACAGCGATTTGCCACACGCCCCGCTCTAGCCGGACCCCACTGTCCCACTTCTTTAAGTGTGATTGGGGGCCCTGCTCAACTAATATCTCCACCTTAAGGGAGCCACCTTAGTTGGGAGGGCTTGATATTTCCTGATCCTCAAAAAGTGGTGCAAATCACCCCTGGAGTCTTAAACCATGAGAAATTGTTTGATACTAATGCTGCTGATATCCTGAAATGTCTATACCCCTCGCCGCACAATAGGCGATATTGTTGACAACCACCCATAGTGGTTGAAGCCATTGTCCCATGCCGATCTTACCTCATAGGCATTTCCATGCAGTGGGTGTCTTTGTGTAACTGCATCGCTGTAATGTATCCCCTCTATAGTCTGCGCAGGACGGGGAAGGGTCTTTCCTTCGTCCCCTCTGAAACTCTCTGTTAACTGAGCCGCTCGTCAAACAGCTGATAGCTGACTGATGTTCCCTGCTCGAACACCCTGCAACCACCGTATGATGTAACCCGCAGAAACCTATCCCTTTCTCATTGGCATTGTTTGTCAGATATGCATGGATTTGGGTCATCTGTGGCTTAGACAGTGAAATTACATAAAAAAAATATTATTGGATCCTCCACAAACACAGTTTGACAAGTACCCCCCATTTTCCAGACTAAAGCAGCGATATTCTTCACCAGCATAGTAGCGGCTCTTCCCCCTTGCTTGAACCTTCCCCTCGGGATGTCTGTATGCTAAAGGGGCACTCACACTGTGAATAAGATTAGTCTGCCTCCGAGTGTACAACATGCTTACGCCACTTGACTTTGAATCAGTACTGATTTGGAGCATTGCTGGGTTGTTGCGGGGAATAATGTTCTGGCTGGGTTTATGCAATGGCTGTTACGGGGAGCCCGGCCTCGTCTGCATGCATGTTTTTAGGCGGGAGCGGCATTTTTTTTTTTTGGATAAAGCTGTAAGCTGCTTACGGCCGTGGAGGGGGAGGTGATTACAGGGCCCACCTCCGTAGGACTGACTGGGAGGCTGGGAGGCAACTTTTAGGTCAGCGGTGCCAGGGCTTCACCACGTCTCGAGAGCGCCGTGCCGCTCAGCTGTTCCCTCTCTCCCTCTCTCTCTCTCTCGGCCTTTTACCGAGGCCCACCCCGTCTCGCGTTTTCATGTTTTGTCCCGAGAGCCGAGATAAACACATCAACATGCTTGTGCTGTTAGCTCCGCTTAATCGGCAGCCCCTAAATGTGCGGGCGCTGCTTTATTTACATTTCCCTCAGACAGATATTATTGTATGCTGAGTGACGCGTCACTGTGGGAGACAATGGGCTGCTTAAGTACAGTATGAATCATTGTGACAGGGAAATGTACACTGCTGTGGCGTGCACACAGCACATCCACAGCTCGTTCTCGTCTTCGAACTTAAGCCCGTTTCTAGCTGTGGCAATGCCGTCACTGCTCTTGTACTTTTCTGTCTGCCTCTGAGAGTCTTGGGGGGGGGGCATCCTTCAGGGACAGAGATAGAGAAAGCCTTTCTGTCTTGCCTGCCTCCGGGTTGTTTAGCGCGGGGATTGGCTATCACTGACCTCGCGGTAAACAGTGTGCGAACGCAGCTGGGGTGTAATCTTATGTGCAGCGGGGATCAGAAAAGGGGAGCAAAGTTACCGGAGGAGTGACAATAAAGGGGCTGCCACAGCACCTGCGGAGCACCAGCCACAATAATGAACACCTGAGCAGATTGGAGGCAACTCAATTAATGTCACTGACACTGCCAGTCAGAACATAAAGGCAGGTACGCAGCTTCTGTTGCCCTTTTGTTTCCAAACAAAAGGTTCCCTCACGTATTCAGCCAAGAGTAGGGCAGTCTTTATGCAACGCTAGACAAATAATGATTCATTGTTTAATCTAGATAGGCCTGTGTTTTTCATCTCTTATCGCACTCACATGTATAATCTCTGTTCTGTTAAATTGGAAGGTACTTCGGTAACAGTTGCTCAATAGTCTTGCGAGACCAGAGGAAATGAAGGCAAACAAAATAAAACACTTTTTTTATATGACTGCGGAGCGGCTAAAGGATAAAGCGTATCTGTATTTGCCTTAGATTTGTTCCCTCCAAATGTCATGGAGGACTATTTTAAGTTGGATCTACAAATTACATTACATGATAACTACCCCAAGTGTGCTCTCACACTGTACAATTAAACATTACATCACTGTTTTTCAATGAATTTTCCTGTATTAAGTCTGATTGCGCAAGTTATACGCTTAACCGATGCAACAGAATTCTGCCATCAGATGTGTTCCTCTGTCACACTTGCACACATCTACTCCCATCTCGTCTAATCTGGTAATTTGCGCTTTGTTGTTTCCCCAGGAAGAATCCTCAACAGGTTTTCGAAGGACATTGGTTACCTGGACTCACTTCTCCCGTGGACGTTTGTGGACTTTATCCAGGTGAGTCTCACCTCGGCAGGTTTGGTCGCTGGCGCTGCAGCATGGGGAGGCCATTTCATGCCTGGCTAAACCTGCTTTGTGGTCTGGGTCCCCTAATCTGGAAACAATTACTGTAGGATTACCCGCCAGCGCGGCCCAGCGCCTGCACAGATTTAATAAAAGTGTGCACATAGGCTGAGGGCGTGGCTCCCTCAATGTGGCACAACAGCAACGGCGTCCTCAGAGAATGTGTAGGGAGACTGAGCAAGTGATTGGGAGAGAAAGAAAGGTACCAAAGAGGAAATAAAGGCCACAGGATGATGGGTCAGATGCAGGGGGGGGCTAAGGGGGTAGATGCGTTGAGTGGCAATGAGGAAAAAGTGTGATCAGCAGGCGTACGATGTGTCTGCAAGAGTGGAGCTGGGAAGCGCGGTGGAGGGGGGAAGGGGGGACAGGTCAGTTGGAACAGATCCACAGCGGGACTCGCTCCTCTTAGCGCAAAGACGCCTGTCGTTCTTCGGCCCTCGCTGGCCTGCCTAGCCGAGGGCCACCCTGGCGCATCACCAGGTTGGGTTACCGAATGCCACCCTGCCACGGTGACAGCCATCTCCCACGAAAAAAGCCTGCGGAGATGAGCGAGCTCATGCACCTAGCGTCACAAAGAAGGGAATGTTCGCTGCACAATTCGAGGTAGAGGAGCAGGCGTGGCTCCTTGGTTAGGGCCAAAGAATAGAACAAAGGCGCGCTGAAAACGAATCCCCCCGCCACAATGCCTGAGTGATGTTTGTGGCAGATACTCATCTCACAGTAGACAAAAGCCATCTTAAATGCTGAAAGCACAAAAGATCATTCGCACAAAAGCTTTTTGTCTGCCATAGTTCCCCCCCATTTTGATAATAAGGTGAATAATGGCTGGAGTAAAATAATAACTTCGTAGAAGACCCATAAAGTCCAACTCAACGCGGTGAAAGTAGACTAGGTCATGACAGACTTGTGTTGCACATACGTACTCATTGTACTTCACACCTGACTCATCCATTCCATTAATTATCGCCTTTGTTATTAGGAAGTACAACGCGTAATGCCATTTTTAAACTCTTCCAGCGCTGCGGTCATAAAATAGCACGTGGATAAAAAAAGTGAAGCGCAAACAGTGTCAAAATGAGACTAAATACATCGTGTGCTGCGGCGCAAAGTGGCGGCGATTGTGATCGCGGACAAAGGTGGCATCTTTTGGACAAAACGCTTTTGTTTGCGCTGCTTGCGGCTCTTGTTTGCAGGTGTCTTTCACGGAGCGGTCCCTAATGCTTTCAGGAAGGAAGATTTTCACTCTTTTTATCCGAGTGTTAGCCGCGCAGAAAAGCTGCTGATCCCGACTATTGTTGCTCGTTCGCGGAGGGGACATTTCCCCATAGTCATTGTTTAAATGGTTGTCAGCGGGGGAATAAAGTGAAACTTCATAAACAATGTCCCTAACTGGTTTATCTCCCTCTATGGCGAGAGAGCGCTTCTGTGTGGGGATTTGCGCCGGAGCCTCCTCCTTTATGGTGGAGTAAGCACTTCACAGCCCCTCAGCTCTGCCCCTCGTACCTGCCTAACAAGGGGATTCCCCCGAGCTGGGGCAACCTGGTTACACCCCAGAGCCCTATTTTTTTTCCACAGGTCTCATTTAGTAGTAATTTAGTATATTGGGGGGAAAAAAGACTCCTTTCTCCTCCCCTCTTTATGGTCAGAGGACAAAGACAGAAATGTCAATTAAAAACACCTCAGGCTTTTGGGACTGTCAACTTTTGTTTGGACTTGACCTTTAAATCCTGGGTTGCCTCTATTTTCACAGAGGGGGGCCGAGGAGGAGGGCGAGACAATGAGGGGCGAGCACAGGGGTCTTTCAGCGGAGGATTTTGTGTGAAGGCTCTCGACCCAAGTCACGCCGCTAACTGTGGGGTCCACAACCGTCCACGCACGTTCAGTTTACGCCGGGGCGTTTGCGCCCAAGGCACCAGCTGACGATCGTTTTCATCTCGGCGTTTCACGTCACCGGCTCCTCGCCAGTGCTGATGTCACATAAAACATCCACAAACATTTGCTCGTGAATCATGCAGCAAATTACAGCAGTAAAACCTGCAGACATCTGCAGAGAGAGAAGCCGTTTGCCTGGGCGGGGGCGAGAGGGCGTGCATGTGTGCGCAGGACGCGCACCCGACACACACACACACACACACACACACGCAGCTCGAAGATGGCCATTGTTTAAAGACACTGGCGGGTGGATCGTTGTGCGAGTCTGTATATTGTGGCACATTGTGTGTCAGGCCTCTTCAGTGGCTTTGTGGGATATGAGAACTGCTGACGTAACCGTGAGCGCTGTGGGATGGGATTTCACCGGCTTTCTCTGCTTCTTTGCCGCGCTGGTGACCGAAGGAGCGAAGAATGCACTGGCTCCGGGCGTTACACAGGTTAGCCTGAGAAACACAGGAGATGCCCCTGTGTGGAAACGTATAGGCCGCCCCATAAATCCCCTTTGACCATTGTTGCGTGACAGTGCCGTTCTCCTCTTGCACACGGTGGAAAAACACAAGTGACACAGAAAAAGCCCAAAAAGGAACTTCTGCGCTTCTTGTCTTCGCACAGCCGCCAAACTGGCGTAAGCCGGAGCGCAAGAAAAACGGCACCGCGCGCCTGTGGGTGTGCTTAACCGGCCGCTCAGCAATACCACACATGGTCATTTGATGGCGAGCACCGGCCAGCGAAAGCTTCCAGTGCGTGTGCATGTGTGGTCTCCCATGATGCTGCGGTCCAGCACCTCAGCTGCTCTGACTCAGGCACACAGGGCCGGGCCGTGGCTGTTTGAGCCCTGGGAAACCTGCATAACAAAGTCTCAATCTCACTCGCGAATCTCACCTCACGCCAATATGATGAAGATAATGAATTCGGCGCTTTCTGTGCGCGACCTTTGTGTGTGTGTGTGTGAATCGCCTTTTTTTTTTCTCTCTCTCTCTCTCGTATTTTGGGGGGAAAAAAGTTTTTGTGTCGTAATCAAGAGGAAGAGAAAGGAGCAATGATCGAATGAATGAATTTGCCGGACACTAGTGATTTATAGTACACAGAGAGGGACTGCATTTCAAAGCCTTTCTCTTATTTCCCGAATGGGGTTGGAAATCAGCAGCTTGACTGAGCCCAAATAAGTGACTTCTTTTACCTTTTCACAGCACACAAAGGCCTAATCCTAGGACTACTTGAGCCACCAATGTAGACAGGGACTGAGACCACCACAGTATGTGTCAGACCCTCCTCACCACACACAAAACACATTGACTGCAGCTTTATGAAGTGAAAACGGCCCAGAAAGGGAAAATGTGAAGGAGGTGTCCACAGTCATTTCTCCCAAAGAAAAGCCACAGCATCTGGGCATTTAATGCTAAAATAAAGCCCAAAGACGGAGTAGAATGGATTGGGTCACTTCTATTGTTCCAGAGCCCAGGCAGAACAGCCCTGTTTTGTTTCAGTACCACTGACCCTTGCAAGTTATTGTGCGGCTCTGTCACGGAAAGTGTGGAATTTAAAAAAAAAAGAGGGAATTCCAGCGATGACAGAGGACTTCTTTTGAGGGAATTTTCTTTACCGTGCCTTCCTCTCATTTCCTGTTTTGTTTGCCCATCCTTCCCGGCGACAAATATTTCACGCTGACAGTAAATGGAGGGAGGATGAAAAAGGGTTTGTTTAAAAAAAAAAAAAAAAAAGCAAAAAACTAACAGCACGCCGATTCCTTGTGTCCAGAGGGATGTTTAATTAAAGGGAATTGTTTACTTTCTGCTGAGGAACAACGGTCGCTATCATTGCCGAACACAAATATAGCAATTAACTCCAATTTTCTACATTTATTTGGACATCAAAGAGCTGATAGAATCATTGAGAAAATAAAGCAATTAGGGTCAGCAGAGATGTGAATGGTCCTTGGACACAGCAGTGCGCCCAGTTTGCTTGAATGATTGAATCGCATGCGTGCAGGAGCTTTCTTTTCTTGCTGAAGAGCAATTAGTGCTAATTCTTTATTTAAGCTGTTTGTATACAAACCCTTTCATCCCTTTATCCACTTTTATGTGCGGTGGGATGTGGCTTTGGGAGTTTTCTGTTCCCGCGCGGCTTCATGGGAGATATGGATGTGGTCCGAGGACGGGGCTGAAGTGTATGCTTGTAGGATCACTTATCGGAGTCATCTGTGTGTAGTGTGGGTGGGGGGCCACGGTGTTCCCGATGCTGAGGCGATAAGCGGCAGACCACGCAAATGGATCACATCAAACAGGAGGGCTTTGGCGACAGAGGCCCTGGGGGAGCAGGAGGAGGGAAGTCTCCTATCTAACGGTTCCTGCTCCTCCTCTGTCCCCTCAGATGACCCCCGCTGTCAGATAAGGCTGCCCCGGCTCGGACCTCCGTGGCCCTCGCCGAAATGGGCCCAATTAGAATTCAGATGAGCCAAGCAGCAAACGCGAACGCGGAGTGTCACCGTGTCGCCAACCGGCGTTAGGAGAGTGAAAGAAAGACAGTGCGTGTGATAAGACATTTGTTCAGTTAATATTTGATCCCCTTGAGGGGAGGCTGGATAACATGCAGTAATGGCCCCGTGTGCCACCATCTCCCTTTGCAGTCTGGTAGCCTTCCATCACGGCTAAGATTGAAACTTATGTACTGTGAAATTCTTGGGATCAGTTGTGCTCAGTAGCTTCCACTTACTGTTTGATTGTGGGGGCTCCTCTATGGCAACGGTTAGACTCGTAATACCTTCTTATCTGAACTGCAAATGGGATTGAGTGGCTTTTCATCGTAAAACTACACTGAAAGTGATCATGCCTAAATGTGTGCTTAAGTGGCAGATAACATCTTGTAATTAAGGTGCTAAATTAAATTTTCATCTCTCTGGGCTAGTCTGAGACCACTGAAGGTAACCTCACGATCCTAATCTCCGCGTCCCACGATTCGTCTCTTAGGATGTGTCTAATTTCAGGGTGCGAGGCTTCAATTTTATCATCTACCAATCCAATATGAAATATGTAAACCTTTTCGGTTAAGAAGAAATGGTCGTGCCGATATTCATTCGTGGAAGAAGGCGCCGGACCCCTCTACTCGAGTAAAAACCTCATTACTGCATGGTAAAAGAAAAGAAGTCCCGCTTTCAAAGTCTCCCTTCAGTAAAAGCAGAATCAAAATCTACTTTACTTACAGCACAGTACCAGAGTGAATGTACTCAGTTACTTTCCACCCCTGAACAAAATCATTGTAATGAATGTCAAGAGGTAATGGGTAAATATTATTTTTATTTTTAGATATAACTGCACCTACCCAGGCATTGGTGCATTTAATTACTAGTCATCGCTAACCAGACCAAAGTCAAATTGTACTGCTCTCTCCACGAGTGTGATTATTATGTCTTTGGCTTTCCAGCATTTTAACATTGTTGAATTTATTTACTGTTGGCCAGTTTGATCAGTCATTTATTTGATCCCAATCTGTAAAATAAGTAGTAACTATAACATTTCCCTGTGAAATGCAATGAAATAGAAGTAGTACACGGGTAAAGTAGCTGTCGCCTAAGTAGTGTGGGAAAGATACTGTTCACTGTTAATTGCCCCATATAGGTTTCTGTAAAAGCATTTTATCTTTAATATTGTTAGTCACAATGATAATTTATCAGATGCTTATTTCAGTTTTCTAAACAGGGTGCAGGTGTGGGTGCTTTGTTTTCCTCAGACTCACTGCCTCCGATCCTGTTTAGGCAGCTCTGGTATCCTGGTCTAGATGTGTCACGAAGCCATTGACACGGGTGATGAGTCACTGTGTTGTTGAGGGCGGTGTGGTTTTGAGTGTGATGTATCAGACACCCACAGTGTGGTTCCCAGAGCCCTCTGCCAGTCACTGTGGCCATGCCTGTTGGCTGGCTGCTCTGCCAGGGAGGCTTACCGGCCAGAAGTGTTGAAGGGAAAGCCCAGGGGAGTCAGGGATATGAGCTGCAGTGGCCAAGTGGTAAATTCTCACCTGCTACTAAGTGAGAATTAGCGGCCATGATCGTTTTCCTTTCACACTGTGAGTCACATAAGCTCGGTCCCACAACCTGCTGTCACCTTACTGTATGTCCATGACGATCTCACACAAGTAGAGCTGAAAGAGTTTCTCTTGTTCGTTCTTAAAAAAATAGGCCTCGCTGTCCCAGTGGTAGCCCACACAGCAGGACTGGAGCTTTTGACTCTGTTGCTGTTTAATTAATATTGTGCTCACATCTTTCCTTCTGGCCCAGGTTTTTCTCCAAGTCATTGGAGTGTTTGCAGTTGCTGCAGTCATCATCCCCTGGATCCTTATTCCCGTTGTTCCTCTTCTCGCTGTCTTCCTGTTTCTGAGATGCTACTTCCTGCAGACCTCCAGGGACATCAAGCGCCTGGAGTCTACCAGTAAATGCTTTTTTTTTTTATTTGGTGGCTGTGGTGGGGGGGCGTGGACATGTCCATTTGTGCCAAAAGACAAAAGCAGACCACAGGAATGCTGAAAGACCATTGAGAAAAGCCATGGTCATTAGCATAAAGGCTAAAGGTGGCGGTAGCCTATGGCTCGGCCACACGCAGTTTCCTCAAGAGACGGGAGTTCGTGACATCACATACAATGGAAAAAATGCCAAGTGGGCATGACTAGGCCAGTGCAGTCTTTACTTTATCTATCTTATTCTGGGCTTAGAGCCCAAAGGCACATTGGCCAACAGGTTCCATGGTCCTAAAAACAAAAGTTCTATCGGAAAGCTCAGAGGAAACATTGAGGTTTTGTCTCTGAGGTTTTATAAGACTAACAAATAGAAACAAAGGACCACTCAATTGCAACTTCACCCTGACTCAAAACTGATTGGCATCAGGGATGTTCTGAAATCATGTTCTTAGTTAAACCTTAATGTAGAATAAACAATCGTTTGGGTTGGGAAAACTTGATTGTAGTGTTGAATGCATAGCTGGTATTACAGATGCAATTTTTTTCCAAATGCTAACAGATATGGTTTGCCTATATTTCTCTCAGCCCGGAGTCCTGTCTTCTCCCACCTTTCTTCCTCTCTCCAAGGCCTGAGCACCATCCGTGCCTTCAGGGTTCAGCAGAGGTTTCAGCAGATGTTTGATGAATATCAAGATCTTCACTCAGGTGAAAAGAAACGCGTTTCAATTCAACAGCCCCAAAATTCAGGATCCCAACCTTTGTGATACGCAGTCCAATGCATTCAGAACAATGTTGTTATGTTTTTTAATATGAACAAAATTTGGGTTGTAGAGTTTACATGCATCATCTCATCTCTGTGGTCGTTTGTTAACAGAGGCCTGGTTCTTATTCCTGACTACTTCTCGTTGGTTCGCCGTGCGTCTTGATGGGATTTGTTCGATTTTTGTCACCATTACTGCTTTCGGCTGCCTTTACCTCAGGGATGGTACTGTATGGGTTTTTGATTAAACATTTCATCCATTATTGACATTTGAGACATTATCGGTAAAACCATAATGATAAACCACTAATTGTGTGACACTATGCGTATTA
Source organism: Psettodes erumei (assembly GCA_016785225.1). Classification (NCBI taxonomy): domain Eukaryota; kingdom Metazoa; phylum Chordata; class Actinopteri; order Pleuronectiformes; family Psettodidae; genus Psettodes; species Psettodes erumei. Next base: position 82,999 of record JAFBJZ010000625.1, on the reverse strand, counting down.
CAGGGCTGGAGCCAGGTGCAGTGGGTCTGGCTCTGTCTTATGCTGTGACGCTCACAGGCATGTTTCAGTGGGGTGTCAGACAGAGTGCAGAGATTGAGAACATGGTGAGAACATTTACGTTTGAACACCTAACTTGAGTTTGTATTTGGTGGGACATTACTTGACCTGTTATTTATCCACCTGTGTAACCATTTTTTATGACTTCTTCTTTGAAATTTTCAATATATTTGTATGATTTTGTTCTTCAAACTTACCAGTCTGTGGTTCCCCAACTTGATTGAAATACAGTAGTAAATCACTGGCCTACTCCTTTAAAACCCTAATCACCTTGATTGTGGTTCTTTCTGACTAACACTGGAGGCCATGTTATCACATTTACTGTCTTTAGTACCAAAATAAAGTGTGCTGAAGCTGATGTACTGCCTTTTTAAAATTAATTTCTAAAGGGACCAAACAAGCAACATTCCGTAGAAAAATAATTTCCTTGTTTTTTTTTTCTAGATGACGTCAGTGGAGAGAGTGGTGGAGTATGCAGAGCTGGAGAGCGAAGCGCCGTGGGAGACGGAGAAACAGCCTCCGCGTGACTGGCCGAAGACGGGCTCCATCACCTTCGAAGGAGTCAACTTCTCTTACGGCGCCAGTCAGCCTTTGGTCCTCAAGAACCTTACCGTCATCTTCACATCCAGAGAGAAGGTTTGTGTCTTCATTGCCCCATGCAGGCCCACCGGTGTGCACAGCCCATGAGCTGGGTTGATATGCAGCTCGTGTCGAAGATGCGGCGTGGTTCTTTTTTATGGGCCATTATTTTCAAATCAATTATTAAAGGGGCAACATATTGTGCTGCTGAATCTTGAGGACTATACCATTTGTGATTCATGGAATACATATCATGTAATTAAGACTGTTCAAGTGGATCCATTTGTTCCCAATTTGCATTTCGAGCTACCTGACGGTGACAACTGTTTATTCACTACAGAGAGAGATGAGGCCAAGGTAGAGGGGCAAAGGCGGAGAGAGAGGGGAAGGCAGAGGGAGATGGTTGAGGATGATTGAAATTGTGTTTAATGCTGGGGGTGTATTTTGCATAGCTATGGTTGGCCAGGGCGGCTGATTTCACAATGGATGGGTTGATAAGTGTAGAGCCGCTGGCTCTGACAGCCCATGGGAGGGATCTCTGCCGCATGCCACGGGGGTGAAAGGCTTTGTGCATCCTGACAGTTCCCCTGACACTCTTTTACAAGGAAACCTGCACCTACAACCTACAATACAAGATGCCATTCACTCTTTCCCTCGCTACAGTCGTACACTCACAATAATTACATGTAAACAACGACACCTCAGCTGACCTTCCGTTGTGTAGAAAGAAATGGCTTAGTAAGGCCATAACACTTATGTCCAAGACTCGGAAAATCAAGAGCAGTAATGCACAGCCCTTGCTTTTACATTTAATTTTGCTATAGAAGAAAAATATGAAGTGAACTTGTGGATGTTTTTCTGTTTGGTTTGAAATAAGATGAAAAGTCTGGAGGTAAGAAGAGTAAGGAAAAAATCACATAGAAGGCTGATTACTTTACATGTTCTGAATACAAGTAACAGTTTAGATGATGGAATGGCTGGTTGTCAAGCAGAGAACTAGGTGGCCCCTTCAGTTGCTCATCCAATGTAAAAAATCTTGAATTAAAAACATCTAAACCTTCTCGGACATGCTGCCAACCTGAAGCTGAACAGAGATTTGTCATGTTCTAACCTTCACATTATTTGTAGGTTTGGTTTGGGGGAAGATCAAGGAGCTTGTAGAAGCTTTCATTGGTCCTCTGCCCCGTGATTATTGCCAGGGTTTCTAGAAGTCCTTTCAGAGGAACCTTTTCAGCCCACTTAGTTTAATGTCAATTAGGATAACTCATTCAGGAAAAAAAAGTCCCGTATGTCTTGATTCATTCTTCCCTGTAGTGGGCAAAAAAGGGGGAAAAAATGTCATTGTTGCCCCCCGTGTCTGTGTGTTGGCATGTTATGAGCACAGCGGTTCCGTCTTGTGCCAGCCGTGTTGTCGGTAATCCTCCATCAAAACAAAGGGCTGCCCATTGGCTGCGTAGTGGCATATAACAGGCCTATATGTTGGCAGCTAGCAGTGTGTGGCATCAGCGGCTCAGTTCAGTGGAACAAGTGGCGATTTGCCTCACGGCACCATTGTTGACACCATTCCTTTTCATTGGGTTCTACCGGCAGATTGGATCTGGGTCGGTTCTTATGGTCCGTGCACAGCTTTTTTTTTTTTTTTGGCACACGTTCTGCGACTGAAGTGCCATGAGCAGTTTGGACGGGTCATGTTCGGTGTCGGTCTTCCCGGGGCGTATGCGCAGCATTACACAGAGATCTGTGCGTGGCCCAGTTTTGGGTTGGCAACGCTCTCACTGCGATAGGCAGCGGCTAGAACCACAGGTATTCTCACCGCGGTAACGGCAGGGTGACTCCGACGTTCCACGAGACACACACAAAGAACTGAGTGAGGACTGGAATATGAATATGTCTTGTTTGGAAAACAAAGTTATTATATTTCATTATTATGAGTGTTCAACAGACGTTCTGTAAAAATGGGCCAAAACATAAATTGTACCATTTCAACTCCAAAGCATTCTCTGTGTTATGACACCTAGTAAGTAACTAGTATGACAGACAATGTGAAGGAGCACAATGTTTTTTTTCACGATCTAAAAACAACCCTCGTCTTTGCCTTGTAGGTTGGCATCGTTGGACGCACTGGTGCTGGAAAAAGCTCCCTGATCTCCGCCTTGTTCCGACTGGCAGAGCCTGAAGGAAGAATAGTAATTGATGGCTTCCCTACGTCTACAGTTGGTCTGCACACACTGCGCCAGAAAATGTCCATCATCCCACAGGTGCCTCTTTTTTTTTTTAAACTGCAGTCTCAGCTGTTGTGTCCCACTAGATGACATGGAGCTGTAGCATCATTTATTAGACGCTCTGTGCAGAAATCAGTCTTTTTTTTTTTGCACCGTTTGTCGTGTTCTAAAAGTGCTTTTTGCCTCGCCGACATCTGTGAAGCCCTGTTATTTCCCATGATGGAGAAATGTCAGAAATGTCAGGTGAACACTGCTAACAGAAACCCTCCCACTTAGGCCCCTTTTTTTTTTTATACGCCTGGCTTTTAAAAAGCTAAAACAAGTGAGGAGAATTACAGTCGTCACTCAGGGGATTTCTGAAAGTGAGACAAACGGATGCCTTGAGACAGTTTAACTTTATTTCCGCTTGTTGAAACTGATACGGCATTAAGAAAATGCCAGCCTGCGGGTGAGTGTCAGCAGTGCGCAGGGAGGGAGAAGACTCCCACGGCCTGTACTATGAAGAGAGCAGTTCCCCATCCCTGACAGAGGATTAGCCCTCTACCCCCCAAACATGGGAAAGCTGCTTAGACGAAGTCTCCCCCATCCTCACAGTCAGAGTCCCCCCATGTACGCCGTCACTTTGCCCAAGTCTCAAACATTTCTACGGTGAAGCCAAGATGCCCAAAAACAGTTTCATTAATGCTTCTCTGTGGATTTGATAGGTTCCTGGCATTGCCACTATTGCAGATAAAGTTTTACTTCCCAGTCCAAACTAGTTTAAGATGGATGTGATGGGTGTTTGATGTGATTTTGTTTACTCCCCCTGTCTCTCCTAGAGGGAGAGACTCGCACAAAGTGGCAGGTGGTTACGAGTCGCAACTTCAACTGCACGCCCAATCTGCATCACGCGCGGGATGGCATTTTTCACGCCATGAAGTCGAACTGGCATTCAGAGGAGCAGAGGTTCTCTGCGGCGCGCTCTTAGTTTTACAAACTTATATAGAGAGAAGTCACTTACGTTTATACAAATTGAAAGCCTTTTATTCTCCTGCTAGACTTCACAGATAAAGTGATATTCAGTCAGCCTTTTCACATGGGAAAGAAAATCTTGATATAAATTGCCAGCTGCTTTACTTCCTCATGCGGAATTCTGAGTGCGATATGTATACTGTGCGTTGGCAGTGAGGAGATACATTATTTGCCACCCACAGATTTGATTATGATAAGCTTTTATTAGCATATGGCATTAAAAAAAGGATCCATTTCATTTTCTATTGAATTCTCAGGAATGACTTACTAAAAATGAATTCTGTAGCAAACAGAGGGCTTAGAATTGGTGGAGCACATAATCGGCCTATGGAAAGCTGTGCTTGAAAGCAGTTTTTTCCCCCACCTAACATTAAATCCTCAATTAAAGTGTGTCACAAAACTAGTTTGAATTGGGACTTCAGCTGGCTTAATGACAAGGTGGTATTTTGGTGACATCGGGAAAAGCTCATTGGAAGTGGAAGAACATTTTTCTGAGACGCAGGTATAGCGGGGATGAAATCCCTGAAAGCTTTTTACTTTTTTCGTCAGTCCCGAGTCCTCTGACCTGCACTACGGGATTGCTGAGACATGATTTTAGCATTTGAAATGTGTGCGCACTATAAATTTGTGCATGAATGCATGTTTGCACTGCTTTGCCGTACTGCTGTCGCAGCACTGGCTTTGAGCTGACCCCGTAAGAGAGCGCAGATGAAGGTGTGGATAGTGAGTCACACTCAGACTAGTAGTTCTGTAATCTTATTGCAGGACACTGAACCTTTCAGACCCCATTGTGTACTTCACTTTTACTCCTGGTCTAATCTCGCAGTCGCCAGGTGAACATTTCCTATCACGATTTGAGGTCAGATTCGTATCTTGAGTAAGCTGAAGTTATCACATTGCCTGGACTGTGATGAGGACACAATGGGCGACTATCAGTTTTGGTTATGGAGAGCTATCTCTATTGCTGTCACATCTCATTAAAGTGTTTTTTTTCTTTGCTACAAACGGTCATTATGACCATCTCAGTGTCGTAAATTCTGTGTTTACCTTTCAAAGGTAAGTCCAGCTGTGTTTGTCCACTGATAAAACAATGCAAAAACGATACCGTCCGAAAAAACCTTATCTCCTACGCCGCTGTACCATGACAGGGCAAGGGGAGGCGGGTTCACTCTTCATAATGACATGACGGAGATCGTCCTAGGAAGTGTTCGGTAAATCGCTTCAACGTTGGAACAGGATTTATGAATACGTATCTGACCTGACACGAGGAAGTGCCGGGCTCACTCCTGTTTATCGGGTTTACCACAAACCGAGTGGCGTGTTGGAACGCTGCCTGTGGACTTGCGGGCTCCTTCCTCTGCACTGTAATAAAGAGCTTTATTCGCATGCTTGAAGATGGCTGCGCGGCGGATCCTTGATACAGGTGTGTGGCTCACCATAAACACACATCTGAGACATCCAAGCTGGCTGAGATCTGAGGCTGGCCATTCACGAGGGTAGTCCGATGAAGTGGTTACCCTCACTGATGGATGCATTTCCTCACAGAGATTGTTATATCTAATGCCGCTGCTGTATGAAATTCTTTGTATTATAACAGTGATTCGATGGCACCTCTTGTGTCATATATTCAGACAGCCTTGCAAAGCTATTCTCCACCAACACCAGTGCACAAGCTCTGCTTTTCCAAGTAAAAAGATCAACTTATCGAAGAATAGTTCCTCAGAGTATTGAATAGAGAGTGTAGCAAGCGCTTTGTGAGCATCTTCCCCTCGCTCATTGCCGAGCGGCGCTCTATAAAGCCTGTCTTAACCCTTTCATACATCTTCCCCCTTGTCATTATCTTAACTGGCCACGGCCTTCTCTTTCTATATCCATTTATCCACAGGACCCAGTTCTCTTCACGGGCACCATGAGGAAGAATCTGGACCCTTTCAGGCAGCACACAGATGAGGACCTGTGGAATGCACTCCAAGAGGTACTCCAGCGTGGCTGTGAATGATTCCCCCTCGCCAGCCCAGGGGGGATCCCTCTGTCCCCCTGTACAATGCTGCCATTCAGCCTCCCTGCTCGCCACAAGTCATGGGGGGAAATCCCATTAGGGCCATGGGGCCCAGCTCAATGTGCGGCTTGTAACTGGGAACCATTGAAAGTGCTGGGGGAGATGTGTTTGGGCAGTCAGGCCAACCAGGATGAAGGCTCCCCCCACAGTGAAGGGCTTCAGCTCCTGGTCCTGCCTCTGAATGGGTTTGGTGGCCTGGATTAAAGCTAGAGGCTGGCCACAAGAGAGCACTGGCCAAGGTCATCAGTGGACCTGGCCCTGCATTGTGCCAGGCGGTTAATGGGTGTGTTTGGATGGCTCTTTAAAGACATCCCCACAGGAAGCCTTTATGCAGGAGTAATGAAGGGTTGGGGCTCTGCTCTCGCTCTCCACAGGTGCAGATGAAGGCCGTGGTAGAGGAGCTCCCCAATAAGCTGGAGACGATGCTGACTGAGTCGGGCTCTAACTTCAGCGTGGGCCAGAGGCAGCTGGTGTGTTTGGCCAGGGCCATCCTCCGCAAAAACCGCATCCTCATTATTGATGAGGCCACAGCCAATGTGGACCCAAGGTCAGCGGACACTGTAGTACATAAGCGAAACATTTTGCATCAGCGTCTGTTCCACGCGTAGCTTGTTTACTGCAAAGCAGCACGACTCAGGTAACGCTACTGCGACCCTTGCGTTTATTGAAAAAACAAAATGCGGTCAGCAATGTGAAATTTAGACTTTCATTGTTATAGTAAGTCATTTTGACACAGTCGGAATTCAAAAGTAAACTCATATCCTCTGTCATATCCTTTTGTTTTTTTTTGCCTGCCACTGCACATACCTCGCTGCTGATGAGCCATTGTTCTGTGCTGAGTAAAATCCCTGCCCAAGGGTCTGTAGGAAGAGAGGGTTTTTTTGTGTGTGTGTGTGTGCATGCGCTGAGGTGTTGTGTTTCCTTCTCCTTTTAGAACTGACAGCCTCATCCAGCAGACTATCCGGGACAAGTTTCAAGAGTGTACCGTCCTCACCATTGCTCACAGGCTCAACACTATCATTGACTGTGACAGAATATTGGTAAGGAAGGAAATTTCCATTGTCCAGCGCTTCAGTCGGCGTCGTTCAGTTATGGGGGAAACTTTTTAATAATAACTGAGAGAAACTGCGGGTTAAAATAAAAATGACTACCTTCCTACTTGCCAATAATTTGTGATATCCCCTCATGTGCCACTATACATTCAACACACCTGAGAGTCTGAGCCTATAGACACCCCCCCTTTTTTTTCCTTTACAACTGTCAAAGGCTCACCACACAGCATTTACAGAATTTTAATTCACCTGCCTCATTTTGCAGCAGCTGGGCCGATTTCTCCCGCACAGCATTGCCTCTCATTGAGCCTGCGCTCATGCCACTTGATCTTTGGCCCTTTCCTGCTACTGCCTGCAGAGGTGCCAATTAGTGCCATTTGTGGCAGCATTTGTTAAGCGTCTGCGGAGGACCTAGCGCTGACCCGGGGGCTTCCCCGGTCGTCGAGGAAAGTCAAATATCACGGGAACCGTTTCACACCTACACTCGTGTTAAACGCCCCCCAGATTGTCACAGAGCTAAATTGGGACACACCTCGTCCGCCCCGTCCAAATCTTCAGCTGTGCCACATTTAGGCGCAGACTGTTTTCCAAGATACAAACTTCATCTCCTTGTATCCTGCTCCTAAACTGTCGATTATGACAGCAGCTGCAGAAGTCTCCCTTTCATACTAAACACACTCTGAAACTCTGCTTTAGTGATAACAAACTGCTCATTACCGCTGTAAGGGGATAGAGCTTGTTAAAATTTGTCTGTGATATAATTGTAGTCTTTTCCAAACTGCTTGAATTGGCACTATTCTTTGTGTGGTTTACATAGTATGTGATGACATTGAAATGATGGTAATTTTCCAGAGCGTCTTTAAAGGTGTGATTGTTGGATTTGACTGAGGACCACCCCTGAGCCGCTGAAATGCCGGGATAAATACATGGTTAAATCACTGATCTCCAGTCTGTCAGAGTCAGCGCAGTAGACTTTCACGCTGCTAACAGGTTGCGCTCATTGTCCGTGGCCCTGTTGAGCAGAAACAGGCGCTGGTGTTTGCCGTTGCATGAGTCACGTAAAATGGATGGGTTCAGAGGCACAGAGAACTGCTGTCTCCCCCATTCATCTTGCACTGTCTGCATGCATCACTCAGCAGTGAAACAGCTGAAATGTCTGTTTTCTCTACAGTAAAGTATACAGGCAGTGTCTCGCGCACGCATACGCACACACCCAGCATTGTGCGTGTGATTGCAGGTTCTGGACGCCGGCAGGATCCGGGAGTATGACGAGCCATACGCGCTCCTCCAGAACCGGGATGGGCTTTTTTACCAGATGGTCCAACAGACAGGCAGAGCTGAGGCCGCCTCGCTGCTGCACACAGCCAAACAGGTAACCACACCCACCTTTGTCCCCGGACGGTGCTGTCGCTAAATAGGGTCCAGCCGTGGCACACTAATCCCAGACTCTCCCTTTAACTCCAGACTTGATTGCTCACCTCCAAAATAATACAGTTAAGCAACAGAAGATGTGCATAACCCTGACAATGCAAAGACACTTGATTACCATTTTAATTTAAAGTGCCTACTTGGGAGTATTGCGACGCCATAACATTAATTTCAAGAGAGAAATTGTCTCTTTGTAGATTCTCATCCTCAGATTTTTATCTCAGGAACTCTCCGTATAATCTTTTTCCTCATAATGTAATTTTGAGATCATTTTGAGAGATGATTCCAGAAAAGCAGCTTTCTTTGCGCCATATCAGTTTTGAAATATTGGGTTTAACTTCATCGCGATTTGGGATAAACTTTCTATGGGGATTACTGTAATAGAGAATGTCCATATTTTTTCCCTGTGAAATTCATTTGTGATGTATTTCCCCTTCAGACACTGAACAGATAAGAGCCGGCTATTCATTGTTCAATTCCATTTTATGTGCATCTGTCTGGGACTACAGATACCGTATTGCAACTTCAAACAGGTCTTTGTGAAATAAGAAAAAGTAGGCATCATTTCATTTTCTCTCTGTCCCTCGCACAAATTTATCAGCGGAACTGTATCTTCTCAGCCAGAGGAGTGAAATGAGTAAAATACTGATTTCAAAGACTCAGCACACTGTGGTATTATTTGGTATCGTCTTACCCTGCACACTGGTGGATTGGTAGTGACATTGTTCGGGCCCTTACGTTTTCCTTTCTTTATTGTAGGGTTCTCTCCTCAGATCAGATTACGGCGGCATCCATAACTGTCTAGCGCCACTTATTAAATACTGAGATGGTCCACATGTTGTGTCAAGTTTCTATAGTTGTCAGTCAAGGTTTAAATACATTCAATAATCTGATATCAACCTCGAGCTCCTTTGTCCAGGCTGAAAGCGAATCTCAGAGTTGACAGTATATCTGGACAGCTGTGGCCGACCTGTTTTTACACGTTTCGCCTCCATTTCGTAAACTTTGTGCTATTGAAACGTTTGGTGCGTCGGACACTCTTTTGTATAAATTAGCCGAGGAGTTTGTCGATGCTTTAAACAAACACCCGATATTTTCCGAGACCAACGCACAGCTCAGCTGAGAAGTCACTGCTGGAGCAAATTACCTCGCAACAAAAACAAATAATTTTGCCGATTATGTCCATCGAGTTCGCCCACAGTTGTTAATGTGGCCGAATAAGCCACTTGCCTCGACGGTTGACAAAATCCCTTCGGCCGCCTCTGCCTGGATCTGTCATAGAACGCACCTTTTAACAGATCGTAGCTTAGATTGGACCGTGTGTTTGTGTTCTGTGACACTGCGTCCCCGATGCACTTCCAGGTTTACATGAACAAAAAGCCAGTGACAGACGTGCGCTGTGCCAAGGACATCCGTGTCATCTACGAGACGTCTCTTTGACAGTTCGGAGAGTCACTGTGGCCATCGCTGTCCGAATCCTTTACCCCAGTACACCTAGTACCTTTTGTGTGCAGTAAAATGTGTTTAGACTTCCAGTAGACTTAGTGTAGCATGTGTTGCATTTGATTGTCATAGTCCTTTGGTCTGGAACAGAAAAAGAGGCAAGTATCTGAGGCAGGCTGTGCCTTTATTGACAGCATATTACTGCATGGCTGTGTATTGATTACACTCTATGTTTATGTATGTGTGTTCTGGCCTCTTGGGTAGCTTCAATCCTGCACTGGTGCAGAAAAGAGTGCAGAAGTGTTTATCTTGGTGCAATAAATTACTGGTGGCTTAAATTATTCTTTTAAACCAGACATTGTGTAGCAGGACTAAGGTCTTTTTATTATTTGGAAAACGCTTGACAAGACAAAGAGAAACCGAGAGGAGACACCAATGTTTTCAGTAATTATTGTGCCTTAATCAGACTATTGATTCACTGTAATTGCACTGTTTTTATTGAACAGTCTTCCTGCACTTTGACCATAGTGGTTTTATGTCTACCTCAGCTCTTGTCAGCTTGACGACAGTGATACTGAGTAACACCAAAGAGCACGGGACAGAAGTTTATTGCAGATAAACTGATAAATACCATAAATACCACCTTTTTTTTCCTCCAGTGTTATATCAACTTTCCCTCTTGACTCTCTTGATGAATGTGCTGTTGCTGCTTTGGAAATGTAGCTCTTTTTACTTTGATGATATGAAATTTAGCATGACTGTTTATAGGTATGTGTGTATTTATGCTGTTTCCTATGTTTGTTTATGTTCTTTTACTACTAATTAAGTTTTGTCAAAGGTTACATCTCAGTGAGTTTGCACTTTGTGGTTGTTTAGTGATCACTTACAGTTTAGATTAGATTCGATTAGATAGAGTAGATTAGAATCTAATTCCAAATAAATAAAACAGTCTTTCTAACGTTTCAGTACGGTGTACTTTTTACTTTTCAAACATTGTTTTCTCCTATCACACTGACTCACTAACCATTTCCTCCCGCTATTGCTCATCCTAAATTCAGTTGTCTAAGTGGTGTGTTTGCCTCAGGTCAGTGATTACAAGTGGTCTTGACCACGATGCTACAAGTTGGTAAGTGGTTAAGAAAACAACCTAGTGATTATTGTGTTGAGTCAAGTGATTTTTTATTTTCTTCCACAGCGGCAAAGCGGCGCTATCTACTCCGTCATTTTAACACGGCGGTAGCGCAATATGGCGATTACAACCTAATTCCGGTGTTTTTTGTTCGTCGCCAGCTCCGTCAGAAGAGCTGCTTAATTTGCCTTCATGCAGACAAGAGCAGGGCAGGTGCTTACACATTCATACACGGCTGTCGGTAAACACTTAGCATAAAAGGCGCTATTTAACCAGGCTCGGATTTGGGTCTTGAACTGTGGGACATCAGTTCCTTTAAAAGCTGAGTGATTTACACAATTCATTAAAGCCAGTGAATCTTCAGCCAGCGTCATATTAAATGGTTACTTACTCTCAAATAGCCCCTCGGGAGTCGAATTGTTGGCTTGCGAATAGATTAAAGTTTACATTGAAAAGAGAAATTGAATTCAGAGGTAATCAATAGCATAATGGGCCAGTGAGAGGAGCCTGCTGCCTGAAATGAAATTACCATATTTTTAATCTTAATTTTCCACTCTGTTTATCTGACAGTGTGGATGTGCAATCCAAACAGATAATGAGAGAGTGGGATATTGACAGTGGGGTCCTCTGGAGTGCTTGTTTCAGTGATTAAACGCTGTGATCTGTGATTACTTTGTGTCGGGTGTCAGGCTGGCGGCCAGGGCCCGGGGAGACGGCGGCACATAGCAGCTGGAGCATCATGGGTCTCTGAGGTGCTAATGCACCTGACACAGCACTGACAGCATCCGAAACCCTATCAGGGCCCGCGCCACACGGCAGCTGCCAACAATAGGAATACTCATGGCACTATCTACATCAGAGTCAGCATATATCCTCTCTGCTCTCCCCTCGATAACAGCCGACGCAAGAATGGTGACAACAAAGTTTACACAATAAGTATTATTAGCCGGATACTTTCCTACATTGCCCAATAATGCTGCCATTTTAAGACGCATCTGAATAGGTGTGCAAATAGCGATGCTGATAGAGCTTTAGGAAAATGATGTCTGACAAACCTGGCTGTCCACACAATGAAGTTTAATCCCAAAGAAATAAAAACACAAAATAAGACTCAGCACAATGTGGTAGCAGCGAATGAAATGATGGATTCAGGCTGTCGCATCCACACTTTAAGAGAAAAGTGATACGTCGGTGCTGATTTGAGGATTTGATACATGCTCCATTCAGTTAAAGATGTTTTATTGTCAGTTGAGAGAGGAATAATGTGACAAGTATCTATAACAACTGGAGGTGGTGTAAATTGTTAAAGGTTGTTTTGTTATGGGCCAGTAAATAAGTAGTCTCGGGGCCATTTTTTGGTCGAGGAGACAATGTTTTTCCGCAAACTTTCTGTTGTGCCAGCATTTTCTTTTGTGGTGGATACCGCTGTTTGACAAATGGAAACAAATTGCATGGTGCAGGCGCCTGAATGGCAGGGAGTTGGGGAGTGTCAGAGACGATGAAGCGAGAGCCTCGGGTTTTTGTGGGCGACTCAGACCTGACTGATCCCGGCATAAAGTACTTGTTGAAGAGAAGGAGAAAGGGAGAACAGGATTTCGACAGGCTGCAGTGAAATTAGGAGAATTGACTATGGCGGCTTTGTTCCCTCGACTGGTGACATGGGGTGGGGGGAGATGGGGAGACCTGAGTGATTCCCCAGAGACTCTGCGCTCAGCCTTTCTAAAGTGACTACAAACTGAATATCTGACAAGTTCCCAAGACCTGACATGGCTCTGTGTGGAGCGAAGAAAAACAAACAACAAATGGCAAGTTTTTTTAAAGATACGTGTGGTGACACTGGATGTTGTGTTAGAAAATGGCTTTTTATCTCGTTAAAAATAGGCGCTCAATCTGGAACGCGTCGATGCTACATTTTCTAGATCGACAACCCAGTTAGACCAAGTTTCTTCCCGTGACAGACTTTTGTGAAAGTGTGGAAATGAGAAGCGCCCAGTGTTGATTTTCCAACTTATAACTAGCAGTTCCTCTTTCGGCGCGTAAACAAACACAAACGTTAGCGCCGGGTTGTTCCTCCCGGTGTGCACACGTGAGCTCTAATAAGCCACGCTGCATCATGGTGCCTCAGCAGTTTAGTGACCACCCCGGCCTCGTCTTAGGGACTGGCCGACTAATACTGCAACAAACAGTAATTATAGGTCGCACGTGTAATGGATGATGCTTCGTAAACTCTCCAGGCTGTGGTTTTCCACCTGTGTTGAGTCTAAGTGTATTTTAAAAAAAAATAAATCGGTGGTTAATTTTAGTCTAATTTAACAAGTTTTTTTTTCTGACGCACATTTAAGCAGAATAAAAGAGCTGCTCTAATGAAAACAAAGCCTAGTCTTTTATTTAGAGAGAAGAAAGAAACCGAACAAGTGGTCTCAAAGAAGCCTGGATTCTTGTAATTGTACCTGTCCCTGCCACTTTGAACTAAACTGGCTAATGTGGCCCTTTTGAAGAGCCACCAAATAGGAAACCTCTTTGCATGCTTTAGCCTTAAATCCCGGGCATGCTCTGTCACCTTCCAAAAGTGCCGTTTGATTCTTCAACTGCGAGAGAAAGAAGCAAAGTGGAGGGCTAGACAATAGCAGAGGGCTTATCTCATCAGTAAATAAGGCTTATTGCTTAAAGCTATAAAAGGCTGTGCTTATTGGTGATGTCATGCCTTTGTGGAAGATTGATGAAGCTTGAGGCAGGGGGCATAATGTGAGTGTCAGTGTGTGTGTGTGTGTGTGTGTGTGAGAGTGGAGAAGGAAGAGGCCTGGTGCACCATACTCAAATGTCCAACTTTCCCCTGCAGAATTTGATATAATTTAAAATGTATGACATATATTTTAACTGCGACTGCACTAAAATTGCAGTCTTTGGTGGTAAACTAACCAAAATGTACTTCAAAGTTCCATCTGGCCAGGGGGCTTTTATCCTTGGCCATGAGAGCGGTTGATGTTCTGTGCATGTAAACGTGCAGCTTTGGGTAAAGGTGGGGACAGCTTGTGTCCCCCCTCCATTATTGTCTGGTTGCATTTACGTGGGTCCAAGGGCCCTCTGTGTCTTTTCGGGTTACTTTCTCATCATTTCTCCTAATGTAGAGACCCACAGGGTTGGTGGCAAGCGCACAATGCGGCTGTTGTATGGTTACTGTCAGCTCTCTCAAATAAGGCTTCCTGTTCATTAGACTTCTTTTCACCTCCGCACAATGCGCCGGCTTTGCAGCAATAGTGAGTCGACGCCCATCTCTTCAATGCCATGTGAATAGTTCTAAATAGTGTTTATGCAAGCCATTGTTGTCTATTGTGTGTTCAGTCTTAATGCACAGTGATTTGCCTGCTTTTGTAGCCTGGGATACATTATCTTGCTTATGTGGCTTCAGATGCATGCCTGGCCTTTGAGCCAGTAAACAGTCTAAAAGTTAACTCCCTATGGACAATGCTGGAGATGCCTGATAAAGTGGGACAGAGCATACCCACTGCCCCATTTTTGTGTCCCACTATAATTACTCAAATGGCTTCTTCCTATCTGTTCTAAACTCTGGAGAAAGTTTTAGAAGAAACATCACACCTCTTTAATTTAATTTCCAGAAGTCGGAGGCAGTTTTTTTTTTTTTTTGCTGGGTGTCTTGTCCTATGAAATGTAACAGTTAAAAGAAAGTTTGGAAAAGAGAGTTAAACTTGATGTCAAACCTGATTTAAAAAAAGAAAAAAAAAAAAAAGCCATGAAGATCTTTCTTTTTCCTTCAGTAAATACACAGCGTGAAGTTGACGCAGTTGCTTTCAAATGTTAAGAGTGACAGTATCTGATGCACATCTGGTGATGAATGTCTATTCATCGGGGAGATGCATTTAAACCCTGTGTCTTTATTCTTCACACCGTCAGTGTGAAAATGAAAGGGTAATGCAGATGGACAGCCAGGTGGATAATCTGACACACATCACAGTCAAATAATAAAAACTTCTATATCTCAGAGATAATGTCATAGTGACTTTTTCTCGTAATGGAAATTTTATGTCTCATGACTTCCACCAGTTACTTTAATATGGATTTCTGTTGTTACATGTGTGTTTACCACAATTTCATCGATTAAGTTGATTTGTAAAGAGATAAGAGGCAAAACTGTCCAAACTGTACATATTGGTTGAGTTTATGTGCATCTGCATGGCCCTAGCTATATTTTCTCTTTGTGAGCATACTTTTCAAAAGAGAAGCACTCCTTTTCTTGGCTACATTTTGCTAGCTAATGCCTTTCTACCAACTTGTTAGGGCTGCTGCCAGAGCACTTTGGAAGATGTTATTTCTCAAGTTTAATTCAAGGATGAGCATTTACCTAAGAAAGAAAGAAAGAAAAAAAAAAGAGTTGGCGGCACCTAAAATGTTCTTCCAAAAGAAAACAAAATAACCCTGAAAAATGAGAGTAGGAATGAGCAGCATATTATAGCCTTCATCTGTTTTGTGGCATTGTTCTGGGGAGCGTATACATCACCTCCAGAGAGTAACCGATAGGCCTAACCATTCACTGCTTGGATAGATGCACAAAAGCAGAAGATATCTGCGGCACAGATTACATTATACTCATTTCAAAAGCGTTCACAGTCAAGTATGCAGAACAGAAAAAAAAGATACTTTTAATGCTGGCCGATGATTACAGGTGAGAGATGTAACTGATAGTTGGCCCGTCATTGTTGGGGGATTCGGTGTGTTTGACCCCCTAAAGCATTCTGCTGCCAAGGGAATTCCAAACAAGCGCGGGACTCGGAGGAAAGGAATGTTATGATTGCTTTCCAGTGACACTGATACAACACTGTCACATCACTGGCTCCAGACTACAGGAGAGAGGCTTCACTCTGGAAGGGTCCCGACTCTCTCGCTGCATTAACACTTAGCAGCCGGCATTTCATTAACCTGTCAGAGAGAGACTTGGTGCTGCTTTGTCTCTGACTGCCACATCACCCTTACTCTCACGCTGCTGCACGCACATTTGGCCTCAATTCGCCCACCAGGTGTGTTTCACATTTTATTTAATGAACTGTAGTCATGAGGTAATTCGCTGACTGCAACAATACTCCTTGAAGCAAGTTTTTTTTTTTTTTTTTTTTTTAAACACCAAAGTAGTGATGTTGACTTGAGTTGCTCCTGGGCTGATATTTTCATTAAAGACATTCTTATCAAATAATGAAATAAAGGATCTGTTTCTTGCCCAATACTATTACCTCCCACAAATCAAAAGGTTTCCAGTGTAATGTCTTGCCTGCCATGCTGGTTAATTAGGCAGCGTTGTCCTACATACTAATGCTACTTTCATGAGAATAATCTGAGACAATAAACCTGTCTCTTTTGTGTCCTTTTGCAAGCCCTGTTAATTAATATCAGCAAATACAAACCAAAGTTAATTGAAATTTGAACACCCCATCTTTACAGTTTACAATAACACAATTGCTGGTGTTTTGTTACTGTTGTTGAATTACTATAATAGCTGGTATCATATCTCTATTTAGTATTTCATTGATCGCTCTCAGGGATGCAGCAGAAATATAAAAGAAAGAAATGTCTTAACTATGAGTAAACACAGGAGGCAATATATGCAACCCCAACATTGATTTAGACCGAGACATTAATATTCACACTCTTCCAGATAATCATAGCAAGGTGCACATGATTTGTTTTCATTGATTTAGTGACATTTCTCCGGCCTCTCTCGCCATGGTTATTTATATAGTTTGCATTGATATTATTTCTGCATTAACAACAATTTCCACCAAGTGAGGGAGATTACAGGGCTGATGCAAAAGAGTAGCATCTCCGCCGGAGAAGGCTTTAATCAGGACCCCTTTTGATGCAAAATCTTTACAACTTTAATCAATCTTTATGGACGAGCTTTTCAAACTGTGTGTGCAACTTTGAATAGCATAGTTTTAAAGAGGCTGTGCCCTCCTGTCAGATATCTGATGTGTTTTGCAAATTACAAATCCTTCTAGGAATATGAATTAGGTTGTGCAAGCCTGAGTGTTCCTTACAATCATGGTGGGCAGAGTTCAGATTTCACTTGGTTTACATGAATTCTTAGTAGCGACTAATGAGGCCAACATTTTCCAACTAGCGTGGGATTGTAGTGCACAGAACCCTCAACAAAGCATAATCGGGCATGCTGCTATTTCAGTAGGATTTTTTGTTATCGCGCCTCTTTTGTCATATTGGCCCATGAACAGGAATGGCTAAACAAAATAAATAAATAGATAAACAGTGGGTTGTCTTTATAGCCTTTATGCAGTAATATTCCTGAGCCAAGAACATTTCTGAAGTTAACAGTATTTATGTTCCGGTAGTGTTGGTCACAGTCTGTCACACATTATTTGCATCTGCATGTCCGATTAACAAATATGACATATTCCTAAGATCAGGCTCCTAGCACTCTAACCACCCACCATGGCAATTAACTGTCTACTAAGCTAACAAGCGTAACACACATGCCTGATGCAAGCCAGTAGAATATCAAGCCGCTCTCCCAGATGTATCCCTGTTTACCCTGTAGATCCACTGTGAACACGCGGTGCACATGTGGAGGCTAATTCAAATGTTAATTAGCCCGGGCTTCCGGACTGAGGCGCTTTACTCTCACTTGTATCGATCCGGGGGTTTATGCTGGCGTGCAACCGGCATTTGAAATCCAGTAGAGACTGAGAGAGCTGTCATACAAATGAGGGGACGAGTGAGGAGCTGTCATGACTCTTTCGGTGGTGCTTTTTAGCGCTTTTGCCGCTGTCTTAGAGACCATTTGTAGCGAATCTGCCGAAAATGATCAACAGCGATGGCCACCTCTGTGTACAGCTAGCGTGCTAAACTCATGCTGACCTTCACTCTGCTCTTGCTTGTCGCTGCTAATGCAAGAAAATGCCAAGAGAAATTGTCTTGAGAATTTCATGAAACTTTAAAAAAAAGACCCACGGATGGTAACAAAGAAAGAATGCTACATTCAGTCATTCTTATTGTGAGCCAGGTTAGAGGGCAAGGACCAGGACGTGAGTGTAAGTCACCAAAAAGAGGATAACAAAGTACAAACCCATAGTGAGCGGTGCTAGCCACCATTGACATTGCTTTGAATGTAGATTCATAAATGTCATTTCACAATGGCTATGGGTTCAAGACTTTTATCCAATGTTGCATCTGAATCTGAAGGCAGATGGGTTTTGTGGTAAACCCAGACAGTTTTTTTTCAGCACAATTGCCGCTGAACTATCTGTTTTACTTATTTCTAAAAAAGCATTGACCGGTGGGGCATAGCCAATATGGAGGTTAATCCATTCTAGTGTCTATACTATGGGATGCTTATGGAAGCATATTTGCTTAGGGCAGCCATGCAAATTATTACTTACTGCCCTGTAAGCTGATAAGACAAATTAGATACCCATTAAAGTTGAACAATGTATATAGAATGAGGAAAGATTGCAAGTGATACCTGAAGGGATGCTTAAGTCGTATGGCACTAAAATATGCCTCATGCTTGCAAACTTCAAAAGTGGAGAGATGTTTATCCTTGGGACTGGAAGATGCATAATAGTAATCTCATATGCACAGAGGCAGCTGCCAGGTGGAGGATAGCACACTGCATGTTTATGAATAGAAATCATTACGGGGACTGGGGAGCGTTCCGGCATGAACCAGTGACACAGAACTTTTTTTTTTTTTTTTCTTACCATCTACCCCACACAGACAGCAGCACTTAAAAGTTGATGTGCCGAAATGTTTATTGTGTCATTAGTTTAACTGTGACCATTTCGGGCTGTGTCTCCCTAACTTTTAAGTGCTGACCTGAATGCGGTCTTGGACCAGAACAGGGCTGTTAATATGATATGACCTGAGGTGGGGGCTTGTGAAATCAGAAACAAGCCACCTTTAACGACGGCGCCACAGCTCCACGGGGCCTCTACCTTCACTAGCCCTCTGCTCTTATCAGATGAGTCACTTTAATTCATGCGCCAAACACCTCTCTGAATACAAAAGTTCAGCAGCTTTTAAGAAGTGGAAGCGCAGTTTTTGTTGTGACTAGAGAGGAAGTGCTTCAGGCCTGTTTGGGAGCCCTGGCTAATTCTACCTTTGACTTGCCTGTTGTTGTCTTTGAGCCCCTTTCCCTTTCTGCTCCTCTGGCTGGCTGATAGTTAGGGATTCATCTTAAACCCCCCCCTTTGTCTGACGGACCGTGGAGTCAGCAGTTATTCTTCAACTGACAACTTTCAATGCTTGGTGGTGAAAGAGATGAAGCTGAAACACAAAGGCAAATTAAGGGTACAAAAACACTCACCATTGTCCCATTGTTGAGGGTCACAAATCGTCAAGTAAAAGCAACACAGCGTGGTTGAAATGTATTCGCCTCTATCCCTTTCCCCCTCCCTCCCTTCTCCTCTCTTTATATTCATTAGATTCATTATAGGCCACAAAGGATTGCCAACAAAACAGCTTGTGATTTTAGTTGAATTCATCCCCCTCTGAGGCCTGCAGGGAAATTAAAGTAGGTGACTATCACTGGAGGGGGAGCGGGCTTGACACATCTGAAGCTTTCAGTGATGCTAATAGCCAAGCGTATCCAAAATACACACGAGCTGACCTCAAACAGATTGTGGGGGTTTAAAATCATTAGTTTGCAAATGAAGTAAAAGTACATTGGTTCTATGGTAGAATCAGCCCACTCTGAACCTTTGATTAGTGTTTGTCAACTCCCCTTTCTCTTCATACTCCCCCGCCCACTTACACTCCAGAAATTAATAAAGGAGACATAGCGACACTTTGGAGGGGAACGCTTGCATCTCCAGCACCTGTTAAACAAATGCACTTAAGGCAGGAATCAAATTGCAGGCAGGTTTAAATTGGTGTAAAATCTTCATTTAGATGATGTCCCCGGGGCCTGCTTATTACTTGAGATTTATATAGCATTAGTTCTGCCTCGCAAATGTGGTGCACCATTCCACCTCAGTGAAATATGAAGAGGTTTGATAAAAAGCTACAACAGATTCTCTCATTAAAAAAAAACCCTAAACCTTTTAAAGATTCATTAATTTAACTTGTGGCATGCAGCTCTGACATGCACAGAGATCTATGCCTGTGCCCTTGAGCGCTGTACGTTATACGGTGCAAGATGTTGCGGCTCGTCGGCGTAGGTCCCTGAGAAGAAGTGCGCTGGCAAATTAGACTACCTGCGACGCCGAATGCATCTCATTGCTTTGCAGATGTTCATTTTAAAGCATGTAATAATGCCAGATTAAGTTAAATGTGAGGGATTTTGTAAGACTCTGCACCTGTTTTTCAGTCAAAATGTGAAGCCGGTTACACTTGCTATCACATGTCATTTCGCTGAGAGTGGCACACATCATAGTGAAGGCTGGAAGGAAACTACCACAAAAGCATTTCCATTTGCAGCAGTACCCCCATTGAGTATGTCTGTTTCACCCACCAATCTGTTTTGTTCTCCATCCTTTTCAATTTGTTTACATTTGGCCCCTACTGGAGTGGGACAGTCTATTGATTTATTGTCCCTGCTTCCTGAGAGTGGCGTTAAGAGTGCACCCCCCCCAATCTCCAGGCCCTGCTCTCACATTGTGTTGCCCGGTTGCTGGCTTCTGTTACAGAGACAGGCCAGGGAAAGGCCCTGCCCAAGCATCACAAGGACCTCACAAGGAAAAAAAAAAAAAAGCCCCAACCATACGAAGGCCTGAGAGACAGCACCGTGGCACATTGTAGTTCCATCTGAATAGCAGAGGCCGTGGGACATTTGCCTCCCACGGAGGGCTATTTTTCCTGTTGTGTTTTCCAACAAAACTGTTCAGGTTCTTTGGTGATAATCCATTTAATTATAATATTATATATATACACTCGGGTGTGAGTGAGAAAATATCAATATAGCATATAGTCAATATGTGTAGACACACACACACACACATACATATATACCCTCTTGCGTACGTATATATACACATACATATATATATATTTTTTAACATATATATTATTTTTTCCCTTCTATCAGGGTGGCTTCTATTCATGTTTTGTGACAACTCCTTTTGCAGATTGATATTTTTATGGAAAGCACCTGTCTGAAATTCTACAGAACAATTTCTATGAGTGAAAAGAATCATTTCAGATGAAAGTTGAAATGCTATTGTAGAATGGCCTTTCTCTCCCTCCGTTTGAAGATAAACAATTTCCCATGAATATATGGCTGGGGCCCCTATCTATCACAAAAATCAGAATGTGTCCCATACTGAGCCTATTGTAGTCTATTAAAAGAAATCCTTCCCTGTGGCAACCATTTTGCAGGTTTCAAGTAGATAAATGCCTTCCAAGAGGGATAAGAATGCATTTCTACAAAACTGCATTAAAGAGTAATGTTTGTCAACTACTCCGATAAAAACTTCACAGTCACAATTCTGTTTAGAGGCGGCAAATGCATTGGCAATGTGTAAAGCTGATTGGTCTGGGGAGGCTGCCTACAGGTTAGCAGGCCTCATTTCCAATCTCTGACAGCAATATGTGTCGCCGTGCGCTTCATCCCGATTGCTCATGTTGAACACAAACCATGGTCACTCTATATATGGAAATCTCTGTCTTCAGGGCGAAAAAAAATTAAAAAGGTGAGATTGGCACTTTAACCTCCATGCCCCCCTCAAAATATGTTTTAGTCTGATACATTATACTACTGCGAATTATTTATCAAGAAGATACAAGCTTGATATTTCAAAAAAATAATGAGATGTTGAGGTGGCAGCTGGAATGTTCTGGTCCAGCGAGCAGCATCTATGAGTCGGGGGAAATGAAGTAAATATGGCGGGCTGGGACACACCATGTGCTGAATGTGAAAGAGTGGAGCGGTGTGTTTAGGTGGCACTGACCAAAAAAACCCCTCTTTTTTTGGAGCAGTGACACCAAATGTTAGGACAATCATACATTTAGAAATTCAAAAGGCCTTTTTTGCATAAATGCTTCAAGTTCTTTGAATGCGTAAACCACAGATAAAAATCAGACATCCTTGTAAATGAAAACGAAATATCTTTTTCTTTTTTTTTTTTTTTTTTTTAATGTCACCTATTTGTGGTTATCAAACGGCCCAAAAGATGACGACAGTCCAACACGGAGCCTGGAATCTGTCAGGCAAAAACAAAACAAGTGTTGTGCGAAGTTGAGTTGAAAGAGCCCACCTGTCGACACGCCGCATTCAGAGAACAAGTCATCCAGTTGTTGCAGTTCATACAAAGAGAGCAGAGGGAAGAAAACCATTCACACACTCTGAATACAGTTGAAGTGTGTCTCTCCTCTGGCTGTTATTTGAAAGAACAAAACCGAGAAAGGCTTGTGTATTATTTCACCTCAGACCCTGTCAGTCATTGCTTTCATTTCACTGTTAGTCCCTCACACTTTGATGAGCACACGGCGATCAAGGTAAACCGTGACTTCTTTCTTTAATTCTTTCAAACGGAGGTTTTAGAGAGACCGTTGGGCTCTAAAATAATTTGTGAAACCATTCCCTTTTTAGTACTTTTTGTACAGGATTTAAATGTGGTCCTTACATTTGTTAATGCATGTAAAATAAATTAATATTAAGATATTAACATTTGACACCAGGCTTGTATTGAGTGTTTGAACTTATTGACTGAATTAGGTAAATCAAATGACGGGAAAAGAAATTGGTTTATTTCAGAGCTTTCCCTCCTCCCCAACCCTAACTCTTGCCTTTGTTTTGATTTATTTCATCCCCTCAGAACATCCCGTTGCTTTTCAGGGCCCCCTTTGTTCTTGGTGAAGGGGTCTTTTATTTGGGAGAAATCTCCCATCTCAGACCAGCGCTTTGCCTTGATGCAGATCTTCATTAATCTCCAGGGCCGCTGTGGGCTCTACAGCAGGCTGCCGTTTTGATGGGAATTGAATTTGATACCTTATTGTGGCTTGTATGGATGCTAACAATGGCCTGTGTTCCTTCCTGTGTCTGTGCACAATCAGAGAGACCCAATTAAATAATTTGGTACAATAAAGGGGAACAAAAGGATACCCAGGCATAAAGTGAGGGCTCCAACATTTGCATTCTACCTATTTCTGTATCATGTTAATTAATTCGCTTTGAAACCACAGGGGGAGGCACAATGGAAAACAGTGCAGCTCATTTCAAAGTATGTCAGAGGATGCTTTATATTCAGGTGACGTGCTAAATCAACATTTCACAATAGGAAATTCTTATTTTTCCAGAGTGGCAGAGATAGAGTCAAAAAGTAGCTTTTTTTATGTGAATATGTTTCTTTTATCTACTTTCACTTAAGTAAAGTAAACTTTGTACTGGAAAGTCATTACTTCAGAGTACCATTATTCCTAATTTTTTTTCATGTTCAAATGTGGAAAATTATATAAGGAATTCCTTGGCTCATATACATAATCTCACCTCAGTTTGAATAGAATAATTTTGCATCTAAAACGACTGTCAGGATAACCTGCTCTTAATGAACAATGTGTGAATTGTGTGATATATAGCTGCTTTTGTTGATAGTAATATATCATATTCAATGAAGGGTAAATGAATTATCCACGAGTGGCCTGTGATAAGCAGTGATGGGACCCATATGGAGCTGTCAGTGGACCGCTGGTGGGCTCTCCTAGTCCAGCCGCTGCTGTAATTGAAAGAAATGAGCCATGGAGCTGACACATTAGCAGTCTCCCCAGAGATGGACCACACAGCAAATAGACACACACACACACACATACATATATTTTCACTTTTTTAAAAAAAAATACATCATCTATACAGATTCTATGTCTCTGAAAGTGTAACCCAGACAATGTCAGCCTGGCTCGTGCAGGACTGCGCCCTACTGTAAGTGAGACAGGGTGTAAGATTGGGTAGGTCTCCGTCTGGGTTAACGGGATAATGAGAAACTGCCCTGCAGTGAGTTAATCAGCTCATCGCTCTCCCAGCACTGCCATTTATTTGCTGTTTATTCCCCAGCACAGGGCCCCCAGGGGGAGGCCTGTCTGTGAGGCAGCACCTGCAGCTTCCCTAACGCCTGATTTAGTGCTGTAAATGCTGCTTGTGGGCCAGATTACGCTGGACAGTGATCAAACCTTATTTGCACTCTGATTAGACGAACTGCTCCCTGCACTGACCAGGCTGAAGCAATTCTCCTTTAGCAATTTTATACTGCTGCCCTTCGTAAAAATGATTAACACTGCCTGGATGAATGTGGCAGCCATTCACTGCGGCCATATTGCTGCCTAGACCCTGATTCTGAAACAGGTATCAGTTCTACTGCTGTCAGTCCATTCTTATCATCATTACCTTGAAAAAGTATTTCATATTCATCAAAACATTACAGAAATAATCATAGAAGTTACACTATATATTTTATAAGTTATATTACGAGCCAATTTGCAGAATTTTTCTGTTGGATAGCACTTTGGGTTTTCAAAAAACCTTGTACACAGCTAATGTAAGGGACCATAATGTATATGATGTATATGTTGGGTTTGACAGTTTATGCTAAATGGCAGAATGTGACCATGACTCAACTTTAGAGCAATATCTGTCATTTAATTTCCTCCTGGCTCAATTTCAGAGCGGGCGTCTGCACCCGAAAAGTTGTGACTGTAGACTTTTCCACACACGCAACAAGTTTTTATTACAGTATATGTCTTTGTTTACAATTATTTTCCCTGCCCCCTATGTGCAACCTATGCCTGTGCCCACACATGTAGACATGCACACATTATATACACACACACACACACACACACACACACACACACACACACACACACACACACACACACACACACTCCTAAGAGCAGACAATATATCCTGTAACCTTCAAATGTATTGTGTTGAGAGAAGGTCCCCTGTTGCATTCAGAGTGGAAGGCACTCCAGCACAGTCATTGTACAACAGATTTTCATGCTTAGGTGCTACACAAAGCCAATGCACCTGAGACTGAATAGGTATGTATGTAGTGCACTGGCAAGGTCTCTTTTCTTTCATCTACTTCTGTGCAGAGGCTAGCAAAGTACTAATGAAGCCGTGTTCTGATCTGCTATCTTTACCCTGATCCTTCCTCAGAATGCCTCTCCATCATTTTTGTAGTATTTACTGTATTACCATAACCCTGATGCAAGGCCAATTTAGAATTGTGCTTGAGCGACTGGCAAGCGTATTAAGGCAAAAAGGAATTATTGTTAAGGAAATGTACAGTATAAAAAGCTGAAAAGAGTAGAGGGCAAAGCTCATAATGGATTCTAAAAGCTTTCATTTTTCCCTCATTGTCTCTCCTTCCTTCTCCAAACAACCTTCCATTTTTTCAGCTATCAGAGCAAAGTTCTCAGAGAGAAAATGAAGTGCATTCATGCATCCTGAAAGAGGCTTTTAAGGTTGAGTACAGCTCAAACAAAAAGGGTGAGCTACGGCTGGCCTGAGTATGACTCAGTGTTTATAACCTTGCCATGCAGAATTTAAGAATGCCGAGGAAATGAATGAACCACATCCAAGCCACAAATCTGGGAGACGTTACTGGTGTTCTGTAGCACGTTTTGTTTGGGATGCTTAAGTGACGTGATGTGTTGCAGGTTTTTATGAAATGCTTTGGGATAATTAAACTTAAGCATTCAAAGTTGAAAACTGTTTTGAGTTCTCCAACTGTTTGACTTGGAGGACTGATGTGTTTTTTTTTTCTGGAAGAAATAATTCTTCAGAATAATATTATTGTATTTCTTATTGATTTAGAGTGCTAAAATGATATGCATCTTGAAGATGAATGTACGGTTACGATAAGATACAAAGAGCATTTTTCTTAGCTGTCAAGCCCCCACTCCCATTGCTCCCGGCCCCTTTCTCTCTTCATTTTGCTAACTGGTGCTCAAAGCTTCTCTGCCGCTGACCAAGCATCAGCTTCCCTGTGCTGATAAATGGGCTTCTTTGAATTGATGGCAGGCTGGAGGAAAAAGAGATACTCCTAGATAATGTGGACACAGTTTTCATTTCTTGTCACCCAATTAAACTGCAATTATCCCAAGTGCAGGAGAGGAGAAAAGTGGAAAGAATGGCCAAAGAATGGGAGAGCGAGGCTCCCTGGGACACTCTCTTCCAGACACATTAGCCCAGATTTGCTCCGTTCTGATAAAAGAGACTCATTTCTTGCACTTGACAGTGCACAGCGAGTGGCAGACCAGCTGCAACCTGGGGTTTGGAGAAGAATGCCTGCACAATGTTTGTGCCATGGCTCAAAGTGGCTGGGAAGAAAAAAAATCAAAATGTATACAGGTTGTCGCCCTATTTAAAGCAGTGTGGTGTTTGTGTGGCGCTCCATGTGTCTTTAACTGAGAACATCAAGGTTTTATCCCTTAACAGCCCATATAGTTTTTTTATATTATTATTATTATGCTAATGTCCAAGACACATTGTCACAGGGAACAAAAGTGTGTATTTTGTGAAACCTTTGTCATCACTGACCGATGTAAGAACCCTGGAGTTGACTACACAGGGGTTCGAAAACCTTCAAACAAATCCCTTCGCATATCCAAGAGTGCTTTGACCGAGAGCTTGTGCGCACACCTACTGTTCCTTAAAAGAATCAACTACTGCTTTAAAAGAAAAAAAAAAGAAGAGGGAGAAGAGGGACGCTTCCTCTGTGAACTGTCTGCCTCCAGATAAATTAAGGCCCGGGTGAAAGTCTTCCCTGTGGCACAAAATCTAAGAAGTAAATTAATGTCTTTTGTAATTACTGTTCCTCTTAGTAATTATCATGCGGGACAATTTATGGATTAACATATTGATTTCACTTGACCCTTGGCAAGGCTTAATTTGGACAGAGGAGATACTTTTGGCTTGTGCTGCCAAATGCAAACAGCCCCCAGGGCCCCTGCTGCAGCTTTGCTCTCTTTAGGCGTGTCACAGCATCTTTAGCAAATGTCCCAGGGGATGATGATCTGACTCTTGCGGGGTCTCGGCCTTTGGGATGCAGGATCTATTCGAATGTAAGCTCAGCATAGGTATTGACGTGAGCCAGGCATTAAAAAAACAAACAACAACAAAAAAAAAAAACAACTGCGCGGGTGAAAAACTGTGAGGAGCACTCGTGAGAGTAATTCATTAATCTTCACGCAGGCGATTAGTGCTTTGAAGTCTTTGATTTTGAAAAAGCTATGTTCCTTGCTTTACTATCCCTCCCCTCACAGGCTGAGATAAACATTGGAAGTAAACAGATTAGTTAAAATCATTAAGGCAAACATCTTAACACACAAACACAGGCTGCCTGCCTTGGAATGCTGATAAGTGTAACCCCTCCGCAGCGGCATCCGCTGATGTTGTCGCCGCGCGTGCCGTGTGCGCGTGATCGGCGCCGTGGCGGTAATGCATTGCTGATTATGGAGAGGGGGGGCGAATGCTCTGTCAAAATATGATCAATATTTCCTATAAGTGCCTTCGCTGCCCAGGCGTGAGTGATGGTCAGATTAAGTGGGCAACATGAGAGAGGCTAGCATGAATGCAGCCTCTCCACTGCTGTGTCCATCAAATAATGAGATCACCTGAGACAGCCACCATCAACAAGCCCCCGCCCCCATGCACACACGCCACACACCTCCCCCTGAACAGGACGTGCTGACGATACATTTGCCCTCCCATTGATCATTTTGTCATTCAAGCCAGTGCTTAGGAGAAAACCCACGTGTTCGGGCGCAAAATGCAGTGCAAATATCACTCCCCGCGCTATCTGTCTGGGAAATGAACTCGCGCTCCCGGTTGTTGGAATAGCCACATGTTTTGTCCCTGAGGTATGTAAGACAACACTGCTATAAAGGGCTCACCTAGAGAGATGTGACATTCAACCGCTACAATGAGCCATCTGCAGGAACTTGGTTATTTCACCCTTTTGAAAAGTAGGACTTTTCTCTCTCTCTCTCTCTCAATTACATGGTTATTATCTTGGTCACTTAATCTCCTCAAATAAGATTGATTTCTCTTTTCAGCCTGTGTTAGAGAGCCTCTGTCAGGAGGCGCTCAGGCCATGGGAACCATAGAGTTCCAATGCATCCTCACATTTTTCCCATTTGATGGAGGTCACAGTCACTAAGGCTGTTTCTTTGACATACTGATGAGTAGACACACAAAGGCTCTTTCATTGTTACAAGTGATGGAGAAGAGCACGGCTGCATGCACAATACACGACAGGAAAAGATGCAGGGTTGGGATTGTGTCATACAAATTCAAACAGACTCTGAATTGGCAGATCATTATGTTCTTCCACTAATATAATATAATAACCAACTGTCAGGGGCGGTGTGATCAGTCTTTTAATCAACTTTTGTCTTGCGGGCGCAGACAGAAATAAAACACATGAATGTCAACATTTTATTCACGCAAACATTTGCACTGCATGCATTTGAAAGAATTTTTTTTTTTTTTAGGATGATGCAAACTCCTCACATCAACACATGAAGCGCTTTGCACACTCACAATAACGCTCTCTGAAAGAAAAAAGTCCTTTTATTCAGGCTGCTTTTTCTGAAATCGCTTTTGCCTGGACTGTTAGGTCTAACGGACGACGGATAATGATTTATACAAAAGGGAAAAAAAACAAATCAGAAAAGGTCGTCTTTCACAGCAGACCTGTGAGTAATTTCAATAGTTTTGCAGTTTGACTTGATCATATTTAACTTTCAATTTTTTCTTTTTCACAGACCTGCGCATATAAAAGACTGTGAAATCTTGACCTTTAATCTCCACTGTTCGATGCTTTCACCTTCTGTTCATTCAAACCAGATGAACGCAAATCCATAGATTCAGCCTCTCATTTCCTATTCATAATGCCGCAGAAACTCGCAATAAGGGTCAAAGGTGGTTAATAAGCTGGAAGCACTATACTGTCAACTTTTAGGCAAGTGTCTTTGATGTTGTGTGCAATGTTAAAGATGAACAAGTCGGCCTTTAGATTTTTTTTTTTTTATTTTACTCTGAAGGACGATGGCACACTATGAAAGCCCAAATAGGATGTTACTGCCCTGCCACAGGTTCAAGGAGATTGGATCACTTTTTTGTTTGCGGAGCGTCCTCAATTCAGCTTCCACATAAAGAGCGAGAGACTAGGAGAGGACTGAGAGAGAGCAGTCTTTGTGGGGTTGAAGGGAAGGGGTGGATAAAAAAAAATTGCCTTGATGCATCAGCTTTCTCTGATCCCAACTGCACCTATAAATGTATCTGAGAGATGAGCTATCTGTTGCGGGCTGTGCCACAAGCAGGCCTTTTCTTCCCTCTGTCCCTGTGATGAGTTAGCAGGACCTGGAGTGATAAAGCTGATAGAAGGGCTGCTATCAGGTGGCAGTCGGGTAATTACAACTCTCTATTTGAGGCTTTGCAGCGATGCTGCGGCGATAAGGAGAATATAATGAGGAAGAAAGGCCAGCGATAATGTATCCGCTAAATGGTTCAAAACAGTCTATCGAGGGAAAAGTCATCTCGGTGCCTGGAGGTAAACAAGTATCTGTGGATTTGAACCACGGGGACAGAAAATGTGGAAGGTTTAAGCTAAACATACACCCTGTGGGGGGTGGAGGCAGTCAGAGTTCAAAATTCAGACTTTACGGCAGGGGTAGGCTTTTTTTTTTTTTTTTTTTTTTTTTTTAAATGATCCAGGAGGTCGTTTGATTGCCGCTGCTGTTTTGTTTGCCCCTCGGGGTGTGAGAGATACGCTGCAGTGTGAGATTACATATAATACTTTGACAAGCGGCGGTTTAAAGATGAAGGTCTTATCAACCTTGCGGACTCCACATCCTTCTGCGTAGCCATTCTCCTTCCATAATGTGCTTTCAAAGTTTGTTGTATCTGTCAGTTCAGGTCCTCCAAGATTGAACTGACAATCACTCCTCTTTCCTCCCTCTTTACCATCATTCAAGCATACACGCACACAAACACACACACACACATACACGCACACACACTCCTCAGGGCCATTTGACTGTTCCAGTCTTTAATACACACTCCAGTGTGTTCTATCTTGTATGGCTGTTTCATTGTGAATTACACATTCCCTTACTGGGGATCATGACCACTATCAATAGTATTTTCACTAATGTGATTAAGTTAATACTGTGCTCTATGAGAGGATTATTTCTCAATTCCTCTTGATATGCGTAATATTTAGGTTGTGGCTGAGTAAATATTTTGGTTCTTCACCAAAATAATTCCCACTGAGACAAAGACGTGAAAGTCTGCCCTAAGGAGCAATAAAGCCTGTATAATTAGAATGATTAAAGAACTGCACAACTAATTTGGCACTTATTGAATATATTTTGAGAACACAACGTTCAAAATAGGTCATATATTTAAACCACAAAAAAATTATGTTAACTTTATTCACATTAATTATGCATTTATTCAGACATTCTGTGTGACTCATTTGAAGTGATGCTGAAGTCGGCATTGTCTTTTTACCAATCCGGTCATTATATTGCCTTGCACTTAAGCATATTTTCTACGTATTGTAAAAGCTGTAAAGAAACCTCATTAGGCAAAATGACTTCTAATCTAAATGCAATCATCTTTAAATAGTAATCAATTGGATCCCTTACAACACTAAACTGTTTGTCATTAGCACTTTATCAAAGGCTCACTTAAGATAAGATTCTGCAGCTAATGGTGTGTGATGGTGACAAATTGACTTTCAATACTCTCCACATCATGCAGGGAACACTTTTGTCCTCCAGCCGATGTTACATGTTCGCTTTGCTTCAAAATGGATATCCAATTTTCTAGATTTTGTTTCTGTCTCCAAAAAAAAATGTCTTTGATTATTTATAGCTTTTGTCTTCATCTTCTGCAATTGGAATTTGTTTCAGCCAAACAATTTATAAAAATACGCAACTTGATATAAAGAGTTAACTGAAAATCGACAGTAATTATATTTGAAACTATATTATATTTCTCCCCGCTTAAATCTCCAGTGTCATATCAGTCATGCTTTTAAATGTGCTTTATTTTCATTCTAAATTGATTAAGTATTTTGGTGCACATTTGTGCTTATCTGCAGAATAAATCCTTAATCAGAAAATCAGCTGTGAAAAGTGGAGCAACTGGCAGGAGCATGTACGGATTAATGAAAAATCAGCAGAACACAGTGGAGAAATAACAGGAACCACCTTTTTCGTTGTGGATGTGCGTTCACTGCTTCTGCCTTGGCCCCGGCCTGTGTGAGAGCAGCTGGGGCTGAAAAAGGAGGGAGGGGGGGGGAACTCAGGCAGAGCTGTGATCAGACAAGCTGAAAGAAACCACATCAGGTACACAATCAGGACCCCTCCCTATCCCTTTTCTCCAAACCTCCTCGATAATGAGCAAACTTTCATGTGGCAGTAAATACTCTCTAGCTCTGTGGGGTTTGAAGTGGCAAACAGGAGATATTGTTGTTTACTCCTGCTTACAAGAAAAAAAAATCCATCTGATAGCATGAGGTCAACTTGTGTTCCCTTGAAATCAATTTATTTTAAGACTTGATTCCCCTCCCTCCACCTCCAGTGGGAGAATAACGGTAAACACCTTGAAAAGAAAGAGGAGGTAAAGCACACCTCCTACAATATTCTTTATACGTGAGTGCTTTTTATGCAAACTGGGATTATCCAGGGATCCTCATCAACTCTCCCAGTAATTTGTTTTGCTTTATCCCAGAGGTATGTGGAGTGCCGCACAGAATAAACTGTTTGGTGCTATCATGAAGATTCTTGTGCCTCCGGGGACTCCTATTTCAGAGTGATGGCTTTAGCACTTCGGAGTGAACTGTGTGCGATCTCTCCGGGTAGGAAAATGTCCCCATGGGCTTGTTGTTGCTGCTGTCTGCCTTCTATATTTGCATGATATTTTTCTATTCAGTCTTATCATCAGTGTGCTGTGAGGTGGGAGTGCTGGCTCCGTCTCAGAGGCTGGACCCAGGCTTTATCGGCAGGTAATTCTCCCACTCTCACTAACTCATCTTGAATTATTTAAGTGTTATTTTCAGGATCCAGGCAGAAGTAAAAGAGGGGAGGGGGGGGAACAGACTGGAGTGGTGTCACTGTTATTTCTTTTTTTTTATCTGATCCCAATTAAATTACTAAATTGAATAAATTAATGTTTTCCCGCTCTGCAAAAAATAATAAGCTGTTTTACGAAACAGATACAATGAATCTAGACGTTTCTATGAGTAGAAAACATGCTGGGTGGCTGCACCTGCTCCTGTTAACGCAGGCTGAGCAAGGCCCTGGCATCATCTGAGATCCTCCAACACGTGTCATTAAAAAACACAGAAGCCACGTTTCGTAGGAGGAGGAGAGTGGGGAGAGGTGTTTCCTTACATTGTCAAACAAAATTAGAAAAAAAAACAATTAACTGACATGAAACCGCAGGGAGTGATGAAGAATGATGAAACCTCCAAAGAGGCCGGTGAAAAGCACGTATGTCCGCGCACGCTGAATTGCGCACCTCTGACTGGAAACTCTCGATAAGAAGTTTCCACCGTAACTTTCTCATATAATTCATTGGCCATTTTTTTGTTTGCACGTTTGTGTCACGAGAGCTCAGACGCTGCTGCGGAGTGACTGGAGCACTTCATTGCTGGAAACGTTATCGAGGTGAATGACAAGCCGACAGACAGGGGCGCACACGGTGTTGAGAGATGCTGCGGCTGAGTTTGGGCAGCAGGTTTGTCTCTCATCTGGTCCTTGTGGCGCGGATCATCCTCACCTTGTCAGGTTTCGTTGCTCGAGACAAGAGAGCGAACCCTCACTGAGCCCCCCATGCTGCAATAAAACAACTCTTAGTCCTTGTTAACAGAGAAAATCAAAACAATCTCAGGCTCAATTTAGAGCAGAACAATAAGAGCGCTGTCTTTTGTAAATTGCGCATCACTTTGGGATATGCCAGCGTCATCACTCAACTTTCACCCTGTCGACATATTAATATTTACAGTAATTATTTGGCCAATATTTCTATAATAACAATAATACATTTTACGTTATACATTGTAAAAACTGTCCATAATTAGCCTAAACCGTTAAGAAAAAGAACAACGGTATATGAATTGAATTTTGACATCCATTTATATCGACCCACAGCCTAATTCTTCATTTGTAATATTGTTCGACACAGCCCCTCTGTATTTCCTTTTTTTGTGTATACAGTATATAATTATGTATAACGGGAAGGTGCGAGAACAAACCACTTAAACCTACAATTTACTCAACAAGTCCTGCAGATAACTGTAATTGCTTAGTTGAATATTCGACAACCTAATTTCGGTTGTCGATTCGCTGCCCTTGGGAAAGTCCTTTGAAGTGAAAGTGAAAAGGGGGGATTTCAGGAAACTAATTAATTTCCACCGAGCGCGATTAGAAACACTTCAGACCTCCTCAGCATTTTAGTATTTACGACAAAATGCCACAATATCAGAAAATTAAAGAAGACATTCTTTTTGACTTTTTCTTGTCGCCTTTTACGCACCACCCTTCAATGGCAGTGCCACCCATGGGGAAGGGAAAGGAAGGGGCAGGCACAAAAAGACAGACAGAAACAGGCAGATAGACATGAAAGGTGAGAAAGTGGAGTGACACACCAGCAGATTCCAAGCTGCTGGATTGTCAATTAAACAAATGAAACGGGGAGGATGAGGCGATTAGGCGTGTAATGACAACTGTTATAACAAAAAAGAAGAAGAAAAGGTAGAGCGTGTGCGTTAATTGCTCAGATTCAGTGGGGTTTCAGACTCGTGCCACCAAATCTGTCAGTGTGCTAGTAAGAGGCTCGTACATGAAGGCTGCCGTCCTCAGGTATTTCAGGTGCGTACGTTGCTTCAGTAAAGACGTTAAAGACTTGAAATGAACTAAATAATTACGTTGTTGCAAGATGCTCATTTGGATCATTCAAACCATGGTATTATAATGACACCAGATCATACCGAGGTCACCGTTAAAAAACACTAACATACTACATAAAAAAGATAATACGAG
The DNA here is from genome assembly GCA_016785225.1 of Psettodes erumei. Classification (NCBI taxonomy): domain Eukaryota; kingdom Metazoa; phylum Chordata; class Actinopteri; order Pleuronectiformes; family Psettodidae; genus Psettodes; species Psettodes erumei. The sequence goes on along the minus strand of JAFBJZ010000625.1, from coordinate 49,003 downwards.
ATGCGTTTCCCCTTCAAACTCAGGGTGGGATTATAAAAAAAAAACCGCTCAGCACTCGGATGCGTGTTGCGCGCTGCTGCGCATGCGCCAGTGGCACTTTCACTACCTGCCACACAATCCTGTATTTCACATGGGGCAAGCGGGAGTTATCATCCACTTGCGTAAATGCTGCTGCTTCTGAGTGGTGGTTGACAGTCTCAGGCGACAAGACGGCGTGCGCCCCCCCATCTCGCTCTATCTCTTCCTTGCTGAAGGCGTATCACTGATGGATGCCACCATGGAGCGGAAAACATAAATTGAGCACTCGTAAGGACGCTGCTACTTGTACTTTTCAGAAGATAATCAGCGGTGGGATGAAGAACTGAAGTCTTAAGTAAGTGGGCACGTCATGGGCTGCAGTTGTGTGTGTTGAATGAATTTAAATGAGTCAAACTTTCTGAGGGTGTCTTGTTTGTAATTCGGTGCCGTTTTCACGTCATTTGGCTATAAAATGCGTTTTCATTCTCTCTCTCCAGAGTGCGTTTGTGCCAACATGTCTAAACCAATGGATCACGTCAAACGCCCGATGAATGCTTTTATGGTTTGGTCTAGAGCCCAGCGCAGAAAAATGGCTCAGGAGAACCCAAAAATGCACAACTCCGAGATCAGCAAGAGATTGGGAGCGGAGTGGAAACTTCTCACCGAGTCCGAGAAGAGGCCGTTCATCGACGAAGCCAAACGACTGCGGGCGATGCACATGAAGGAACACCCAGACTATAAATACAGACCGAGGCGGAAGCCCAAGACTCTGATGAAAAAAGATAAGTTTTCTTTCCCCGTGCCCTACAACCTCGGGGAGCACGACGCGCTCAAAGTTAGTGGGCTTTCCACTGGAGCACTTTCCGAGTCTGTCATTGGGAACCCCGACAAGGCAGCGGCGGCCGCGGCGGCCGCGGCAGCGAGGGTATTCTTCAATCCGTCCATGTCCACGAACCCGTATTCCTTTTTCGACCTGGGATCCAAGATGACCGAGCTTTCCCCACCTTCGTTTCCTTACGCGTCTCCGCTGGGCTACCCGCCGGGAGGCGCCACGGCTTTCAGCGGGACTGGCGGTGTAGGTGGAGGGACGCACACCCACACACACTCGCATCCGTCCCCTGGAAACCCGGGCTACATGATCCCTTGTAACTGTACGGCCTGGCCCTCAGCGGGACTCCAGCCGCCCTTAGCATACATTCTGCTGCCCGGAATGGGAAAACCTCAACTTGAACCGTACCCAGCATATGCTGCGGCATTATGATAGGCCCTCTCTGGACTTGGAAGAAAATGAAATGTGAAAACGAAACGAAACAAACAAACAAAAAAAAGCTATTCATGCAAGAGTTTTATTATGCATGCACAAACTTGTACATGTGATGAAGTGCTCGTCGTCTCAGATATCACATGTGTATGTACATTGATTAATGCCTTTATCTAAGGTAATGCTTATTTAGAGAACTCTCTAATCTATTACTACCCAGCCATCACCTCTGTCGGCCCAGAGGCAAAAAGGACTGAAGGACGTGCACACGTTTGAGAGGAAAGGGTATCAGAACAGTTTAAGTCAGTTTGAAAGGTACCCAGTTCGATTTCAATCTCTCTCCTTTCGCGAGTTGCACCTGCTTGAATCAACCTGTTGGAATCAAGGGCAACATATGTACAACGACCAAAATTAATCACGGGATCACAGCATTTCCTCACAGATAACGTGCTGTAGGCTTCTAATTCACGGATCAAGGAGGATTGTCACAACATTTCCCACCCCACCACCCGTCTCTTGAATGACTGTAAATGTGTACAGATAAAATGACTCTAGTTTATTTGCCGTTATAGGCTTAGTGTTTGAGATATAGGGCCAGGATCCTACGTATTTCAACTAGAAATCCGGTGTATATTTTGAGTTTTTAAACCGTTTTATAGATGTCTGTAATATTTATTGTTTAGTGGAATCTATGGTGACCCAGACGATTTTAAAAAAAGGACAAGACCTAGTTCTGTAATATTTGCACATGAAACGTAGAGGATGTAATTTATTATTGAAGGTGGTATTCAATTCCAGTGCATTGCAACGGTTTGATTCAGTAGACCGATTTCCCCCCATGCCAGTTTAAAAAAGTACACATTTAAATACAAATGGAAGTTTATTCGAGGAGATTCTCATCTTCTTGACCCCTCAACTCTCCCACCCTTGTCTCATGTGCAGCAGAAAAAAACAAACTTTTTAACTAACTCTTATGGAATTTGTATGTTTTTGTGTTTTCTTTAACCTCCGTTATGTACTTGAACCTATTGCTACTGTTCACTTGTTGAGCAAAGGACTACAATAAAGCGTATTCGGATTAAACGGAAGGGAATCGCGGCTGTAGTTCTTGATGAGATGAACAAGATTGTTATCTTTTTTTTTTCTTTTTCCTGCTCCTGCTCCTCGGGCCAGGTGAAGTGTAAGGTATCCTCCAAAGGCCGCTTTTGTCCGCGCTTTGAATGGCATTGCTAGGAGGGGGGATCTAAATCAGCCCATTGTAATCAAGAGCCAAAACCTTATTTATCACAATTTTAATCGTGAAAAGGAAGGGAGATAAAGCTCTGAGCTTTCTTTTCCCAGGAATAAAAAAAAGGGTGAGAGAGCTTCTTTTATAGGCTGCAGAACAAGCTCGTCTTTGAGGCTTTAAAACAACCTGAGCTGAATGTGTGCGCTCCCAAGTCTGAAAAGAGGGGGGAAAAAACAAAGTACATTTAATATAATTCAAAAGAGACAGCCTCTCTTTTAAAAACAAAAAAAAAAACAAAACAAAACATGACTGATCACCTGCCCTTAGGAGTGTATGCTCACGTGCGCAGGTGTGTGTATGTGTGTCAGCCAGCAGGTGTGTGTTATTTTGGGTGCTCGGAATTTCATCCCTTATTGGATCTCTAACGCGCGATGTGCGTCGTTTAAGCAAACTGCCCCTCCTCGATCACACCGAGAGATGAATTCATAAGGATCAGAGCGATTATGCAAAACTAATTTGGACAGTCCAGGGATAATTATCTCCGTCACGGTTAATTAAACCCTTTCTCCACTATGTTCTCCATTGTAACACCCCGATCACTTCTCTCCACGGAACCCCCCCCCCCCCACCCCACCCCCCCCCTCCGAAAATAACGCGCAAGCGATTCTTGTGTTTCATTTACAGCCCTGAAGGAGAAAAAAAGACATGACAAGTCAGAACTGGTGGTGTTTACACTGCATGTTCAAATATTCAGAAATATATTCTGGTCATTTTTGTGACAAAATATTTCATTGGTTCTCTGTGACTATAAGGACAGGCCTATACTTACATTTCTATGGCATTTGTTTAGTTCTAATTTAAGTTATAATGTATTTTAATTTTGTACTATACTGGAAATATAAGACGTTTGAATAATGTGTAATCTAAATAGCAAAATAGCTTATTTTTAAAATGATTTTTAAGGTGTCATAAAAGGGCAATTCCAGTCACTGTCTGGTCCAAACACAGAGAGAAGGTCGTCAGGTCTGTAAAATAACTTGCATTACGAGTTCAGTGGCCATTTCTTTCTCTTTCTTTAGCCTTTTATTTATTTTTTTTCCTTGAGGAAAAAGGGAGGAAAGCTGAAAGAACTTTTTTCAACTCTGGGAGCGTTTAGACGGTCGAGGAGGTTTTGTCTGGGAACAAAACGTGGGTTGGGAGGTTTTGTGAGAGTGTTGTTTGTTGAAGTGGAGCTCAGCAAAGGCGGCTGCTTTCCCTCATTGTGATGAAAGCAATCAGTGGTATTTGGAAAACTGTTAGCATTGTGCACTTCTTCTGTGTCCATTGTGGAGGATTTCTTTTCACAAGGTTTTTTTTTTCAGCCGATCCAGCTGGCCGGAGTGAATAGCACTGCAATGTGTACACGCTTTGTCCCTCCAAGCCCTTCAAGTAGCCCACATTGAATAGAGTGAGTTGACACTGCATGACAGTGAAACAACATAATAAAAAATACATGAGCGCATGAATAGAAGCAGGCGCATAAATAAATAAAATGGGTGGCCAAAACTGGATAAACTGAATGACAAAACGGTGAAAGGCGAACAAAAAGATATTTAACACGCTAGATTAGCATTAGAATGCAATCTACAAGCCAGAACAATTGATGAATAGGTTTACCGGCCAAGAAAGAAATGGACTAAATGCCTTTTGAATAGATAGCCTATGTTTTTTTTTTTTCATTCTAAGACAGGAACTGAATGGGAAAGGTGGAGATGCAACTATGGAAATAAGTGGGAGAAAACTTTTTTTTCTTCTAAAAAATATTTTTTTCCCCTCTTGATTCATAGATCATTGGCATATCAGAGGGGAAGAAATTCAGATTCCCTGGATCAGATTTGAAGTTGAAATAATTTTGTCATTATTAAAAAATAAATATATTTATTCAACCAAACCAAATAAAATACCCCCAACAGAAGAAGTCATGTCCTTGGGGGGATCTCCCTTTGCAAGGGCTTTTTCTTGACTTTTGTTACGTCATCTCATAAGGTCCTAAATTTCAATGAATTTATACACTGGCCCAATAATATAAATATTCTCATACTGCAGAGTTACTTTAACCAAAATCAGTTTTATGTAGCTGAATAAATGATAATTGAGTATAAATAGCTGTGAAGTGATAAGCATCTAACCCTGACATAAAAAGCTGTGAAGGTGCTGAACTGTGCGAGCACTTGGCAAAACCACTGAATAAAGCAGTTGTTTTGATTAAATGAAGACTTTTAATTTAATTCAGCACATTTATTAAAAACCAAGTTGAGGTTGTGTGGCAGCAGACCTGTAATAGTAACCATGTCTTTCTCTTGGCATCAGGAGAGTGTCAGCGATTGAAAAATATTTGATTTACTGAGTGTTTATGTGAGATAAAGTCTGCTCCTCCTGTAAAAGCAGACTTGTTATTAATTTTATTTACACACTGTACAGCGATGTCTCTTTTATTCGTAGAAAAATAGGCAGTAAAGTACTGAAATGATAACAGTTAAGTAGTCTAAATTTAAGCTTCATTCATAGTTGAAATAATACGATATGCAACGAAACCCTAGAGAAATGTTTTAAATTCACATAAATTATTACTAATTTTTAAAAGAATATTGCAGATAGAAAATGATTCAAAACAAGTTGATATTTTTTTCTAAGAAAATAAAATCATGACAAAATTTGCCTTGTTATTTTACTGTATACTGACAGTTGTTACAACAGTTAAGATTTAAAGCCAAGGTTGCCTCATGTTTTCGTAAGACCCCCCCCCCCCGCCTGATGCCCTGATATCATTATGTCTCAGTGTTAAACCCTTTATATGCCTGTAAGACATATGTAGAAGTGAGATTAGGCAAATTAACATACATATGTATCACGGGTTCAACCATGTTGACCTTAGAGGGACATACAATGGTTTCCTCATCCCTAATTTGCCCCGGGCTGGCCCACAAGCATGTGGATTATCACCTGGCCTCAATGGCTCGAGATGGATCATTTTAGTATTTTTTCTGACATGAATTATACATCAATATCGCTTCTTTGAGGATATTTCCCCCTGTTTGTTTGCAGGAGTCTGCTCCTTGCTCACCTGGTTGTCATAGTGTGTGTGTGTGTGTGTGTGTGTGTGTGTGTGTGTGTGTGTGTGTGCATGTGTGTGCATGTGTCCAATGCTGGGAGATATACAGGCAGTGCTGGCTTCTCTGTGAGGAACCTCAAAGAGTCTGATCACTGACTTCTCCATCTCATTTTAGGCAAATCAAAGTGTGAAAAGTCTCTCCTGAAGCAATATCTGTATGATCAGGTCAGGCCAAGAATGTTTATGAAGGCTGTGTGCCATATTACCTGTAATCTCTGGAGTATGAACTGCTGTATTTCTTACTTGTCTGTGCTCCCAGGAGGGAAAAAATGCCAAAATTATCTTGCATTGCACCTTTTCCGCAACACCTCAACGTAGCAAATCAAAGCCTCAAAACCATACATGTCACTGTGCCCAAGGTCACCAAGAGAAATGAGAAATCTGTGTGTACTGTACAGTCCATCCCTATAAGCATGCCACACAGCCTCTGAAGTCTGACTCTGGCTTTTAAGAAGTCCAAGTTTGTTTAATAGTACATAATGCAATAAGTCGACGAACCCCTGCTGGAGTTCAGAGAGGGAACGCTTGTATTAGGTTGGAGGCAGGTGGATGAAGGTGATGGGTTGGGGGGGTAGTTGAGGTTATCATGAGTTTTGCAGGTGAGGCGAGTGAACTACACTCATAGTGTCTGCCAGATTGTCTGGCATTAACACATCCATTATAGCAGCGATATCATAGTTCGGCTATTATTTATCGCTGTGTGTTATGTTAGGGCACTTGCATGAAATGAAAAGGACAGCTTTAATTTACCTCCCTGACTGAAGCTGATGAAATCCTTCTTTGACACATCCCTGTGTGGGAAGGTGCCGGCCTTGTTGTTGATGTGAGAACACATAACTTCGCATCTACATCGAATTATTTTACCCTGTTGTTGTTCTGTTTGAGGCAGCTCTGAACACACACACACACACACAACATTGCTTTTATCAGATTAGTAGTCAATGATTTTTTACCAATTTAAGAGAATTGCTTTTTGACACAAAATGTTACAAAAATCCATCACAGAAAAACAACAATGTAGCTTTTCTGGGGTTTCAGAGAGCTGGAGTTTTATATCAAGTTTGTTCATAAAAAGTGTAGCAGACTCCTCTGAGGACCATATATGGCTTTTAATGACTTTTGGCAAACAATATTCTTCATTGCCTACAGAATATATAAAAATAAAAAATAATTCCTTCTTTTGGGTTAACAACAATGTGTTACAGTTATATCCGTGTTTTGTTGCCTTATTTAAGTGTGAAAGCCCAGTTAAAATGAAGGGTTACAACTTAAGTCGTTTTCCACGAGGTCAGATGAAAAGAAAATATCTGAAGGAAAAAAATATCGATTTTTCTGGTTTTAATTCTTTTTTTTTTTTTTATTAACAGATATTACAGTGATTCATGGGACTGCAAACAACAAGAAAGTAAAAGCCAATGTCAGCAAAACACAATTTTTCTCATCAGACCATTGAATTCGAAATGAAATAACAGCAGAAAAATTGATATCCATGACCTCCAAAATCAGAAAAATTTCTAAGGTAGGATATAACCTTCATCTCCAAACAATGAGTATTCTTTCTGAACACCAAAGTGTTCAGATCTGTTAAAGACCAACCTGAGGAAGCTTCAGTCAGTTAAAAACAGAAAGAAATGTGCAAAGTGAGCTCCCACTGCTCTAAGCAGGCTTTCTAACTCTAAAGCTCCCACTGCTGTTTAATGGAACTCATTGCACTAATAACTTCATATTCATATGCAGTATTATTCAGAGGATTGTTAGTTTACAGGCTGTGTGCAGACAAAGGCTAGTTTGAAAATATACAAGTTGAGAATACCATATACAACCATAAATACAGAAACAGGTGTTGTGGGGTGTCACAATCAAAGGTTTGACAAGATTACATTTTTTCCCCAAAAGATCCTACAGCTGCTAGGTAGTCACTGAAATCATTAAGTTAATAACCTGAGACAGGAAGCACAGGATTATTCTGTGAATCCATCAATAAATTAGAATAATGTCAGTGAGCAGCCTTAAAATATGTTCTTTAAACTGACGTGACATTTTTTGTTCCATTTCCAAATGACCGCTGGCAGAGATTGCTGGCTCTCGCATTAATTCTCAGGTTTTGAAGGGAAAAATATATCTATCATAAGTAGAAATAATGAAGTTGAAGAGCTGATGCCCCGAGGAGCAGTCGCAAAGAATTATATCTTTCTATAACACAGGACACAGGCAAAAGATAAGTACCTGTCAGTTGGCATACTCACTGCTACATGTGCCTATCAATAAAAGAGATTATTTTCCCCAGTTATTACAACAAAGATCTGGGGGGCTCGAAGATTGCACCTTTTAATGAGAAGGAATGATTTCCTCATGCGCACTCACGACCACACTTGAAGTGAGTGAGCTGTAATGCTATCAATTTTCCTCTGTCTCTCTCTCTCTCTCTCTCTGCCTCTCTCTCTCTCTCTCTCTCTCGATTTTACAAGAACTTATTAAAATGAAATATTGCCAACATTAATTCACAGGGATTATTTATTACATTTTAACAGGATTATGCTGTGCAGAGCTTGATTTGGGATTCACACCCTGTATTGTGATATCGAGGTTTAGCAGGCAAATTCTGCAGACTTGTTGTAATTAACAGTGGCGAAATAGATCGTTGCCAAATGATATCTCACTCCATAACTAATCTCTGCGAACGCGTAAACGTTGGAATCCTAAAGAATGCTTTCAGATGGATGGAAACTTGACTTATGCCAAGTTCTGCTTGCAGTACTTTGCTGTTAATGACACTCAAAACTGGAAAAGGTGATTTCTTAATAGCTGCTATGTTATTCATTTTAAAAGTGTCAGTGCTTGTTTAACTAAGCTGACACTGGTCTCATGTCTGTAGCTGTCAGATTTCCCCCCCCTCATAAACAGTTTCGCAGCCATGGTGTAATGCACTGGAGTAACCATATCGATGCCTTAGTAATGATGATATAAAGAACCCGAATGTATGTACCTTGATGACAGCAAAGCAATAACTCGTATGGGCACCTTATCATATTCAGCAGAAAATCCAACACTTGTGCAAAATGCGTCTTTAATCTCAAAACATGGCTCATGGTTCATGAAACGTGCCATTAGTTATACTGATGAAGGAGCATGACTTCATACCTTAATTGGGAAGTAATGTGAAGGTCCTCAGAACAAATCTATTATGAATGGTCCTATGAGATATCACATGCAGGGGCCCTTCAGACATCCCACACTCTTTAGCCACATCATCACGCTGTGCCTAGTCACATTGTGCTGTGGAAATGTTCCACATTCTTTGTTGCTGCAAATGGGGTTACATTGAAGGTAATGGCTTTTGAACATAGTATTTATACTTGCTTTGTTTGCTTGTGTGTGGGAAGAAAGGGGATCTATAAAAGGACGTGAGACAGGGAAAGCAATCAAAAGTCTGGCCTTCACTCTCACTGTGCTGCTAACAAAAATGTTACAAGGCTAGGAGCTGCTGAAGTACCTGCAGACACAGAGACACCTCTTTCTCTTTCTCCCTCTCTCCTGAGAGGTTCTCATCTTTGAAAGTTTTTCTTAATCATTCCACATGTAAGGGACATGGTTTTATTCAGCCTCTTCTTCTGCAAAGTAATAAGCTGTCTAAGTTACAGAGATTAATTAAAAAAGTCTAGTACAAATGAAGAGCCAAGGCGTCTTACATTATACTGTTTGCTGCTGCGTGTGACAGATCTGTGGAAAAGTCTGGAACTTTCAGCATGTTAATTTAAGCACAGTGAAGTTGTTGTATGAAAAATAAAATGGGTCAAGTGGAACAGTGCCCTTTGACAGTCCTTTTCAAAATGGAATCAAACCTTGGAATAACACCATGTTTTTTTTTTCCCTACTCAAAAGAGACGGCACCAATACAAACTCTTACAAGGAGGCACAAATGAACTTCAATTTTGAAAGGCGAATCCCTACACTTTGATATTAGTGCAGACAGGTGTAAAAATATACACAGCTAACACAGAGCAATAATAAGAGATTTATGTATGTAGGGCGCAAAAGAAGTGCCAAGCCGATGCCTGGTGCTGTCAGGTTCACTTTCCTGTTGCGTCATTCACCAAGCCAGTGCGACAGCGAAGCCAAATATGGCAGAATCCTCTGTTTTGCAATACCACGTGGCTCAGGATCTCTTGTCAGGCAAACAGATGTCGGCGCACCAAAAAGTGTTGGATGTTTGCGTGTGTATGTAAGAAATGAGTAAACAAGTTGAAATATTTCCCCCTTAATTTGATGCACAATGCATCTTGACAGCTCTTTCAGTTCATGCAGATTCAAGACCCAGTGCCACATGTCACGTCCTTTATCCTAAAGATAAATAAGTTAGTTTAGTAGCAGGCGGCTAATAACGCCATATCGCCACTCAACATGGTGAATCAGGCGTTTCTATTTGTCCTGTAATATTATCACCTCATTCTGACCCTATCTAACCTTTTCCCTGTACAGTCAATACACTCAGAGGTGATAAAAGACCATGGAGTGAATGGAGTGTGTGTAATGTTGCAGCCAGCAGCGATTACAGAGGTAACATGAACACTTGGAAGCGATACTGAGACAGGGCTTTTTGTGCCTCCTAAATTGCTGGACAGCTCCGGGGCTGACATCACCAAACAAAAACACATTAAAAGAGAAAAGCCGAGCATGGGGGGCTCTAAGCAAAACCTGAAATTCAACTTTTGGCGACAGTAACTGACCCAAATTTCCTGCCCCTTCTTTTCCTTAACATGCTTCTGCAAGCCTGGGCCCCGGGGTGACGTATCCCTTACACAGGGATTGCCAGTGCATTTACATAGCATGGTTAATGAGAGATCAACACCAGGAAAGCGCCTTGAATATAAAGCTTTCTTGTAAAAAATAATGAGCGAGCGATTGATCCATACTCAAACAAGCCGGTTTGCTGAGTTAATACCAAAGGCAGATTATAACCAGTGCCAAAAGTGCCCTGGCGTGCGACGCCTTTTGCTTAGAGGGTCCCCAAACTTGTCATCACATTAGCACATGGTCAAGGAGTACATCCTACCACTCTCATAATCTGCTTTCCTGCACAATTAGCCTTCTATAATAAGGCAGCTGCCTGACAGCCGCCAGGGAGAAAAGAGGAAAATCACTGAGTTTCACATAGGATGGATGGATCGTTTACTGCCACTGAAATATAAACTCAGAGGTGATTCTCTCTCCAACTCACCACCTACTATTGGTCCTGTTAGTTCTGAGTGCTATGACAACATGGAGGCTTGCTCTTCGTCATTGTGCCAAGCATCTATTGCACTTTGATGAAGCCAGACAAAGGATGCTAAAAGAGGGGGAGAGAGACAGAGGGTATGAGAGAGTGTAAGAGCAGCACGGCCAGGGTCGATGTGTTTTAGCTCAGAAAATCTGAGAGAATCAGATGCTGGAGAAGGTAGAATGGCAGGGGATGGCAAGTTTTCTGAATAAAATAATAGATAATTTCATTCCAACAAAGGCGAGGAAACTATGGGCAAGAGAACAAAATAGCAGGAAGGGATGGAGAAGGGAAGGGGTTTGAAAAGAATAAGAAGAATTCAGTGCTGCTCCTTGCAAGGAAAAAAAAAACATTGATGACACCCGGTTCCATTCTTCCGCTCTCCCCTTTCTCTGCTCCTCGCCTCGCAGCACGGCGGGCTAAGCTGGGAGCTGTAATGTCATTAAATTGCAAATGCTTTTTTTTCATTTCCGACACACACTGTTTACTTATCTGGCAAAAACATATGTTGGAAGGAATCCGTTAAATTCTGCCCATTGCCTTGGGTGAAAGTGCAATAGAAACGGGCCCACTGAGCTCCTTCTGTCGTCTCCTTTTAGCACTTTGCCTTATCTACAAGGCTGCTTAGCAGCAAACTGGCGAGTTCAATGAAAAATGAAGATACAGTGCAAGATTAGGGAAGAACAGTGAGGGGAGAAATGCTTGGAGAGAGGGTCATCCCATTGCAAATGATTTCACTCCTCTCCATCTGCATAAATGACTATTTTTAAGGCATCTCCAGCGTCTGTATATTTTTCTCACTCTGCCACACATTTAATTTCACGCCCCGTGTTCTGAATATGCTTAAATGCATATCTCTGATGCACCTTTAAGCCAGAGGAAAGAGGATGGGGGGTGGTGGTGGGGAGGGTACGAAAGCAAAATTAAAGATAAAATGGTGTGATTTGCACTACAAGTCTATTACTTTATGGCATTTACATATAGTTTACCTCTGCAATTCCAAGATTTTTTTTTTCTACCACCTTCCTATCAGTATTTGGGCTTGTATAAATATGTATAAATCTTTGTTGAGAAGAAATAGAATTCCTAGCACTGCACTGGAAAGTTTGAAGGGTGCACTTTCTTGCTTCAACTTCTTCTCTTGCTCCCATGAGACTGTCAGCATATCTGCTCGGAGTGTTCTCCCCCAGCTTGCCCCAACAAAGGCACAGGCTTCAAGCACTTTGTGCCCCATGATCCCCAGACACTCCTCCCCTCATTGGAATGAGTAGGGGAGAGGGAATCCCAGGTCAAGGCTTCGCCATGGCTTTAGAGGAAGGGCCTGGAAAAGCCTGACTCAAGTAGGGTGCGGTATCCTTGTCAAAAAAAGTGGCCAAACAACTGTGTGAACGCACAACACTGACAATTTGACAATTTGACTATTGACTATTTGACTACAATTTCACTTCACCCCCCCCCCCACACACACACACACACACACACACACTCCCAGCCTCCCACACTGGTCTCTCATAGTGAATAGCGAGTACACATGTGCTGTTCCTGTGCTATCAGGTGGACGTGTTCTACATTGGTGAGGAAGTTTTGAACTGCAAGTGGAAAGCCCGCCCCTAACAGCATAGAAGAAGAAGGCTGTGGATTGGCCTGAGAATGAAAAGGAGAGAGAGAGAGGGGCTATTCAGAGCACGATTCCTTTCCTTCATTGTCTGCCCGCTTAGATTTGAATACGCTCACTCAAAGCAGACGAGAAAAATGCTTCAGCCCCTCGCATTGTTGGCTTTCTCTCTCCTCTTTTCTATTTGCAATTAAATGCATTTCAAATGGAACAACTGTACAGAAAGCATTTCTGATAAGAAGGAATTCCATTGCCTTTAACCCCCTTTGTAATGGCTTTGCAATTTTTGAGGACTCTTTTTTTATGAGAATTGCACAATCCAAACATATCTTTGAATAGAAAATGTCATACAACTTAAGTATTGCTTCATTGAAAATTAAATTGCATTTAAAAATCATTTTTAGTCTTCTGTGCTCCTCAATTCTTAAGCCAATGTCAGTGTTTCTGTTTTGTTGCATTGTGTACTCATAACATTGTGCCTTGACAAGACCCTTATGTCCTGAGCGGTATCACACACACTGGTCCTAAGCATGGGATGAGATCAGTCAATTAGAATTAATGTCATCTGGTCATTTACAGCTAAACACCCTCTGTATGTATTGTGTTTGCTTTGTGTGCAAAGCATCAACTGCAAAACCAATCTCATCCTGCAGACATGAATTTTTTTGAAGGATTTGAACGCTGTAAATAACTCCAAACCCTCTCTTACGAGGTTTACCCCTGGAGCACTTTGTAACTTATCAGGACTGCCTTGTGCCTCCTCTAATGCTTGCATTATGCTCAAATGTAAATCGGTAAGCTGCCAGAGAGGTGGGCGGGAATCACTGAAGAAAGAATCACTGAAGGGTCTAGCCAATATTCTGATTGGGGCATGGCAAAATAAACAGTATAGTTTTGTTATTTAGAAGCCAGTTGAACAGAAACATACTACTACTGTTATATTCTCAAACAATTGGTCTTTGGTGTGAACACTTGCAGAGATTTTAACTTCAGTAATAAAAAGTAAGAACACTGCCTTGTAAATGTTGCAGTATTTTACAAAGTCTTGAGAGTTATACGCTTTTAATCTTCAACATTAAAAAAGGAAACTCTAATATATTCTGAGTGAATGATGCCCAGGGGTCTGTTTTGTCTTTCTAATTTCCATCTCTAATGGTACAAGAGACTGATTAGTAATTAGGACAGACCCATTTAAATGCATGTAATGAGCATTATAGGTTTCACATATACTGTTCACTTTGTAACGATGAAAATGGATAGCATCTTCCTCAATTTGAATGCATGTTGACCTTTAATGGCGATTAATCTAAGACACAGTTCTTCATGCTGCTTGTCCTCGATTTGGCTTTATAGTGTAATGAGTTTATCATTAGAATCTCCTAAATAATTGACCTGAAGCATGTTTTACAGCATAACTAGGCCTATTAATCGTATTTTCCAGTGAGTAATTCTATCAGTTTGCCAGAGAACTGGGTTATACAAGTACAAACTAGTGCAGATATGTGCAGATATGTGGCCCCTAGATATTAATTTGGAGATGGATAGGAGTCTTAAAGAGGATTAAAACTCCATACAGGCTCCTCATTTCACAAGTCTGCATACCACCCAGTCCACTGTATATACTGTCAGTCACTGCTTGGTATGGTTGAGATTTAAAATGGTGACAGTTAAAGTACAAAGATGTCCAATCCTGCACTATTTCATGGCATATTTGGTGGAGCATCCTGAAGGAAATGCAAACTGTTAAGTCCATTCATTTCCACTGAACCAAGGCCACCAGGAGCAGCAACACTGCCCCCCTGCTACTGTCGACAGATACTGCATATAACTTTTACAGTATCACTCTTTCTCTCAGACTTATACTGAATATACAAGAGAAAACCCACTACAGCCATTGCTCATGTTTGCATAGCATCTCGTTTTAAGGTGTGCTTTTTTGTGGTTTCTTCATGCACAATAACAACAAAAAAGATAATGATTATAATTTAATATTTTTAAAATATTTGAAAATATAGGCACTAGACACTAGAAAGACATATTTGGCAGATTTGGTGGGAGATTAACATGGTGTTATTAGAGAATATGAAAATTTACAACTGCACAAAAGCAAGATTAATTCGACAGAGTGGATGATATTTTCTAATAGATTAATATTCAGAGGAGAGGGTTGTTAGGAACTAGACATGCCAGGGTTTATTTAAAATACATTTAAAGATATTAGGTTAATTACAAGCATTTCCTAATTAACTAGTCTGCTGTCATTGGAGGTATGAGACATGTACTGTAATCTTCAGGTAACCACATAGGACCTCTGCTATAGTTTATAGCTTATAATGAACTTCAGACATCATTTCAATATAATCTTATCTTATTGGTTTATAAAATTCTATTTGTATTTGAGGAGGAACCGTGCAAGAAATGACCACACTGCAGTGAGGTTCAAATGACCTGCTGTTCATTCACCTTTGGTGTTGAAGTATATGTGCATTAACAGATGATTAAAAAAATAATTTAACCCTAAACCCTTTTGGTATGGGCTGATTTAAAAGACTATTATGAATACGGAGAAGAAAAAGCCCAAAAGCCCTGCAGGGGTTTGTTGAGTGGCTCCTAACATTACATGTCATTAATAAAATACAAAATACAAACAAGCAAAACCATTTAAATTGGCTGCTTTTCACAGGTTTCCATGAAACTAAGCTCTGCTCGCTGTAAATGTAACTGAAGTGGTAAGAAATAAAATTTTAAAAGGCCTTCTATTATTTCGCCAGCACATATTCCTGTAAATGTATGTAGAGTGGGTAAGGTATTAAGTGCAATATTCACAAAGCTGTGAAAAAAAACTGATGCATTTCTCCATCCACTTGGTAACAAAGTAGATAATTTCTCCTCCATCTGTGTTGAAAGACTGTCTACAGAATGGTTTCATTTGTCCTACTTCAAAGATGCATTAGGGACTATTATGTTGGACCTGAGAAGGGGGGCTCCATATGAGAAGAAATAATAGTGAATAGATGCAATAAGCTTTGTAACTACTAAGTGATATGCAAATCAAAATTCATTTGTGCCACTTCTCCTTTTGTTTGGTTTTAGAAATATATTTCCATTGTGTCTCCTCAGAATTGTCTTTTATACAGGAGAAATATATTGACAATAATATTGCTCTGACAGTACGATTTTATGACATGGATCACAAGTTTCCAAATAAAGTATGAAGTTTTTTTTTAATTAGCAAGACCCACCATCATTTTTATTAAACATATTTTTCACTCTCTTGGCTTGCATGCCATTATATGTACTTGCTTATTTCTCCATGGCTCTCTGGCACCATCCTGTGTTTCAGCAGGAATAATGGCTATAATATAATATAATAATAATTTATTTGCACATTTTGAAGTAGTCCGTTTTAGAGGGCATTTCCAGCAGGTAGTTTGAATAACTGAATCAAAATATCTGAAAGATAATAATAGTTTTGTTGAGAGAATTCAGCAATACACCAAAGCTTGAGCATTGGCTTTTTAGTATCACAGTGAGGTTTAAATCTGGGCCAGTCTGATGGCTGGTTCAGTTCTATGCATTGAGAATTTGTATTATTACCATCATAACAAAGCAAAACTGCAATAAAAAGTGTCTGAACTGTCAAAATATTTGAATTAAAATGAAATACTAAACAATTTCCCGTTAAAAATCAAATCCAGGTGGCGGATTTTGTAATGGTTACAGTCTAGACTTGAATACTGTACTTACAGTTCTGCCTTTTAATATCTTTAAACACATACACAAGAATACACAAGATTAAAAAAAAATATATATATATATATCACTATAATAGGTATGAAACTCTTTAAATTTAAGGAGCTGAAAGGCCAAGTGCATGTACTGCATGTGTGAGTTCATGTTGCAGGTGTTCTTTGCACATTTGCTTAAACATGTTTTCCTCCCTCTAAAATCCCTCTTGAAGTAGGTTTGTTTTTAACTTGGTCGGATTTGATTTTATCTTGTCTTTGATTTGATTGAAGTTTGAGCTGCTTTGAAATGGATTGCACTTTTTGAAAGCAAAACATCAAATTTTCCCTCACATGACGAGCCGTGACCGTGATGAACAACAGTGAAATTAGTATGTACATCCATTTTTTTTCTCTCACTTACATGCTTGTGGCCTTATTTAATAAAGTATATGAGAAATAACCTCTGTAGAGACATTCCTATTTGACTTCCAGGAATTCTGCTCACTAATCCCGTTGAGTGCGGTGAACCTCACAGGGCCTTTTGTGTAAAGGACTCAGTGGTCACACATGAGTTTTCTCATAAGGCCGTGTTTATGTCTGCTCCCTATGTCCAGACTTATGTTGCACCAATACTTACCTCCTTAAAGATGCCTTGAATTTTAGATACTGATTTTGAATCTGTCACTTTTACAGAAATAAATTTTTTTTAAAAATGAATCCATCATTAGGGATTTGTTGATCTTGGCATTTTGGACTTGAACTGATATTTAATATGACATTTAGAGTTTGGGCTTTATAGACAATATTGTGTAAGGTTTTTTATGTTCAATATCTTAAACAACATATATCGTACTGAAGTTTAGATTTAGTCATGTGAATGCTTCAAAAACCTTTATCGTAATCTTCCTGCACCAGTAAATGTGTAGCTTTAGCTATAAGAGCATAGCAATAACACTTGGAAAACACTTTACTCTGTACTCTACACTATAATCTTTTCTGTGTTGTGTACGTGTGTGTGCTCGGGGTGGGGGGTGGGTTGGGTGTAATGACTCTTTGACGCTGAACATGTGCTAAACGGTCAGCAGTCACATGCCAGGCCACTGCTGGAATGCATCAGGAGTGTGGGTCAAAGAGAGATATCTAGGCATAGCATTATTCAAAGCATCTCTGATAGGCAGGCAAAGGCTTCTTAAAACCCCCCCAAAAGGCTAAATCTGGCTGAATAGTTTTTCTTTCAAAAGGGCACTGAGAATGAAGTCATATCTACATTATAAGGTCAGCATCTGTAATGACTTCTGAGAAAAACAAAAAAGCAAATGATGTTTTTAGTCAAAAGAGCAAACCTTGTGGATTCTCTAATGTGAACTTTTTGATTTAACTACATGGTTTAAGTGTTTAAAACAACGTAGAAATTAGAAAGACGTGATGAGTTTAGCCATTAACTAACAGATTTCTATCCAGTCTGCATGACTACGTCAAGTCAAGCTCCATTTTATTGTTTAAAAAGAACTGCATTTTGTCGTGTTACACTGCTAAGGAAAATACAAACTGCAAACAGATAATGATGCTGCAGAGGTCATCCATGAAAATAATGTGTGTTCCACATGTCCACCTCCCTAAATCCAGTTTCAAACCTGTATTGCTGCTGGTGATGAATGAGACCACTGGTCACATGAAATTCAGTTGCGCAAACTCAACATCAGCCACTGTGTATGTGATGCAGTTAGATTCATTTTTCGAGCAGTCATAAAATGTGGATGATTCTTCCACCTCTGGGGCGTTTGTGTGATGCACACATCATCACAAGTTCAGGGGAACTAAAGTTCTCTGTTCTCACAGGACCACATCACTGTATTTAGTCTTGCTGCAAACTGCGTTATATTTCTGCGAAGTGTTTCTGAAGCCAAGTGAAAACCATGCCTGCTTAAAATAATGGAAACTTTCATTATGGTCTGCCACCATGACACACATAGTATTGCAGACTGGGTTTTAAAAGTTGCGCTACAGTGTGGAACAATTACCAATGAGCAGTGATGGAAACTTACTATGTACATTTACAAGGGCTTTACTTGAGTTTAATTCTTAGGCAATTTTACTTTAGCTGATTATTTCCATTTCTGCTACTTGATCACTACATTCCACACATAAACTTAATTAGCATTTTTTTCTCCATTTGATAATTTAAGTTACTAGTTACTTTACTAGTTTTATTTTTGATACTATACTTTTGTACTTTTACTTTAATGAAAATCTGAATCTAGGACTTTGACCAGTATTTTTCCACTCCAGGAGTATCTTTCAAATAGTTACTCGAAATTAATCATTGGAGTCTTGATATATGTGGGTATTAAATGTTTATTTTTGTGAATTTCATTGAGATATATACCAGGTATTGATAGTATGTGAAGACCATGATCTTTAAAACTAGGACATCAATTCCTACAGATGTTCTTTTCTCACCTGACATGTGAAGCTAAGGGTGTCAGCTGAGATGCGGGGTGAAATTTTTGATTCATGGCACCAGAGGTTTGGGAAGCTTCTGATTTAATCTAAGTAATAAAGAAAGCACAATTTAGTCCTTTAGAACAAAGTACCAATACAACACTTTAAAGTCCCTTCAGGCAGTGCAGGCATGCGTCCAGACCAGAGACCAGCTCATAGCTCTACTGTCAGGTGATAATCACAAGACCAAAGGCTTAATCCTCCTCAGCTCTACAAAAGCAAGTAGAGAAATTACAGACTTCCTTAATGTGCATGTAACCAACTGGAACACAACATGATGTGGGTCTGAGTTTCCACTGATGTTAAAACTATCACTGAATCTAATTTGAAGATACACAACCGGGGACCGTGGCAGAGTGAGATTCTACGCTCTTCTGGGGAAAACTAATTCACTGTAAAACTGCTGAAGGTTGATCTGCAAACTCATTTGTCAACACCACCAGCTGGAGGAGACAAACAGGTGAAAAAGGATGAAAGCCTTGGGTCTTGGTCTTCTTTGTTTGCTCCTTTGGCCTGAGCCTGCGGAGGCTCAGTTTCCCCGAGTGTGCTGCACAGTGGAGGGGATCCAGTCCAAGCAGTGCTGCCCCGCTCTCGGGTCAGACCCTGCCAATGTGTGTGGCTCTTTGTCGGGGAGAGGAAGCTGCTCTGCAGTACGAGTTGACACCAAACCCTGGGGAGGACCGTACAGACTGCGAAATGTTGATGACAGAGAGAGGTGGCCAACCAAGTTCTTCAATCAGACTTGCAGATGTACTGGTGAGTTCTGTACAGTGCTGTTAAGATGATAAATCAGTGAGCAGCTGAGGGATTGGTGGATTAAACTAGATCATCAGCATGAAATTTCCTATGATTCAATTTTTAATTTGCCTTCTGTGTTGCAGGTAACTTTGCAGGCTATGACTGTGGCCAGTGTAAATTTGGCTGGACTGGTCCAAACTGTGACCAGAGGAAAGCTCCTGTGGTGCGGAAAGACATCCATTCCCTGACCCCTGAGGAGGTCCAGGAATTCCTGAATGCTCTGGAGCTGGCTAAGACCACCATCCACCCAGATTATGTTATTGCCACCCAGCACTGGCTGGGACTCCTGGGTCCAAATGGGACTGAGCCGCAGGTCACCAACATCTCCATCTATGACTTTTTTGTGTGGCAACATTACTACTCTGTACGGGACACCCTTCTTGGTAAATGAACATGGTTATATTTCTTGACATAAAATCATATAAACTAATTCTGTTCTATGTAATTATAGTTAATTCCTTTTAATGGGAATATGATAATAACAGATTTTTTGGAATATAAAATAGGAATGTGTTAACTGTAAAATCCCAAATTGTTCTTGTGATAGTTGTTGTCCAGTGTAAGGGATTAAAAACAAACAAAACAACATAGAGATTGTGATTTAATTTTTAGTAATTAATGGTTCTTTTACATGCCGTATTGTGTGTGTTGTGCACATTACTTATAATGCTATAGGGGAGCTCATCAAACAATTGATTCCCATACAGGTCCAGGTCGCCCGTTCAAAGCCATTGATTTCTCACACAAAGGTCCTGCATTCATTACCTGGCACAGGTATCACCTTCTGAGCTTGGAGAGAGAGCTACAGGTATGTGTGATCTTCTGAGAAAAACATGTCATTAAAATGATATATTTTAATGTATTATGTTATTTTGCTGTTATTTTATTGTACAAATATCTTTAGCAATTATAATTGGTTTATTGATTGATAGCATTTTGATGATTACATTCTTAAATACATACATCATTATACAATGCCTTCAATGCCCTTTCAAGACACTTGAACAAATGTGCAAAATACCTATGTTCCTTACCAAAATAAGCATAGCATATTGTCTGATACGAGTGTAAACTAACATCAGTAACGTGTCTGTTCCCTGCAGAGACTGACTGGAAATGACAACTTTGCAATCCCTTACTGGAACTTTGCCACAGGGCAGAGTGAGTGTGACGTGTGCACTGACTCTCTGCTTGGGGCTCAAAACCCAGACAACCCCTCTCTCATCAGTAACCAGTCCAGGTTCTCCAGATGGGGGGTGGTGTGCAACAGGTTAGCACAAAATGTTAATGACAATAAACATATTTATTATGAAATAAACAATATGGGGCAAAAAATTGTATCTGTTTTCATTGGTTCAAATCAGTGAATCATTCTAACATTTCAATTGTTTTCAGTTTGGATGACTACAATCGCCTGGTGACTCTTTGTAATGGCACCAACGAGGGTTTCATTCAGAGAGGGATCATGATGCAGGGTAACATGTCTCTGCCGACCATGAATGATGTGAGAAGCTGTCTTGGTATCAGGGACTTTGACAGTCCTCCCTATTTCACCAACTCCTCCTTTAGTTTCAGGTATATTTCTACTGTTGATCAACATCAATAATTTTAAATCTGCACCTGCTTATACACTGCAACTGTGGATTTGTTAACTATCGTTTCACTAAATTTGTTCTTTGTAACTCACAGAAATGCTCTGGAAGGGTACGAAAAACCAGACGGACAAATTGATGAATCAGTCAGCAACCTGCACAACCTCGTCCACTCCTTGCTCAACGGGACCAGCTCGTTGTCCCACTCTGCAGCCAATGACCCCATCTTCCTGGTCAGAATCTTATTTAATGGTTTGCAGTGAAATGACACATTAGAGTTGGTTGTTAATAAATATCCCTGTTTACCTCGCAGGTGCTCCACGCTTTCACTGACGCCATTTTTGATGAGTGGATGAGGAGGTTCGTTCCATCCAATGCCACTTTCCCAGATGAGATGGCCCCCATTGGTCACAACAGGGACTACAACATGGTTCCCTTTTTCCCTCCAATCACTAATGAGGAGATCTACATCACATCTGATCAGCTGGGGTATTCCTACGCCATTGCCCTAGATGGTGAGTCAGTGTTTGAAATTCATCTTACTCTCTTGTCGAGAGTTAGATGAGAAGGTTCCTCTTATATATTTGTGTGGTAAATATGAAGTCACAGCAAGCAGCCACTTAGCTTGGCAAAACAGGGAAAAACAGCTGGCCTGGCTCCATTCTAAGGGAACAAAATCCATATAGCATCTCTAAAGGTCACTAATGGACATGTTTTATCTCCTTTGTGTAATCTGCACAAAAGCCTAAGAGTAAAAACCATTGGTAGTGATTTTTATGGGGGTGCAGACAGGTGCACTGTCACAGGTTTACTGTACCATTAGACTGGTAATGCATCTTCTCATTTAAATTTGACAAGAAGGCAAATTAAGCCCTTTCCCCCAAATATCAAACTGTACTCCATTTTTAAAAAAAATTCTATCTGAGCTCATATTAGAACTACAAGGTCATAAATTCATCTCTGTCTTTCTACTCAAGTCTTGGGTACAAGACTGCTGTGACAAATTAATTGTTCCAGTTTTCAATAGTTTTCCAATATAGATAATAGACCAGTTAGAGCAAAAACTCAAGTCTTGTCAATGCATTTCAGAAAACTACAAAATACTAATCCTGCTATTGCCTTTTTGTTTATTAGCATCAGAGTACATGCTTGCTAATGGCACCATCCTCTATTGTTGGGCACTTTGTTGTTTTTGGTAATTTGGACTTTTATGTGGCTAAACCACAATATGGTCTAGAAAGAGAAGTCAGAAGTTATCACTTCATAGCTGAGAAATGTTGTTTCATAGATGTTGGTTCACATACCCATCAAATCTCTCTTTGTTTTATGAGAGAAAACATTTTTTTATCCGTTATTCTGTCTCTGCAGAAAAAAGGTTCCCATGTACTGTATATCTCAACCTGTACTCCATCTTTCAGAAGCCGATGGAGGGCCGGCCGTGTTTGTGCTGGGCTCCACTCTGGGGGGGGTCTTCATCGGTCTCCTGGTGCTTCTCCTTATCTTTGTGCTCTACCTGCGTCAACGAAGAAACACTGGCTTTGAACCTCTGATAAAAGCAGACTTCACAAATAGAAAGTACACAGAGGAAGCCTAGATTTATCCTGTTGTTGAAAAAACGCACTTCAGGACCCATTAATACCTAGGAGAAGGAGCCAATCTACAATTATCTGTAAGCCCAAACTCCGAAGCAAGAGGAAAATACTAATCTTGTAAATGAATGACAATTCAAATTTTTAGATATAAATACTAATATCATACAAGAACAATGATGTCAGTCAGACCATCTGCTGAAAAACAGCACTCGACTACATGTTTCAAGTGAACCCAATCAAAATAAATGTATACTTTAACTGCTTTAAGTACAATCTTTTAGCCATCTTAGCAAAATGCAACCTCATTTCAAGCACTTTCTTTCCATAATATGTGCCTTCAACACATTACTTTGCTTTTTTAATACTTGCCACAAATACAAATCTATTGGAATGTTTTTTTAATAAATATTTATTCTCAAGAACAGTAACAAAACACAAATGCAATTGTGTTAATTGCACTGCAAAAACAGTAAGGCATATTTGTTCTCCTAGTTTTTCTTCCCTTCATAGTTTGAAATCATATTCAAACTCCAAACAGACTTTACCCAATTAGGATATGACTTCATACAGCAATGCACTGTTAAAAAAAAAAGCTGACTCGTAGCGCTCTCTGCTGATTCTACTTTTCAGATAATTTGCCTGACCAGACATCCATTTTCAATATTTTATTGCAAAAATATTACCATTAAAAGTTCAATGATACAAAACATAAAAAGGGCATCCCGTAAGGTCAATATTCATCATAAAGGATCCTGTTAAATTACACATTTGACAGATTTTCTTGACATTTTTGTCTTGCAATGTGGCTCGACTTAAATGTTGCAAAGAAAAGCTCAACAAATATTCATTGATATACTGCGATGGGTATAACACAGGCTTATTCTGTGGATATGTAAGCTTAGCTGGCCTGGTGGTTATGGAGCTGACGGGCTCTCAGAGAACAGTGGATGTACATACAGCCTGGTTTTGTCCGCCCCCCTCAGCACTGCCAGGCCTCTCACATTCTCTGTAAGTACGCTCTACTGAGGAGCTTCACTGAAGCATTCAGCCCTGTCCAGTCTCCACAGATTCTCATTTCACAGGTGACTGTGGTCGACTTCAAGCCTGTCTGTGCTGCAGACATAACCATTCAAGCTTTGCAGATAAATTTAGGTGCCCTTTCTTTGCATTTCCAGTACCCACCATGTGTTTGCTACTACTCTTAATAATTCCTTCACCTTTTACATAACTGTAGTAATAATTGTTTTTTTTAGTGCATTTGTGATTTACAAGTTGACTTTTTTAATACTGTCTGACAGTAATTTAGATTTGTTGCTACAATGCATATTTAAATGACTTATTTTATCTAAACTGTTACAGTTTACAAAATAAGCTTTGGGTAGGAAATCATATGCGCAAAAGTGGCCCACACACCCTTTGGTTCTTGTATATGCAAATTCCAATATTTATCAAACATTTCTGTGGAAACATGCAGAGTATTCTGAGAATGCAGCAGAAAACTTTTTAGGCCACAATTACTGTAAAAAAAGAGAAAAAGAACGGGTATCACAACTGCACACCTTTGGTGATGGTGATTCTGTATTAGGTTGATGTGCTTTTCATAGGGCAATGTGCATGTCCATTTACACAAAGCCTACAGGACAAGGTCATAATTTCCAAATACTGTGTTGGACTTCTGTTGTAATGCCTATAATGTCGCAAGAATTTGTTTAACAACCATTTCTATATCTTTTAAAAATACTTTATATTTGTATCTCCTTATTGAGATGGAAACACACACTAGTCACATAATGGGGATATAAACTCGTACTGATAAAAAAAAGAGGACATGAACCAGCATCTTCATGATGGCACTCCTGTATATTAGTGGCACCATCTCTGTGTGACAGTAACTGTTCCATAATAATTCTGCCCACGCTGTCCACTCCTGAAGCCAAGCCTGAGAAACCAGCACGATATGAGAATATTATGCAGATAATAAATTTGTTGCAAGGCAAATGAGCAATAAAATGTCAATCTTATCCCTTTTAACATAATGTGGGTTGTAGCACATGGTGGCTGTTGAACAGCTTCATGGAAAGCTCAGAGCAGAACAATCTTGCTAAATGCATTGGCTGAAATAATTGTAAAACACAAGATAAAGCAATACCATTTGGGGTTGGCTGCATCTGTTCTAAAAACAAGCATGAAAACATGACAAATTTTGATGAATATTCAATCCCAAAAATCAAAAATTGGCACATGAATTAATGACAATGGAGCAAAGATCAATTAAATTTTGAAACCACAAGTTCCTCAATTTTATAACACTTAGATCATTATCGTTTGTACTTTTAAAATGTCATATTAAACATATATGAAACTTATTGTGCCTCTTTTAGGTGCATCAAATAACCACATTCTTAACATTTTTCAACACACAAACAATTTTTGCATTTAAAAAATCAAAAACAATCAAAGTGCGTGTTATATTTTTCCACATTACCTACATTAGTACCTGCCATATGTGCAAGAAATACTTTTTTTTCAATCTCTGCAGCAGAGTTTGTTGAGTTGGGTCAGCATCAGTGTTTGATGGTGAAGTGATGCGTCTAAGGATGGCACTGCACGATCTTTGGGAAAGTGGGAAATCATGACGCGTGACTGCTCTCCTTTTCAGAAAAGACTCCTCTAGCCTCAAGGCTGGCAGCCTGAATACTGTCTGCTTGACTGTAACTCCAATCTGCCTGAATACAAAAACTGCAAAAAACCCCAACCTCCCCTCCCAAAAAACAAAACAAAACCCTGCTGTCCACGTTTGGCCCATTCCTCCAGCATTATCTCCATTGTCGTTGGAGTGCCAGGGCTGAGAGGGCCAACATGGTTGGCAGGGCCACAGAGGGTGCATGGAGCGGTGCAGAGTCACCTCCAGGCCCGCTTCGGTCGGCTTCCACCACTGGGGCTTCGGAGGCAGCGCCCTCCATTGCTGTGGGGCAGACCTCTGTGCAGCCACTGCCACTGCCTGAGCCACTGCCTTCATCACCTGCAACACCATAACAACACATAAGCCAGACTGAGCAAATCACTGAAACAGCAGAGTAACATTATTCAACACTTCAAGCTGATTCTACAAACTGTCACTTTAAAGCTAAAATATTAGTTTTTACTTTATATTAAGATGTAATGATATGTTTTTTAATAGAAATAGTGGATTGAGTGATGTTAAAGGAGTCATAACTATGAGTCAAGATTCGTAGTTATGAAAATCAGTTGGAGGTTTAACAAAGAATGTGATTGTGGGTTGTCTTGGAGTGAATACTGCACATTTTAATGTACTACCTCCAAGTGGCTCCATACCTGTCTCTGTTAGTGTTTCAGATACTTTGGTGAAGACGAGGATAATTGTCATTATTTATGATATATTTGCTATGGTTATTTGCTCCTTCAGCGCCTCTTGTGGCTTTACTGATGCTAATTACTGCTCCCTTGTGGTTAGTAAGGTGGGGCTAGCATGTTGTCATGTGTCTGCATGGCAACAGCTTACTTGAGTCTTGGAAGTAGATATCATTGCCATTGTAGGCATTTTTCAGCTTGTTCGTCATCACCCTCAGAGCCATGATCTGCTGACGGATGAAGGTGTCTGGGCGGGTTATGTCCACGCCCACCTCAGGGTTATTCACCTGGTTGGTCAGTCCATCCTTTTGGACTTCAGGGAAGTACCTTTTAGTTTAAAAATAGAACAAATTAAATACATAAACTGATGTTATTATTTCTGACAGGGTGCTTGTTAGAACGAAAAGAGAGACGCTGTTCATTAATCTGTATTCATGACACCAGACAACCTTATTATCTGAGCTCTCTGATGCGTAATGAATTCTCATAATCAGAAGTCCTACGTCTAAGACGAAAGAACACAAGAGAGGTCCAGGCTGGACTGAATGCATTAACATTTTTGCTGTTTGGAGATGTGAGTCTCATTACATTCTCATGCAGCACTTGACAATTGCTCCTAGAGGACAAAGCAGTGTTGGCAAAATGAACATTTGACCTAGTCACGCTGGGTAATGTTCAGACATACTTGGGAGATATTTCTCTCGGGAAAACATTTCAGCTGCCTGCATTCTTGTGTGATAAATAAGCAGTAGGCCACGTGAGGGCATTTGACAAATCGTCTAACAGAACAGCATTTGTTTCCCATAAGCCCAGGTCACTCTGAATACTATGCACCTCTGAAATGTAATATATGATTTCCATGACTGATTAATAAAGGAACACACCATAGTGGTCACACATTTTAAAGAATAAAGACACAGTTCAACAGAAACACACCAACAAAACATACAAATAGTATCAAAGCAAATTATACTACATACCAATGAGTGTATCTATCTATGGACTAAAAAGTATTGAGTTGATAAGAGACCACGACCGGTTGCTCTGTCCAAGTAGGCCAAACTCTAGCACAGCTGAGTTTAAAACAGCATAAGTAAATAATCTGGCTCATAATTCTAGGATTAGACTGATTAACATAACGTGAGTCGAACAGACTTTGGGATTTCTAAATAACCTTTTGTACTAGCACTGAATTAGCCCCGGGCCCTGTTGCCCTTACCTGCCCTTGGTGTATCCATTCCAGCAGTCCTCATCACTGGCATTTCCAGCGGTCACCCTGTCCTCCACACACATCGCCTCCGGCAGGTTGGACCAAAATTTCTTGGACAGCTTCAGTTTCTCTTTTATGTCAACCACCTAAGCAAAGACAAGGGTTGTTACATGGGAGGAATAAAAAAAAGAAAAAAGAAAAATTTAATAAAAGAAGAACTGAATGCACGTGTACAACCAATCTGGAGTTTGTTTAATAAGGTGTTATTTCTCCCAAGCCAGAAAATACATGTCAAAAGATAGTATGACCGATGCCTTTTCTTTAAAAAGCTGATAACAAACCTCCCACACACAGTTATCCCTTTATTCCTGCTTCAACCCTCGATCCTTACAACAATATTGACCATTACTATAAATAAAAATATATACACTATAGACTACAGAATATAAAATAGAATAAGTATATGAAAAGTGGTACAGTTTAAATTGAGCCCTAACTGAGATTCAGTCTTCTTCAAAAGCTGTTACTCATGATGCAACTCATTTGTAAATGTAATATAAATGCCCCACCCTCACTTATTATTAATACAGGCTAACAAAGGGATTAGAAATCATTAAATGTATCCCTGCAAAATCTTAACCACTACCTTCCAAAAACTAATTTTGATTAAATTTTCCTTCCATGTTGACTATTGAATGTTTGCATCATGAAGAGCAAGACCATGCAGGCTTGCAGCGATAATTTCAGCTTGAATGTCAGACCTAAATGATCCTTTGCATCCCGGCCATGTGACACAGTCAGATATCGTTTCCTGAGTTGAGCCTGTTGAGCTCCAATCTTTCATCAAACACACAGAATTTGACATATTTCACTGAAGCCGAGGGAAAGCCTGATAGCAGCAGGTTGGCCTATTATCTTTTTCCGTCTGACTTGCTGTTGGCTTACGTGAAATTGTGGTGAACCTGAGCAGAACATGAAAGGTGCTGTGCTGACTGTGTGACGCTGCTGTAGGCCCCGACATTGCTTTTGATGTGTTAATCCTGTCACACTCATGCCAAAGCACTTCGGCGGCTCTGATATTGCCCAGAGGGTCAAGGCTGCACTCAATGTGAGAGATTGACTGGCAATGTTTGACTAAACCTCACACATTAAGTTTAGTTTAACAAGTGAGAGATTCACTGTTTTTTTTCCCGAGATCTGCCAGTAAAACTGGGCCTGAGTGAATTACACTGGGAATTTTCATAATGCAAATGTTTAGTTAGCACCTCCATCAAATTGGAGGTGCTAACTTAAAACAGCTAAATAGTTAACTTCCTCCAGTATTCACTGAAAGTAGCTCAAATGTGTGATGCTAAAACCAGTAAAGTTTCAAAAGAAGAGGAACTGTTGAGCGTTTTCACACAATAATAAATATGCCTCTGGGAAAAGTCTACCTCTCACTTCATTGCGCATTGCCATGAATAAGTAATATGACTGCAACAGCCTGGTGTGCAACCAGCTGCAGTGCACACTAGATGGCACTATGACTTTGAGAAATGGGGCACTGACAGCAGCTGGACAGAGAATGCAGTGGGGAAATAAAAAGTAAGAAATATGTTTCGAATGGAAATCAGTTAGCTTAGCTAATGACATTTCCTCAACATCAAATTTCACGATGAATGTCATTGTGGTCTCACACAGAACAAGTACTACAAGTACAAGAACTAGGGAAGGCGGTAGGAAGACTAACGAATGGCACAAAAATCTACTGTATACAGGAGAAGCGTGTTAGAGAATCACTCCAGTGATGGTATGCGAGGAAGCAGAGGGGTGTAGTGGGTGTAGAGCAAAGATTCTCAGTGTAATCAGTCACCTATTACTGACGGGGTTGATATTCTCATTAAAATATCACAGTGAAGATGACAGAGAAAACACCTTCCCCCTTGACTAACATCAGTATATTATCTCTATTTGTTTTCACTGGCATACTAACAGACGACACAGATATCAGGATGTGTGACAGCTAATTGTGATTCCAGATAATGTTAAAGGTGATACTGGTGCGTGATACCTATGTTTCAGTAATAACAGCTAACAAGGCTGTTGATAGAAGCAATGGCACAGTGGATTTTAAGCCGTGATCATTTATGCTAGAATTCTTCTGTCAATAACTTGTAAGGTTAAACAGATTACAAAACATTGCAAACATTTGCATTTTAAGGTATTAGAAGTGCAGAGTAAAGACGGGTGTATCTTCTATATGCATTCATTGTACAGATGTGTTCACTATATGCACCCTACCACTGACGTGAATTTAAATATTACAGGTAGATAGAGAACAGAAAAAGAAATATTTTCTACTTTGCCAAGGTCTTAGTGATGAAGGTTCAACCTACACAGCTGTATATGGCCTTGTTCTGATTGTGGTTTAATCGTTACGTCTCCTATATTCTGTGTTTCTTAAGGGCATGAGGATGATTCTTATACAGGTTTGTGATGGAGATGCTTAGATAAGAACTATTGTACTTCACAAGTGTAGTTTCTCAGTCTTCCAAGTAGTGGAAGGATTGTTAGCAAACGAAAGGTTTTATCTATTTATATTGATTATCAAACACAAAATGCACATGGCTTTGACTTAGTGTTGTTTGATATTCACAAGCATTGCAAATATTAGTACATTAGTGAAGTTGCTTCAGATTTGGAGGTGAAGCTAATCGGTATCGGTTCTTCGGCTGGACAACTTATTCATTTGTCTCACACTTTACAAAATGCACTGAACTTACCCTTGAATAAAGAAGATGCAAGTCTTTGCAAATGACATACAAATATAGGGTTTAATTTTCAGAAAGGTAGTTTAGTTGCGCAAAAACAGGAGTAATTACTGTTAATTTTTGGGTACTATTTTCATCTGAGAGTTTTTCCACAGTTTGGTTATCTAATGAGCATTTAGAGCAGCAGAGCAGCATATGTGGAATTTATTCAAAAGAAGCTACTTTGGCCAGGTGTATTGTAATGATTGAACATGTCACATAATACAAGAGTGTGGCTTAGTGATTTGTTTTAATGTCAGGTTGTAGCTACTGTACATAACACTACTTGTTAGTGGGATGCATTGTTGGTTTCTGGTCTTTTTATTGGATTTGATGACAATAACAAAAAGTCAGAATAACAGCAGAAATGCATTAAAAAAAGGTGACTTTATCTTAAACTAGCATATAGATTATTCGTGATTGAGCGTCATTGGTTGAAAGTGTGAAAGCTGCAGTCAGGTGTAGTTTTCCTTGCTCTCTCCTTCTCTCTTCAACCATATCTTTTTCTCTTTTGTCCTATATCTCCCTGCTTCTTGTCATGAACCATATATAACTTTATTGTGTTTCTCTCTCTCTCTCTCTTTCTGCCTCCGGCCTTTCTCTCTGTTACCTCAGCCTGAAGTGAAAGTGAAGGTTGCATGGCCAGCTGACCCATGATCTTACACGAGACTCCTGTTCTAAGGAGCTTTCTGAATAAAGCTTCTGGTCTCTTTCTTTCCATTGTGACATGTTCAGCGTTTGCTCACTTATCATCTCTGGGCTGCTCCCACAACTGTCCTCCTCCACCTTTTCACCATGTCTTCATTTTAAATATCTCCAGAACCAAAATTTTTGGGCATGAGTGTAGTTTCTCCTGATTGTTATGCTGTTTAATATATGCTGAGTGATTTATAAATATTTATGTAATTTGATAATTGAATCAGATTTTTGTTCTTGTTCTTCATGCCTCTTCATTTTTTCAACAGGCTCAGGAAAACAGGAAGTTTACAACACAGCATTAAACCAGAACACTGAAGATTAATTCAGCAGTAAACAGCACTGCAAAGTAGCCTGTAATGTATTACAGCTCACATAGCTTGGGCACAACATGATCCACATAACCTTACCCTTTTCTTTTTTCTTTTTTTCCAAGTGTTTACTCACTGTTAAAGGTAACTGGCTTGCTTGTACAAAATAAAGGTTTACAGATAATAACCATATCGACAAACGGAATTATGGGTTAATGAGCTAATGGTTGGAATGGGCTGAAAAATCAGTGTTTATAGATCCTCAAAATATGTCTTACAATATTCATAATCCTTCTTGTTTTTGCGTGCCACCTTTCAGCTCGGTGCCAAAACGTGAGTAAACTGTACTTTGACCAGCGGTTTTCAGATGCCCTTGCCTATTCTCGGATCAAAAGCTGACGTGTCACTGGCTTTGAAGCTGTAGTCGCACTCCTGGCAACAGCACAATGTCAAAGGCCTGAACTGTTATCTGACTGTGGGTTGATGCCCGGATGTGCTCCCTTTCAATGAAAAAAAAAGAAAAAGAAATATGTGGCTAGACTATCTCTCTAAGTTTTACTGTCTAGAACACACACGAATCATGCTTGCATCGCTGCCAAAGTTGAGCTACAGTCTTCAGCGCCTCCCCTGGCTGATGTGTCAGCTGCTAAATCTCCCTTTGTCTCTCTCTCGCAAATGCAGAAGAAACAGCTTATGGGGCATTCTGTTCCCACCAGCTAAAACACCTCTATCTTGTTAAATTAACGACTATCATTTTTCAAGCACTTATTTTGGATGTAATCGCTTGCTTGACACACAAGCGTCTCCCTCTGGTACAAGTCAGAGCTAAATTAGTGCACGCTCAGTCTAATCATAGGCTCGGCAGCAGGTCTTACCACGAAACCACAAGTCGCAGACAACTCCTCGATCAACTTATTTTCCCTGGCAACTGCTCCTCCTGTCTGCGTTAAAATAGTTTTTCATTTGATACGAATGCAGTATTCTTCCTGCATCTCAATTACAGGGGTCATGGAGTCAGCTCTGCTTATGCTGAGCCCGTGGCCATGCCATGGGTCTCTCTGGTCTCTCCTGACCATTGACCACTTTGAGGACAGAACGAATAGTTTCTCACAAGCAGGAAGGGCCGCAGTAAGAATAACTCTGCCTCTTCATCACATTCTTGTTCCGAGTTATATTGTTGACTGAGCCAGCCCTAAAAACTAATACTCTCTCCTGTCTAAGTCTGGGTGCACTATGCGGCAACGCAGCCAGCAGATCAACTGCCACAGTGTCGAGTATCAGGGGGGTCGCTGAGGCCCTGTGGGTGTATGTCCCTGGACACGGCTATTTAATCTGCTCTCTGACACGTCATAAAGCCCTCCTCATTGGTTCAGGTCTGTCCATAAACAGCAGGTTCTCTCAACCAAGACCTGCCATCTGGCTCTGAAGCACTTTGAGCATATTAAAAAATCGGCAGTGTAGAAATAATATTGGCAATGCCAAAGCACACCAAGCGAACGACCTCTGTGTTAATGTTTTGAGTAGCAGTTGTCTCCACTTTGTCATCTCGCCTTTGCCCTTGTCTGAAAACATTCACCTCAGAGGTGACTGGCCATGTTGCTTGGAGCAGGTAACTACTAGAGTGCATATAGATGCGGGCTGTGTTCATCCAATCAATATCCATCAGCAGAGAGCAAAGGCAAATAGTTTTCCCCTCCGCGACTTCACCATAGATGAGACCAGAAACTCTTTTGTCAGCACTCATAGATGGGAATGGTACACCAGAGCAACTCATGGCTGGAGAACAGCACACAAACCACTTGCAGACAAAAAAGTGGGTTTGATATGACAGTGCAGTGCTGGTTTTTCGGTCCTCCACTGCTGTGCAGTCACAAGCCACGTGTTCATGATAACAACCCATTTTTAGCATTATGCTGCGGGCCGCTGCACTTTCGTCAACTCTCAGCTGAAGCCACCCTCCTTGTTTCCCTTGATTACGACTGATTATGTCCTTGCATAAATCTGCCACAGCAGAACATTACAGCGTGATTTAAAGCAGACATCTCGACAAAGCATCAGCCAGGGCAGTGCATATATCTTTCTGATATCTTGTCAGTGACAGGGATGGTGAGACTGTTATTATGCTGCGTTCTGGGAAAAGATACTTGACATAAAGTGAAATTCTATCGCTATTGAGAACAGGCTATTATTTTGCATTTGTTTTGATTTTGCAGCCTGGTTCTACACAATAATGCTGTGAGATCCATCTTAATTGTATATCTGACAGAAGCGGAGGGGAAAAAAACTATCAAGGCAATAAACCACAGTAATGCATATTTATGACACATCAGTGTTACATATACTTCAAGATTTAAAATGCTCCCCTAAAGAAATACTGTACAGTGTGTTGATATAATTGCATGATACATAGCATTTGATTTGCTGCCATGCTGTCTGACTGTGTTGTCAAACTTAGCTTTAATACCATACTTCAGCATGAGGAAGTCGAATGACAGTGACCGAGTAACACCCTAGAGGCATAACTTTATGTGTCAACTTTCCACTGTGTTCATAATTGTTGTAGGAGAAATAATACATCACACCTTTAATTTGATATGACGGTGAATCTCTATGTACCTTGGAAAAACACACACTCACAAGGAGAAAATAATGCTGCCTCCAAAAATAGTAGTAACTGTGTTTCTAGAAGAGACAAATAATTAAAAACCAACAACTTTGGTGTTATGGTTTGCGATCTATCTTTCTGTCTATCTGTCTGTCTGCCTCTCTGTTTACTGTAATAGACTCCTAGGTTTATTAAAAACGTTAAAAAAAAGCCTGAATAATGGATGCAGACTTGAAGTACATACAATAGTATCCACTTGATTTATCTATTCAACCTTGTTGTGTTGATATTCAAATTTTACTTTATCCTTATGTATCTTTATCACTAACATAAAAAAATCATCAGTCCACCCATCCATCCACCTGAAATTGTAAAAATACATTTATGGAACAGCTTTCCTGCATTTAAATGTGAACACCACATCAAATGTCGCTGAACCTCTACCACCAGCTTTAGTGTAGGTTTTAACAAACCAGATTATTGTCTTTGTCTGATCTTATCTATTATTGATTATTGTCTATTAACCTTTCTATTACAAGTGACAAATCGCTGTATGTTGTAGCTTGTGTTGTATTTACATACTGTCAATGCACACTACTGTAGGTCATATTCAGTGGCCCATTTTACATAATATTGCCTCAAACCATTTACCTAGTCCCATGATAACTGCACCGTTAGGCAATATGGTTTATCATTGTGAGCAAAATGTATCACATAACGATCCCACAGTGAGGAAAAATGACAGAATATTGATGAAACAGTGGTGAGTTTGCGCTCGTGATTTGCCCAAGGCTACGACAAGAGAAGTTTGAAAAAAAGGGAGATGATTAAAGGGAAGCTATGCTCTGTGGAGAACAGAGCAATCATCGGCAGGCCTGGGCTCTCCCCGCTGCCCTTGTTCCCCCCGGAGGCGGCCAGCCTAGAGTGTAATGGGGCCAATGTGCCTCATTAACGCATTGACAGATATGAAAATTACCAGAGCCTTTATGGCTCCAGTATTAGTCACTGGGAAAGAAGGGATGACTCTAGTGTTTGTACTGTGGCTGCTGGTTGACTTGGCCTCTGAGAGACAGAAAAAAAAAAATCAAAGGTTGAAGTGATTATTGGCATCATACTTACAGATGAGAAATTTGCCATTTTAGTTTTTAATTTTTTTCAATACAGCATGTGCATATTCTCTGCACCCCTCCTTCTTACTCTTTATGTTCATTTAATTACCCATGACCGTATTTAAAGAATTTTCAGGTACAACTCCAGAAATTACATTTACACCTGTCAGTAGAGCTTTTCGTTTACACTTGGCAACATACATTTTTGTAAGCCTGATAGCAAATCTGCATTTGTGCACTTCTTTGGGTAAGCACCACTCCGGTCCAGAAGTGCAAGTTCCCACCAGACTGCAAGCCTGTTCAAGGTACAATCCAAATGTAATTCTTGAAACTTGTGGATGTGTGCTTGCCTATGCACATTATATCTACAGATATAGATCACATTTTAATACCAGGTAAAACTGGGTCATTAGTGCACATGGGATATTATAAGTATCTTAAATATTGTATCAGTTCAACAGACTTAAATATGAAGCTGTCTTGATTAAAATACTGTGATACCATCTTTTCCATTCTGCTATAGGCACCACAAATACCGAGTTTAAGTGTTTTGCGTTAACTATAGTGCTAACTCCACCTCTGTATGATGTCCTAAAATTTTACTTTGAACCAAAAGTGAAATCACCTTGAGTCCTAGAATAGAAAAAGACACCTATGGTTCTCTGTCAGAACATCCATCAGGGTGTGAAAATAAATTAACACGTTACAAACACATGTCAAAGAAGTTCCGTGCAGATGGAGATCAAGAGATGGGGACAACTAAAAAAAATCTCACAGGAATAAATTAGAGGTTTTTGAGGAGCTGCTGCACCTGATTTGATTATTTATCTGTATTCATAATAGTGTCAAATTAAATTTCAGGTCTTAGGCATCATAAAACAAATGCTTAGTGCATAATTTAAAGTTTGGAAGCACACTGAGCTCTGCATTCTCTTGAAAGAGGAACCTAAGAATGATGTCTATTTAAAAAAAAGTTATAAAATAGGCTGTAAATATCCTTTTTTTTTTCAACATTCACACTCAATTTTTTCCAGTATGGCTTAAGGCATCTAACACACAGCAGGATCGCAGCTGACTGCACATAATTGATTGTAGTTGACATAGTGTTTTGTATTTAAAAGGCATTTACAGCATATTAAATACTCTCAAGTTCTTTTATTCCTGACAGGATTCTTGACAGATGTTTTTACTGTAGCTGCAGCCTTTTCACACACTGCATTGCCAGAGGTGAGGCCGACATGATATGACTTTATGAACTGGTAAGTGAGAAAAACTAGGTAACCTAAAGAGACCCAGGGCCCATATTTATCAAACTGCAGAGCAGTTAAGACTCAAGTAGCTTAGAGATGCTCAGAAGATTACTCGATGTCTGTGCTGAGTTCTTTTTTCCCCATAGAATATACTGTTCTGTGGTCAGGATGACCAATACATTATGTGAGTAATGCTTACTGTATAATTCAGATAGGGTTCTTTATCTTGCCAACCTCTATTGCTGCTCTTTTGTATCCCGTTTCCTCAAATATGTTTCAGATGTTTGTTTTTTTTTTATTATTGGCATTCCTTTGTGCAAATACAGCGGAACAAAGTCAGCATTCATTTTGTCTATTGATGATTTCTGCTAGTGTCTGAATAATTGAATAATTTCATCCCTATTCATATTATGTATTTATATTGTCTCAGAAATCATCAATCTGGTGATTTTTTTTAATTGCCAATTTTTCATTCCTTCTGTTTCTTTTTTTAAAATATTAAGCCTGTGAGTTTCCTTTCCAGTTAGCAGGATGACACAGTATTTTTACTCTCCCTGTCTTCTTGTGTTGCCTTATGAATGACAGTTAGCTAGATAAGTATTCTCTGGCTGTTGCCCCTTTTGGCTTGATATATTTATCTTACTACAGGACCAAGGTCATATAGCTTTGGTTCACTGTATAGCTGTAACCCCAATTCTCTGATGGCCTGATTGAGGTGTGTCTCTGTAGGATATGTCTCTCTGCATGTTCGTCAGATGCATTATTTAATTATGCCTTACCTCCTGACACAAAGTGATGGATGTTTGAAGATGAGTGACTTTGCCTCCCTTTCACCTACGTCGACAGTTCATTTCGCTCTGTAAAAACATTAACTTTTTCACTATTATAATCAGTGCGCCCCACTGACAGCCTAAACTTAGTTTGCCTGTAATTATATGTAATACATTTATGAACAGACCCTGAACTACTCATCCTTGAAATCCTCTGCATTGGTTGATGTGCTGATTGATTGTTACTGTGGTTACTGATGAACTTAACTGGATTTCAATATAGTAAACATCTCAAGGAGCCATTCAAAAAAGTGTGCAATCTTGACTGTTCCAAATCAGACCAAATCCGTTAGTCAATTAAAAAGCAGTGCAGGAAAAGTTATTTAAAGGTATGTTTGGAATTTGTCAGGCTTTAATTTTAACCCTCAAATACTTGCATTTGAAATCTATCTCTAGCACTGGGAATTGTTCAATTTATGGTCTAACAATGCCCTGAAGTATTGCGCCACATATGCACTTATAGACTATTTATTTTTGCGTGGTCTAAGAAAAACATAGGAGTTATGTTAGAATCTGTGGAATCTCTGTAATTGCACATGGACTGGGCAAGAGGCAGTACATACAACAACATAGAGAATTGAGCTGTGGATAGGCCCACTTTACTTCCATTAAACTGTATCCAAAACAAGAATGTTTCAGTGGCTTGACATGTTCCTGGACTGCAGAAATATAATGCCAGGGTCACGATTTTGGGAAAGGAGTGGTTGTGCCTCTTTTCCTGACAACTGACTTCACAAACCACACATGGATGTTATACTCAGTGTTTCCTACTGAACATGGCAAAGAATGAGAGAGAGAGAAAAAAGAACGTGTGCATGAATATTCAGTTTAGCTTAATGCTGTACAGTTACCAGTTATCCATGTACTAACTAACTATGAATGAATAATTCATCCTTACATGAAAGTGAGCGGAGTTATCACAGATGATATTGCAGTTACCACCACATACCATACAAAAGAAAAGATTGCCTTTTTGCACCTCTTTAATTTATTCAGTCCCACTCCTCACACACTCACTCACTAAGTTGTGGAAGGTCATGTACTGGCAAGAAGCCAGGAAAAAGCCTTGGCAGATCACTGGTCTGTTACAAAGCTAATGAACATAGACAATCACACAGTCACACCTAATAGTAATTTATTGACCTGCATGGCTTTGTGGTAGGAAAGTGGAGTACCTTGAAAAAAAAATCACAAACATGAGGGAAAACTGAAACTCAAGTCTAAAACTTTCTTGCTGTGAGGCAGTAATTCCAAGCATTGATTCACCGTGCTGCCACCTTCTCTTTCTGAGGGGGCAAGCCAAGAAGACAATAGTGACAGCCTCTTTCTGAATGGACTATGTTCCAACTACTGAAATGCACAAGGGTGAGATAAAGAAAGCAACAGAGCTGAGGACATGACGCACAAAAAATTGCCCTTGATCTAACGTCACAGTGAGATAGATGTCTTTTGGTTATTCTCTATGATGAAGTCCACCTCCACTTAAAAAATGTGTTTTGCTCATTGTTACTTCACTTGGATGTTTGACCTTCGCTGTGCAGAATGATGTTATGTAAAGAGTTTGACACTTGAAGGCTGTTTTCACATTCATCTTGCTGAGGGAGGAAAGTTTCTGTGTTCACTCTGAGTTTAAGAGGCCACACGCATGTAATTTTTAACTTGAAGGTAACTTTTCAATGAAGACCTGGTGAAGTGAAGATTATTCAGTGTTTCATAAGTAAACGAACAAATGAACAGTTTTTTTTTTATTTATCTTGTTAATCCTCATGTGATTCCTCATATTTATTTTGAATCCACAGTGACTGTTTCCAGAAGTCTACAGTAGTTTGCCTGATGAGCATTTTCCACACTGTATTTTGCAAAGTGTTTTTTTTCTGTTTTGAGGAGGAGTCGGGAATTTACTGTGGCAAGTTTAGACTAACCTTGGGGTGTATGCCTAAATCCATGCTGGGTAGCCACTGTTGATTGTTGACTTTGGTTTTCAGAAATGTTTACTTTATCCAACAGTATAAAAAAGTGTGAGTGTGAGACAGTCAGAGAGGCAGAGAGAGGATGGAAGTCACGAGTAAATTATGTCTGCATAGATGAAAGAGAAGCTATAATTTGTTTACAATTATAGCTTTTCCATTTGACATGCATTGTCACAATATTCAACCTTATACCATGTCTGTGTGCACAGAAAAACAACACAATATCACTGCTGATTTTCAACACTAGGAAACAGATGAAAACTAGATTTGAGAAAATGCAAACAAGAACTACTTAGCTCACTCAGTAATTGCAATCTCAACTGTGTTTTCACCTCTTTTGTCTCTTTTGTTATTGGGCACATTTTATTCTGGAAGTACTTGTTGCAAGAAGACCTTGTTTGAAATAAACTGAAGTGAACTGTGTCTTCTTGTGACAAATTTGAGTTTTGAATATGGTGATAGTAAATCAGTTCTGTCCTTTCCAAAAATTTCAACATCTGACACATACATTAACCAAACTTGCTCTGTGTCTTTTTTTGTGGGGAGAGTTTTCTGAATTCATCAGGGAGTTGGCCAAAACTGACCTGAGTTTTATTTATTAATAATAGGAGGATGGATATGAATAACACAAGTCACCCTGAAACTGACTTAAACATGTAAAAAAATATTATCTGTTACATGTAAACGACTTTCAAGAAGTATCTTCTGAATGTTGAAAATGGTCCAGTAGTATTAGTTTTACTCTGGTCTATAGTCTAATCTTGTTTGTGCCTGGCTCTCATTTTTTATAGTGCCATAGAGAAAGAATATGAACCATATATTACACAAGGCTGACAAACAGGAGCAATAAAACTGCTCCAAAAACTGCACAAAACATGGTACAAATGTCAAATTAAATAACACCACCTCTTATCTTTAATGTGCCTGTGAGCCTGACAGTCTGTTGTGCCTTTATCCCCCTCTTTGGACTTTAAAATCTCCATTTCTCTCAGAGGGTGTGTACTCTGACAGCGTGTCAGGCAATTAAACAGTCATGGCTCATTGAGCTGGAGGTGGGTGCACTCCTCCAGGCTCCTCTAAAGGTAACAGAAGAAATGAATGCAGGCGCTCCTTGTCATTCTTTGACTCACAAACTAAGCGGTGAATCCAAGACAAGAAGTTCTCATCAAAGGATACTTGTAACTATTGTCAACTTTCACTAGGCTGAGCAGTGTGACTGTCACAGGCAATTATCCTGCGCCAGAATGCAAATAAAGATAGTGTGTGGGACAACAGAGATGTGCTCTGCCGGGAAACCAGTTGTGTGCCCGCTATAGGACATAGATGCCCTTACATGGATGATAGCAATGAGGCAGCTGCTAGATGAGACTGGCACAAAGATATTCCAAACATACAGTCCCGAGACATGAAAAAATATTGGGCAGCAATTTTAGTTAAGAATTGCATACTGGCAGAAAGCTTCACGTAAAAACCAAAGTCACTGTATGTTTGTCAGATTTCTCACTCATACAACTCCAAAGAACTGCTAGTGGTTAAATCCTGCATTCGAACATCTGCATTTCGTTCATGCTGGATATGAGAGGAGAACTGAGAACCGTGAACAATCTTTCCATTCGCAACGATTTCAGACTGAAACCTCCTTCTTCAAAATACTGAATTAAATATTTGTTCACTACCCTAGACACTTTCCAAAAGATTACTATCCACTAACCAGGTTCAGAAGAATCAATGGCTTACGTATTGCTTTTCATAACTCAGTCACCACATTGGGTAGGTTTCCTCCCCACTTGTCTCACCTTAGCTCTAATGAACCAGAGACACAAAGGTTACTTTGGGGAAATACATGTTATGTCTGCTACTATACCTCATTTTTTTATATGCTAAACAAATGGTAGAGTGTATCTCCCTCATGCAACCTTGGCCAAATCAAACGAAATATTTTGATTTGGTGACCTGGTAAACCAACTTCGTGACACTGACGAGATAAAGAGGAGAAAGAAAACTTAAATCATGAATATAACATGTATCTACTGACAAGTCTACATCGCTTGTTTCCTAATTAGCTAATGAGACCGTTGTGAGGACTGTAGCCTGCTGCAGGCTTCATATGGCGTAAGTGACCAGGGAATTATGACCACACTTGTTGCTTAGAAGATGAGCAATGATGCAGACCATCTCATGTATGAGAAACCTTAACGGATTCTGTTAACTAGATCTTGTATTACAAATCCAAATGCTGCTTCTTAAAAAAATATTGACATTTAGTTTTTAAATTTAAATTTAAATCTAAAATTGGAAAGCCATCATTTGAAAATGATTGCAAAGGTTCTTCTGTTTGTTCTGGGGGGGATTTCATAACATGTTTTGTATCATGGAAATTTGCCTTTAATAGGATAATCTTGTGTGATCGAGCTGCCTCAGCTGTCAGTACTGACACAACTGTATTCTGGAGGTCAAGATTAGCTACAGTGCCTCAACAGAATCTATAACTTTTCACAAGTTAGAAATGTGCAAATGTAAGGTTCAGGGCAGTTTTCTATGTGTCCTTGACATGCTTGTTGTGTGTTAACAGTTACTGTTATACTGTTAGATGTTTGACAGATGGAGGAACTCAGGAAACGGCTGATGTGTGTGACATCTAAAACACATGACCTCAACCAGGATGTTACTTGTTCGATAAACCACTATAGCTTTTGCGAACACTGACAAATACTGTGCTACATGCATTCTCCAAGCAGGTTAATTTGCAAGTTGTCCATGAGTAGTCTGGAGCTCCCACATCAACGTACCATTAGAGCAGATGCTTAATACAGTTCGGTTGATCAGGTCACGGTGAATGTGTACTTCATCTCTGTAATGCTTGGAATACAATCCTATGCATCCCCATCCACACAATGTCAAACCATAATTTTCACCTCCCGTCATAATACATAAAACAATACCAGACAATAGTGCAAGAAAAAACTAAATACAAGATGAAAGTATAAATTATAAAATTTTGAACCTTACACTGTGTTGCATTGCATTCCAAACAATCCTCTGGTTTGCAGCATAAAAGCAGGGAAACAGAAAGTCATGCAATTAATTCAGTGTAGGTGGAAGAAAGCGCTGATGGACATACAAAGCTAGAAAGGCGGATGACATCAAAAATGTGGGGAGAATGTATTTGAAAAAACATAATTAGTATTGAATGATACAAATAACTCATTTATTGTTTTGGGATTCCGTGAGCCTGGTTGAAAGGTAAAGACTGCTACTCTTCTAATTATATATTCATTAATAAAACAACCTATTATTAACCTGACAGAAGGAACTAAGACATTTGAGCATTTTTTCAGCACTGTGCAAGAGACTGCTGTTCTGCAAAACAAATTTTGGAACTTTTCAATAATAATAATTTAAAAAATGACAGTCAATAATGAAAAAATATTGGGGGGGGGGTCTGATATAAATAGTTCGAAATACCCCAAA
Organism: Psettodes erumei; assembly: GCA_016785225.1. Classification (NCBI taxonomy): domain Eukaryota; kingdom Metazoa; phylum Chordata; class Actinopteri; order Pleuronectiformes; family Psettodidae; genus Psettodes; species Psettodes erumei. The sequence continues at coordinate 6,648 of JAFBJZ010000625.1, read as the reverse complement.
AAAATAAGACACAGTTTGAAAAGATTCACTCTGAAAAGGGATGAAAAGGAGAAAGGAAGGGCACTGTGGCTGCAAAGGTAATCCATGATGAGAACTGTCTCTCAGCTGAATTGGACTGTCAGCTCCATGTTAACCTTTACCCTAATGCAGCATTTTTGGTTTCAAGGTTGTTTGAGATGGAAATCCACATACCAAGATCCAATGCGACAAACACGTGACTAATCTGATGAAGACAAAGGTTTGCTTTTACAGCAAACAATATATACAGTCAGCCTCACAAAATCTATCCACCTATTTTCTTTCATCCCCCTTCTCTTCTGTTGTCCAAGTACACAGAGATGAGAAGGCTACTGAATGCAGCGCACCACACCTTCCATTGCCCTCTTGGGGTAAAGCTGTTGATTCGTTAACAAACACAAATCAATAGAGGGGCCGGAATGGAGGACAAGTACAAAGAATTAATTTCCGGCTCCAGGGGCTTACGGTGGCAAATCACCAGCTTTAATCAACAGTGTCAAGTCAGAAAGACAAATGATGTTTACACGGAAGCAGTGTCTTGCCTGAAAATAGCAGCATTGGTTCTGTCTTCTTACCAGTCTGTCTAGGCTTGTGCCAGCTGCAGTGGTAGGCCGCTCCTCAGGGCTGTATGGCCTGAAGCGGGCGTTGAATACATCCGAAGCACCACGGGTAGACCTAGTCATTCCTGCGGATTTTGGCTGGCCACAGCCTTGAAAAACCTGCAATTACAAAAACATGGGCACCCAGTTGTCAGTGGTTTAAATTTTGCATGCGTAAAATAGGGCAAACATGGTGTTTTGTTAAGGTCTTGTGAGGTATTCACTCCACATTACTGGTGTGACAGCACTCTAGATCAAAGCTGAGGTAACAATGTTGATAGGTGATTCAAGTAGGAGCTATGCCCAATACTGTTTAAGATGATAGATTTTAGTTTTTACTGGCTCTGTGGGGAAAACACCACATATACTTAAACCATACACAAAACTGCATTTGTTGCATCGGAAAAGCCAACAGACTATTTAGCTTTGAATGAAAGCTGGCATCCACAACTATGTGGGCAGAAAAATTTCTTCACAACCGCCTACATTTTTTTCTTTCTGACTACAATTTTGTGGGCAAAGAAAAATGCAGTAAAACACAGGAAACACATTAACTACTGTTAGTTGAACTAAGGTTTTCTGACCAAACTGAAACATATAATTCAAATACAAGACCTAAACTTGGAGATAATTAGAATGTGTTGTACTACACACCTTAGGCACAGCCCAGTATACCTTACAGGAAGCTGCCCTCTGACTCACTCACCAGTTTGTGAGAAGTCGGACTTCAACAATCTGTCTGAGGTGTTAGTTTTGTTCTCTCGGGAATAAGCCTAATTGACATACCCTGTAGGAGACCTGGGCACTGTTATCTTGCATATTCATGATGGCCTCTGAAATCTTGACATCAATAGGCTCCATGACAGATTCAATGTTGAAAGGTCCCTCCAGTCTCTGCGCCACCAGCAACATGGCATCTGTCATAACAGTGGTAAAAAAAAAAAAAAGTGGGATGTTAGAGGTGGAGGAGGAGGTGCAAACACACACATTCAGGTGGAAAAATAGTTTTTGCTCATATTTAAATGGTGAGGCATACATACACAAAGATCACAATTAATACAGCAAATTTCATAATTTTTTAAACACTCCATGGAGTGCTATTATTCTGCTTGGGGAATGATTGGACTGGAATGTAACTGACTTCTATTTTCTGTCAACATTTAAGTAAGATGTACCATGTGGTCCCATTCAAAGGCCTAACAATGCATCCCTGTCATAGGTAGCACTAGAGACAACACATTGCACTGCATCATATGAAAATACAAGTAAATGTAGAATCTGTCTTTACACATTTAGAAATTCACTTTAAATGCAGGAAAAACAATCATAAAAAAAGCAAAAGAGGATTCTGCTCATGTCCCCTGATAACTTCCTATTGTGTTTCAGCTAAGTTCAGTTGTGTTCTTTTGCAATGATCCTATTTAAACTGATATGTTTTTTTTGTCTTCTCCACCATTATGAATTGCATTTTTGAGGACCTAAAGGTGCTTGAAAAGGTGTGAAACTTTGAACATGCAAGAAATAAACATAACATATCATGACAATTTCATAGCTTACTATAATATGGTTTACTATAACATGTTTTATTATATATTTCAATGCCTTATATAACATTTTAATATGTAACTACATCATGAAGCATTTCAACAAGTTTTATGTCTTTGAATACTATAAACTATTACTCAACTGTTTTTTTATGACATTTGTGCTTTACTACACTATACAATTTTTCTTAACGTTTACCTTATTATACAATGACATTTTTCATGGTGTATTTATAACTTTCTTTTACATGGAATTTGCCATAACATTTTTAATGATGAAACAATACTTTGACAGTTTAATAATATTTATATGCCTTTTGAAAATTCTATGTCTATAATATATATTTTTATGACATTTTTAGGCCAAATAATACTTGTCACAGCCTGCTCCCAAAGACTCGGTGAGAGACTCATGGGGCTTTCTTTTGGAAGATGTTTTTGATAATTTCTTGTTTTATTTTGGTAAGATTGTTCAAGTGTGTCTTGTGTTGTGTCTTGTATTAGTTTACTTGTGTTGTTTGATTGTCTGCCCTACTAATGTTTTTCACCTGTACCCTATTATCACCTTTGTCTTCGTCAAGTTGTCGGTTTTGCCCTACCCTCTTTGTGACTGCCTTTGCCCTGTTGTGGTCTGCCGTTGCTGTGTTATGATTCATCCCTGTACTCCCTGTGTTCTCCAATTTTTTTTTTGTCTCCCTGTGGTTTCGATTTCTTGATAGTCTGTTTTTTGTTTTTTTTTACTGGTGACCTGCCCAGTTTTTCTCACAACATGAGGAACTTTAAGTTTGGAGTTTTGAAATTCACTTGAAATAATGTGCCTCCCAGAAGTCAAACCTCGGACCAGCTGTTTATTGGATATGTATACTAACCATTTAGCTACACCTGACCCAGTAATGCATTTACAAAGTTTTGTAAGGTATCAAAAACCTCTTAAATGAACCTCAACACAGTATTGGAACCAAGTTGCTTTTGGCAGGATTCCATTATGGTGTCATCTTTTGACCCTTACAAAAGTGAAATAGTAATAGAACCCTGCCGAAATGGCCTGGTTCCAATACTAGGTTGTTCAGATTCCAATACCTATGAAATGTTTATATAACACAATTCTTTGATGTTTTTTTGCATTTCTATACCTTGTCATTTTTCAGTGCATATTTGATGCCTTACCATACCATGACATTTTCACAATGTCTTGCTATAAATACATTGAAACTCCTGTTGAACAGGTAACTTGGAAGTTAGAGCATACACCTGAGAAAAAATTGCTGTTGGTTCAAATCCCAGTAGGTACTAAATGTCACAGCTCTGAATCTGGAAAAAAAATTAAAACATTTACATGACAATTTAGTGAGTTGCTGTGCTGCTGTAAAAAAACAAACCTTGGACTAACCAGGGTTTTAACAGTCAATCTCCTTCTTATGAGGCAACAGTGCTTACCAGTACACCACCAGACAGAGCAGTGTTTTAATGTCATGCGTAATGTCATACTATAGTAAGATATGAGAATATCTTACATGAATGTCTCTACATTATAATACTGTTTTATAAACACTTCATTGTATAATATGTTTTTAAAATGCAAGAAGGTCAGAGTACAGCATATCATAATAAATGAAACAGTAATGACACCCATCTGAATGGCCAGCTTCCAATACTGCACTGACATTTTTTTACACACATTTTACACATTACATTTTTACACGTATGACATGTTCATTAAATGCTTTGCTCTGATGTTTCTTGGTGTTGGTAGGACCTATTATACACCAGCATTTTTTCGTGTTTTTATGATGTGCCAGGCAATTACATGTTTTTGCACTTTGAACACATATTTTGCTATGAAGTGTTCATGAAATGCATTTGATTTGGGGTTTTTTTTTAGGACACATTATACGACAACATTTTTACAACAAACTAAACTTTGGATTTTTTTTACATCTGCTGTCCCTTTATTTTTTTCCAGTTTGATGATATGCTATAAAATGAATTTTTTTTGGCATTATTGACACCTTTTATCCTATTGGGAGTGTATGAAATACTATCCTTTGATGTTTTGAGGCATTTTTAGGACAAAATTTTTTTGACATTTCTTGCCAAAAAACGACATAGTATAGTATGACATTTTTTCCAGTTTGATGATATGCTATAAAATGACTTTTTTGGCATTATTGACACCTTTTATCCTATTGGGAGTGTATGAAATACTATCCTTTGATGTTTTGAGGCATTTTTAGGACAAAATTTTTTTTTGACATTTTTTGCCAAAAAAAACGACATAGTATAGTATGACGTTTTTTTTATTTTGATGATATGCTATAAAATGACTTTTTTGGCATTATTGACACCTTTTATCCTATCCTATTGGGGTGTATGAAAATACTATCCTTTGTTGTTTTGAGGCATTTTTAGGACAAAATTTTTTTTTGATTTTTTTGCAAAAAACGACATATATAGTATAGTATGACGTTTTTTTGGAGTTTGATGATATGCTATAAAATGATTTTTTTTTGGCATTATTGACACCTTTTATACTATTGGGAGCGTATGAAATACTATCCTTTGATGTTTTGAGGCATTTTTAGGACAAAATTTTTTTTTTTATATACATTTTTGCCAAAAAACGACATATAGTATAGTATGACGTTTTTTTTCCAGTTGATGATGATATGCTATAAAATGACTTTTTTGGCCTTATTGACACCTTTTATCCTATTGGGAGTGTATGAATACTATCCTTTTTGTTGTTTTGAGGCATTTTTAGGACAAAATTTTTTTTTTTACATTTTTTGCAGAAAAACGACATAGTATAGTATGACGTTTTTTTGGATTTTGATGATATGCTATAAAATGACTTTTTTGGCATTATTGACACCTTTTATCCTATTGGGAGTGTATGAAATACTATCCTTTGATGTTTTGAGGCATTTTTAGGACAAAATTTTTTTTTTTTTTTTTTTGCAGAAAAACGACATAGTATAGTATGACGTTTTTTTTTGGATTTTGATGATATGCTATAAAATGACTTTTTTGGCATTATTGAGACCTTTTATCCTATTGGGAGTGTATGAAATACTATCCTTTGTTGTTTTGAGGCATTTTTAGGACAAAATTTTTTGACATTTTTGCAGAAAAAACAACATAGTATAGTATGACGTTTTTTTCCAGTTTGATGATATGCTATAAAATGATTTTTTTTGGCATTATTGACACCTTTTATCCTATTGGGAGTGTATGAAATACTATCCTTTGATGTTTTGAGGCATTTTTAGGACAAAATTTTTTTTGACATTTTTTGCAGAAAAACGACATAGTATAGTATGACGTTTTTTTCCAGTTTGATGATATGCTATAAAATGACTTTTTTGGCCTTATTGACACCTTTTATCCTATTGGGAGTGTATGAAATACTATCCTTTGTTGTTTTGAGGCATTTTTAGGACAAAATTTTTTTTGACATTTTTTGCAGAAAAACGACATAGTATAGTATGACGTTTTTTTGGATTTTGATGATATGCTATAAAATGACTTTTTTTGGCATTATTGACACCTTTTATCCTATTGGGAGTGTATGAAATACTATCCTTTGCTGTTTTGAGGCATTTTTAGGACAAAATTTTTTTGACATTTTTTGCCAAAAAACGACATAGTATAGTATGACGTTTTTTTGGATTTTGATGATATGCTATAAAATGACTTTTTTGGCCTTATTGACACCTTTTATCCTATTGGGAGTGTATGAAATACTATCCTTTGTTGTTTTGAGGCATTTTTAGGACAAAATTTTTTTTGACATTTTTTGCAGAAAAATGACATAGTATAGTATGACGTTTTTTTCCAGTTTGATGATATGCTATAAAATGACTTTTTTGGCCTTATTGACACCTTTTATCCTATTGGGAGTGTATGAAATACTATCCTTTGTTGTTTTGAGGCATTTTTAGGACAATATTTTTTTTGACATTTTTTGCAGAAAAACGACATAGTATAGTATGACGTTTTTTTTTTTGATGACATGCTATAAAATGACTTTTTTGGCATTATTGAGACCTTTTATCCTATTGGGAGTGTATGAAATACTATCCTTTGTTGTTTTGAGGCATTTTAGGACAACATTTTTTTTTTTACATTTTTGCCAAAAAAACGACATAGTATAGTATGACGTTTTTTTCCAGTTTGATGATATGCTATAAAATGACTTTTTTGGCATTATTGACACCTTTTATCCTATTGGGAGTGTATGAAATACTATCCTTTGTTGTTTTGAGGCATTTTAGGACAAAATTTTTTTTGACATTTTTTGCAGAAAAAACGACATAGTATAGTATGACGTTTTTTTGGATTTTGATGATATGCTATAAAATGACTTTTTTGGCATTATTGACACCTTTTATCCTATTGGGAGTGTATGAAATACTATCCTTTGTTGTTTTGAGGCATTTTTAGGACAAAATTTTTTTTTGACATTTTTTGCAGAAAAACGACATAGT